>NW_021026886.1:453976-684414 GCF_004153795.1 Camellia sinensis
GCACAAAACACATAAAGGGCCCCAACCTCTATCATGATTGATCATTAGGCAAGAGATGCACACACAATGCAATGCAACCTAGGCAAGCAAGCAAGCATGCAAATGACTCAAGTGTGCAACAAATCTAATGGAACATGAGCATGTTAGCGTGCAATATGCAATAGGCATACAACCTAAACATGTGGATGTGTATAGCATGCAACAACATGCAAAATGAAACAAGCATGCAACAACATGGTGAGATGGACTTACACTAACATGGGTAGCTCTCAAGCATGCCAAAATCAGTGGCCAAATGTGTTGGGATGGTGGCTCGGAACGCACAAAGATGAAGCTCATGCAATGGTCCATAAATGGGGCATACAAGCACAACTCTCAAACGCATTTAAAGGGTGATAAATGCATGTGCATGACCATGCATGGACTGAAATTACACTACAAATGATGCCAAATTATTGAAATTAGCCAAGTAATGCATACTAAATGACTCAACACACAAACCTTACAAGCAAGATTGAACCAAAGCTATGCAAAACAAGTCATGGGTGACCAAGACAACCAAAATCAGACCTCAAGCATACCAACACATGGTTAAAATCTTCTTGAAGTTAAGCCAATGATGGCTCGAGGATCGAGGGCCATGCTTCCTTGAGTTCAAAGCATGATGGGAAGCATGACCATGCTCACATGTGCCTGAAATCCCATGCCGTATACTGTCTATTCTCTGTTGCTTTCAAAACTGTCTTCTGCAGGAAGTTTCTGCCGACCGGCAGAATTCAGTGCCGACCGGCAATTTTTGAATGGCCGATAAATCCAGGAACAGCCGATGGAAATTATGCACTGCCGGTGGGAATTTCCCCTAGCCGGTGGTACTCTGCAGCATGCAAGGAACCTGTCCTAGGGCTTTGATAATTTTCAGAGAGACAGGGCAGTATAAACAGAGGTGGCAGTGGTACGGTACGGGTTTTTCAGGCGAGCCGGGTTTTGAGCATGCATCATTCGCGCATCCCGAGGCAGAGGCTGCGGCCACCCTCTTCTTTTTTTTGCATTCTTTCTATTAATTAATTAGAAATTCTGTAATAATTTATTTGCTTATTATTCAGACTGTAATATTTATTTGGTCCCTCCGAGTGAGGACAATTATGTAATAAGTGTGCGTGAGTGTGTGTATGTCTTCCAACCTCACGTCTTTCCTCCCTTTTTATTTACCTGCTTATGATGGTAGACTAGGGCATTTTTAAAATTAGCATTCCTTATGCTATGCATGCGTGCATTCATGCATTTGGTATTGCATGCATTAGGCTCGGTACATCACGCTAACTGTATTTGTACTTCAATTCCAAATTGAATACGTGCACCAATTGGTCACATTTCACATGTCATGTTTAGGTTAGCCGAGCCTACTCTAATTGCATCCTGCATGCGATGCATTAGTCATTTTTTTTTTAACATGAACTAGGACATGCATGTTTGCTAACTAGTTTGTTGTTTTGGCACGGAGTACGATGTAAGTATTTATGCTTTAGCATCCCGCATGCGTGTGAGTGTTATCATGACAGCATGCTTACCATGTGGCTAGATGCTTATGTGATAAATTGTTTGGTTGCCTGTGGGTGAAGGTTGGATTGTCTAAGTTAGGAAAACTCGTTGAAATCCGTATTTAGCCTACTTGCGAGTAGCAAATTCCAAAACGTTTTCCAAAATAAACGGATATGCAATGCTTATTTCCAAATTAGGCAATCTAGTCTATACTTGTATGCTGTGCGCATAACATAGTAATTCTAGGCTAATAAATGGAATAAGAACACATAACGTTTTCAAAACTGGATATCACGGTTAGTAGAGGCCGGTCTTCAGACCGGGCGAGAGGGGGTGCTCATAGCTGACCTTCCCCGATCGTACCCAAGTTCCCGAGCCGAGGCAACTTTGGTGATGACGGACACGTGGCCTTCGGCACCGAGTCGGGGTTTCCTAAATTCCCCCATTTTAAAATATTTAGGTGGCGACTCTGTATCTGGCAAAGCAGTCCATGTTTGGCACTTCTTTTCAAAAAATCTATTTCTCAAAACGATTTGTCGGATTTGGACTCTTTGGTTCAAATTAAGAACCGCGACACAAATCGAGTCCGAACTGTAGCAAAGGCCCACGTGGGCGCGTCTACACCCGAATGTAGGTTGTTTGAAACCGCTGTGTGCGTAGTGAAGCCCTAGCTCCTAAAAAAATAGGACAGGGAAACCCTACCCCTCCATAGGGGTGTTTTGGCTCTTACTTGCTTGCTATGTGCTTTTAGAGTGCATCTCTACAGGAATGCATGTATCAGTTTGCAAGTCTGGATATCAAGCCTGCGGGCATCAATATTTTGGGGGAATCAGTTTTACCTGAGGGTATCAGCTTATAGGCAGAATTTAGGGCATAATTCAGCAAAGAGCACAGTCATTCAGCTACGTTCATATCTTGTCTGGTGAAATCAGGCTGAAATGCTGTCTGTTTTCTTCTTTTGCAAGGTAGTCTCGAAACCATAGCTTCAGAAGGCTCCAATATCCCCCGAGTACACTGGAATTGTATTGATAGACTTTTTCAGGTCAGAATTGGTTCAGAAGCAACTTGTGTTTACTTCACCCCCACCGATTACAAGACAAGGGAGGTTCAGGCAGAATTCACCAGTACAGTTTTTACAGCAGTCACACCTCAATTCACCCGGGTCACCCGGGTCTAGTCTGATCTGAGAATAGTTGTTTGCATTCAGCTCAGTACGAGATCAGTCACCCATTCCCATGGCTCAGTATCCCCCAGCCAGTATGGAAGAACAAATGCGGTACCTGCAACAAACAATTGAGGCACTGCAGCAGGACGTAGTCCGTCAGGCTGAAGTCACAACTCGTCAGGCTGAAGTCATGGCTTGTCAGGCCGAAGTGATAACCCAGCTATAACAACAACAGCCACAGCAGGCTGTGGCTTTTACATCTCATGCACCTCCTACGGGTAACTCGACACCCAAAGCCACTGCCCATACTGCTCATGTCCGAGAGACTCAGGGCAATCCGGCGAAGCCAATCCCAGCACAGGCCTCTAAAGTTCCTGTCCATCAAAGCGAGGTTCCATTTGAATTTGATGTTGACTCAACTGCACTTAAGGTCAATAAACTGGAGGAGTTATTCAAGTGGGCATAATGAGTGAACTCTATCCCGGATTTAGAGGACAGGTATACTGAATCTGCAGTTACCTTACCAGAGCGGTTTAAAATGCCGTGTATCGACTGCTTTGATGGCTCTAGAGACCCAATGGTGCATCTCCACCTATTTTCTGATATCCTGAGGCCAATGGGTTTGACCATAGCCCAGAAGTTATCTCTCTTTGGTCGAACCATGTCTAGGATAGCCACAATCTGGTATGCAAAATTGGAGGACTCTGTGAAATAGAACTGGGAAGAACTGGCTGAGGCCTTTGTTGCTCAATACTCCTATAACACACAAATCTAGGTCACAACTCGTGATCTCGAAGTCACCCGCCAAGAGCCAAAGGAGGGTTTTTCAGAGTTCGTGACGAGATGGAGAGCAAAGGCCTCGATGGTGACTACAAGGCCTTCCGACAAAGATCAGATCAGGATGATTGTTCAGAATCTGCATGGCAAGTTACTGCAGAAGATGATCATTCTACCACTGTTTACCTTTCCAGACCTTTATGGAATGGGGGTTCAAATCGAGGATGCCATCCGACAAGGGATTTTTGCAGAAGATAATAAGCCTTTGAAGAGGAATGTTGTTCGTAGTTCCAATGCTGCTACTGATGGTAGCACAACTGCGAAATGCTCAGAAGTAGACACTATCACCACTTCCCTCAATGGCCAAAAACCAACCACCTCAAATCGACCCCAAGCCTGAAATTTTCATCCTCTTTACATGAGTCTCTCTCAAGCTTTGAAAATGCTGCGAGAGGAAGGGCACCTAGAGCTCCTAGAACCTCAACCCCTTTTGTAGACACCCCATTTTTGACCGTCCTCAAGACTTGGACGTCATTGTTTGAACACTCGATGATCATCCATGCTCATGTTCGTTTTGAGTTTCCGAAGGTCTCAGCTGCGCGCCTTGCCTTAGGATCGCTCAACTTGTCTGTTTTGTGCTTGGTTGTGGACCAAGGACTTGTGGTTTTGCTTCTGAGGGAAGAGAGTGGCTTGTTGGCCATCCCCTCAACCCACCGGCTAAGGCATGATGCCATCGGCCATGTTTTCTTGCCATCGGCCAAAAGTGGTGGTTGATCGGCCATATTTTTTAGCCGAGACCTTTCCATCTGCTTTTTGCAGATATTTTCTGCCAGCTGTGACAGCTGGTATGCACAATTCCCATTCTCTATACACGTGTATGGAGGGATTTGCTTCAAGACTCAAGCTTGTTGACCAAGCTTAAGAATTGAAATTCTATAAGAAGAAAGCCTCCCCTCCCTTTCCAGAGGTTCTAAAAATTGCATACACAAGTTATATATATCTCTCTCTATATATATTTGTGTGAGTTTGTGCTTGAAAGTGCATTTTGTTCATACTTTGGCACTAGAGCACCTAGTAGAACACCATCCTTTGGTTGCTGAGGTCCTTAGGAGTTGGTTTTAGAATTCTTGGAGTGGTTTGAACTCAAAAAAGTTACTGGAGTTGTGTTCTTGAAGGTGTTCTTCAAGGGTGAGCTACTAACATTTTAATCCCCCATTCTTGCTTAAGATTTTAGACATATTTTCATATTGTTTTAAGCTTAACTCTAAACTGTAAAAATTTCTAATTTTGCATGCTTGTGAAGTTTGTTTAAGGTCACTTTTTGGTTGGGAGTTGTCTACCCCCTCTTAGGCCTTGTTTGGCCTTATTTTGTGCCTTTCTTTTTGGGCTTTGGAACCATCTTGTTTTGACCTTCTCACCACTAAAATCTAGAGTATTTTCAATGGTGGAGAAGTGGTTTTGGAGTCTTGAATAGGAGAGGGACACCCCCCTCTCCTTGTGTCTCATTTGCTTGTATTTATGGCTCATATTGGTAGCATGTTTGCTTAGCATGTTTTGGCTTCATTTCAGCAAGTATTTGGTGTTATTTGGCCATGCTATACCTCTGTTTTAAGTTGGTTTGATAGCCTCTTATATGCATCATACACTTGTCTTGCAATCCTCTCATTTGCCTTAACATGCATCATGCATTTGGACCATCATGCTTGCATATTTTGGCTCAACTCAAAGGAACTTTTAGTCATGTTTTACCATGTTTAAGCTCTGTTTGGTGTTGTCTTAGTCATGCATGCATTGTTTTGCGTAGCCATGGTTCAATCCAGCTTGTTGGCTTTGAGTGTCCAAGTCATTAGCATGCATATCTTTGACCATTTTCATGATTTGGCATCATTTCATTTGTGACTTCAGTCCATATAGAGTGGTCATACACTTGCACTTGTCACTCCTTTAATGCTTTAAAAAGTTGATGTTTTATGCCTCATGAATGGATCATTGTGCATGCCTCCATGTTTAGGTCTTTAGGATGCCATTTCAGTGGGTTTTTGGGCTTATTTTGACATGCCATAACTCTAATTTTTATTGATTAAGTCATGCCATGTTTGGTTGTAATAGGTGTAGTGTAACACCCCTTTCTTAGCCTTGCATGCTTCATGCCTTTGGTGCTTTGTTCTAGCTTGTGTTGGCTAGGTTCAAGCATGCTTTTGGTCTTGTATTGACCTACCTTGGGACTGTTTTGGTTGCCCTTGGCCCTTTGGGGCTTGCCTTGTGTGGCCATGATTTAAGTCCCTTTGTTAGTTTCGTACTTTTAGCTTTCTTGCATGCTATCCTTATGTTAGGGGAGTGGTTTGGCACCATTTCATGCATGATTTCAGGGCCTATAGTATTATCATACATTCATGTTTGTCACTTCTTGCTCATGTTTGAGAGTTGTATCCTTATGCCTAAGTGATAGGCCAATTGGCATGCATGTTTATTTTGCATTTTATTCCATCATTTCTTAGCATTTTGGCCACTGATATGGGCATGGCTGAGGTCTGCCCATTTTGGTTTAAGTCCATCTTTGCATGTTGTTGCATGCTTGACATATTGCATGTTGTTGCATGCTTGTCCATCTTTGTATGCCATACATGTTTGTATGTCTAGGTTGCATTTTGCATGCTTGCTAGTTCGCATTTTGTCACATGCTTGTTTAGGTTGCATTGCATTTGGCATGCTTGTTACCTTAGCCTTGTGTGCATGTTTGAGTCATATTTGCATTTGGCATGCTTATGTTGCATTGCATAGCTTTTCCATGTTGCATGCATTGCATTGTGTTTGGTTTGGGGTGCCAAACCAAACACGAGGACCGAGGGACGTTTCGTGCTTGAAGTGACGAACCGTGCCTCAATCCTCGATCGCCGACACTCTTGATCCAACATGATAGCATGTGAGGCATTCATGTGTTTTGTGCATTCATTCCATATTGATTTGTGCAATTTGGCCTCTTTGGCCATCATGCATCGAAATGTGTGATTGATGGCTCGAGGGTCGAACACTACACTCCTTTGAGTCTCAAACATGATAAGGGGTGTAGGTGCAGAACATTCTCTTGGAAATGTATTGCCATGCCCTTGTTTGCCCTCTGTTGTAGCAACAGGAGCAGTCTGCAGGAAGAGATGGCCGATCGGCTATCTTTAGTGCCGATCGGCTAACATTGCTTGGCCGATAGCCCCATAAGTGGTCGATGGCCCTTATACTTTGGCCGATGGCCATACCATTTGGCCGATGGCCTCTCACAGTGTTCATGAAGTGGTCCAGAAGTATCACAGAGATTTTCACAGTTTTCAGAGGTGCAAAACAATGTAAACAGAGGCAACATGAGGCATGGCAACGGATTTCTGAGCGAAGCTGACCGAGCATGCATATGTCCCGCTTCTCAAGGCAGATTTAACTGTTTTTGTAACTTAATTAATTTGCTTAATTAGTTAAGAGTTTTGTAATAATTAATTAGCTAGGGTAGTTAATTAATTAGTTGATTTGTATTATTTATTTGGACCCTCCGTCGAGTGGGCGAATTTTGTAATAAGTGTGCGTGAGTGTGTGAATGTCTTCCAACCCCACGTCTTTCTCCCTTTTACTTAACAGCTTACGATGGTTAGTTCTAGGTCACATTTCGATTATCATACTTATGATAGCCTGTTTGCATACATTCATTCGTATTACATGCACCGGGCTCGGCGCATCATACTAACTGCATCGTATTTCAATTCCTACTTGAATACATGTTATCAAGTGTTGCATTTCATATGCCATTTTAGAATAGCCGAGCCTATTTCTAGTTGCATTTTGCATGTGTTGCATTAGTCATCTTAACATACCTAGGATTATGCATTGATTACTAACTAGCTATTGTTTTGGCTCGGAGTACTAGGTAAGCTTTTTACGCTTTCGCATCTTGCATGAGTGTGAGTGTTACCATGATAGCATGCTTGCCATGAGGCTATTTGCTTAAGTGATATAACTGCCTGAATGCCTATGGGTGAAGGTTGGATTACTTGAATTGGAACAATTCATCGAAATGCGAGTTTTAAGCCCACTTGAAAGTGGCAAAATCATGTTTTCTAAGCCCACTTGAGGGTGGCAAATCCACGCCTTAACCTACTTACGAGTAGCACCTTCAAACCATTTTCAAACAAACAAACATGAGATGTTTTGTTCCAACTTAGGCGATCTAGTCTATACTTGTGTGTTGTGCGCATCACATAGTAACTCTAGCTAATAACCGGAATAAAAACATATGTGTTTTCAAAAACAAGATATCATGCTTAGTACAGGCCGATCTTTGATCGGGCGAGCGGGGGTGCTCATTGCATGACCTTCCCCTCTCGTACCCAAGTTCCCAAGCCGAGGCAACTTTGGTGATGATGGACACGTGGCCTTAGGCAACGAGTCAGGGTTTCCTACATTTTCCCAAAAATAAAACATTTAGGTGGCGACTCTGTATCTGGCAAAGCAGTCCATGTTTGGCACTTCTTTATAAAAATCAATTTTCCAATATGATTTGCCGGATTTGAACTCTTTGGTGATTTATCAGTCTTGCATTACACTTTGCGAGATTAGATTCAGAACCGTAACATTTGAGTCCGAACTGTAGTAGCTTAATGAACAAAATAGATTTCGCGGCCCCTTTGCGCGCGGAGCCCGGGACGTTCGGGCATGTCTACACCTTCCAAATCCTTTTCCACCAAGATATGACCCAGCTAAATACTTTGCCTATCATCAACAACACGGTCATGATACGAACCGTTGCATCCGCCTCTGCCATAAGATTCAGGATCTTATTGACGAAGAGACCATAACTCCACCTAAAGGACCTCGGGCCAGCACTGAGTCGTCATCTCTGCATCTCAATCAGATCCATATACTGCCATCCGGCTACAACCCCAACATATACATCACCCCGGCCCATCTACCCAAGCCTGAGGTGTTTATTCCAGAAAGCGTGGACTTATGCATGATGGGTGCATCTGAACCCCAATTATCTCAAACCCGTGAACCCACTACTTCTAAGCTTATGAGAATGATCGAAGATCTTCAGAGAACTGTGGCAGATCTGGCCTTTGGGATATTGGCTCCGTCATCAACTACATCGTATGCCAGAAGTTTCACGCCAAAAGGCTCCCCAATCTTGGGACAGGTTACATTGGAAGAAGGCCAATCTCTTAGTATAGTAGAGGCCAGTGATAAGAACAAGGTAGGGGCAGGCATTGGTCCCCATGAATACCTTCAATGGGCTGTTAAGGCTTTGAAAGTGGAAGGGTTGAACAAACAGCAAGTGATTGCAGTTGTCGCACAGATTGTGGATGGCACTTTTGCCACTCAGGATGAGAGCACTCTGAATCAAGGGGCAAGCCGGAAAAAGAGATGTTATACCAGAAACCCCCCTTTCAGCTCCAATCCTACACTTGGAAGAGATCATCAAAAGTTAGCACCTGCTGACCCTTTCGCCGGTACATCCAACACAACCTCACAAACCTCAAAGTACCCACCCCGAGGCCAGAGGTTCTTAACCCCGCTTTATATGTCCTTATCCAAAGCCATGGATGTGTTGATCAAAAAAGGCCATCTGAAGCCCCTAGAGCCACGGCCATTACCAGACAAACTTCCTCCCTCTCATGATCCGGCCAAGTACTGTGCCTTCCATCAACAAACTGGTCATGGCATTGATAGCTTTTACCGTCTTCGCCACGAAATACAAGATCTAATTGACAATGAGGTCATCATCGCACCAGGCTCTGCAAAGTCTATCGACACTAGATCAGTGAACTTGGGGGATAATGTGATCATTTGATCGGGGGATGAACCACCTGCAGATGGCGCTCATTTTACTCCAGATATGGTGGATGGCATGCACTGTTTTGAGCAACGTACAAATGCTATTAATTTTGCTTTCTGACTTGGGTATTGGGTCAGTCTTGTTGTGTTGTATTGAGTCAATCCTTTTGTACTGAGTTAATCGAGTTTTTCTTGTTGTATCGAGTCAGTCCTGTTTTGTTAGAGTCGGGTGATTTCGGGGGTGTTACCTCAGACATCACTTGCTTGTTTTGTGTTTGTCTTTTCACTTTCCTTTGAGTCTGTTTCTGCCTTGTAGCCAGTTGCACTAGAAGATTTGAATGAAACAGCAGTGATTTTCACACTCTTGAGTTTGTTTTTGCCTTAAGCCAGTTGTGCCAGAAGATCTGAATAAAATGGCAGTGCTTTTCACCTACTTTTCTGTGCCTTGAAATCATTGCATTGACCTAAGTTTTTCAAAACTTTTCAAACACTGTGATGAAAACAAAGAGGAAGGAATTCCTTGGGATTTGCAAAAATTTGATCAATTGAGAGAAAAAGAGGCGTGCTAAGCCCTTAATGAATGAGATCATCCTTGTTAACGTGAGTACTGAGAAAGATCTTGGCTTGATCTAGATTGGCTCTACATTGTCTTCAGCGCGAGCGACTAGTCGCTTTCTTAAAAGATTTCAAAAAATGTTTTACGTCGTCCTGCGAAGACCTGTATGAAATCGCTCTTGAAATTGTACAGCATAGGATCACTCTCAACCTCGAGACTCGACCCCTTGCTTTTAAACCTTGAACTTGGATTCAGAATGTTCAACGGTCAATCACAACATAAAGCTTGTATGGCCAGATCAGAAGCAACCCATGAACTAGGGGCAAGAAGATCAGATGTGATCAAAGGAAGTTTGCAAAGCTGGATAAGAAGCAGCCCTTGAATTAAGGGCAAAAAAATGTTAGATGTGCTCGAAAAGTCAAAAATTGGGACATTTCTCAAGCTAACGAAGATCGGAAAGAATGCCAAATCCCAGAAGGGTGGAAAGAAGAAAGTATTGTTGAAGGACAATCGAGTTCCTATCCGCAACACTAGGGGCAAATTCAGCCCCCCATTGGATGGACTTCTACATCATCAACAAACAGTAGCCATTCTCTTGGATTCAAATGGCTTCGAGATCCTACGACCAGTCAACATGGACCGAGTTACAACTTTTACCCTTGAGAGGCTCGATGGGCTGAAAACCCGGAAGGGCGACCCAGGCAAAAGTTAGAGCAAGAAATAGAAAAGAAAGATGAAAAAAAAAGATGAAAAGAATTGAAAAGAAAAGAAGAACATAGCTTGCAAGGTTGAAAACCCAGAAAGGGCGGCCTTGGCAAAAGTTAGAGCGTAAAAGGAGAGGTTAATACCCGAGTGTACCTTAACCCGGAACTACGTCAAGCTTGATTCCCATGTTTGGGATATGTAGGCAACTTCATTCTGAAGTCCAGCCATAAACACTTCCAAATCGACTGTGTCCATGTAATAGTTCTGATCATCTTTGCCTTCTCTGTATCCAAAATTTCGATTGTGATCGTCACTTTGAGGACTGATTACAGTGTGTTGTGATGCCATTCAGACAAGGGGCAACTTTCCATTGTCGTGCAGTGCCATTTAGACAAAGAGGCAATTTTCCATTGTTTTGGATCTGAGGTTGTGCATCTCAAGAGTAGATTCTGTGTTGGTCGAGCAGTGGCCGTTTGCAAAAACAATTTTTGAGAATTTTTAATGAGGTTGACTAATTCTCTCGAAAATTATTCCATCTTTTCCAAAACTAGACCATTTCTTGGACCCAAAAAAGGAAAAACTTTCAGTGCTCATAGCCTGACTTGCATGATTTCAAAACAAAAAGTTGAACAAGTATGTTAATCTAACTCTCATATTGGTCAAAATTGTTTTAGTAGAAAACCAAAACAAAAAATGGTCAAAATGGTGAACTAAGGGCACAGTTAAGCCAGGTGTTCTGTCTTTTTCCCATTATCAACCTACTTGCCAAGAAGGGCACTCTACTTGCCAGAATGGGCACCTTATTTTCTAGAAAAGGACACAACTGAAGCTAACAACAAAGGGCTGAAAGCTCTCTCACCCTCCAAGCAGTGAGGTATCAAGTCAAGTGCGAGCCACAAGTTGGAATGGAACAGGATATTCCATTTCCTCATCTGGACAGATCTGATCACATCTAAATTCCCCAGCAGAGCATCGTCAACTGATGTCAATTGCAGATCTACTACACATCTAGCTGCATCACAACCCCCTCTGTGGGAAAGCTCACTGTTGTGAGCAAAAGAATGAGAATCTAGCAGAATGCTAGGGGCAAGAGCCCGCAACTTCTTGTTTATCCATCAACCACCCGAGGGAGGGATAAAAAAGAAGAGAGATTGAAAAATAGAGAGATGTGCGCGGAGAGAAAAGTGAGAAGGGGGCTTTCCAGAAAAATAGAGATTGAGTGCCAGAGTGATGTGAGAATCACAAATGAGAAAGGATGGGAAACAATGCCCGAAGAAACTGGCTCATCGCAAACTGAGAGGCTTCTTGCCATTGGAATACGTCTGAGTGTCGTGTCTCTTGTTTTGTGTCTCGATTCTTTTTTTGAGTCATTTCGAGTGTTACTCAATGTGTTTAGGTTGTTTATCTTTTTCTTTGTCGAGTCGTGGTGCGCTGTGGTCAGTCGTAGGCTCAATACCTAATCGAGAACTCATTTCTCAATATCAAAAATCGTTTTGTGCTCAGAGTGCCGTGTCATTCTCTACATTTGTGCAAAACAGACTTGTTCTTTCATAAAATTGCAGGGTTCAACCCATATCATGTGAGAACAGTAAAACCAAGACCTATCTGAAGCTATATAGGTTCCAGACTGCAAAGCAAAAGAAATGAGGGAAAATGTCGGGCATCTGAGTTTGTTTCAACTTCAGTAAGTTTCGAGATTGTATTCCGTGTGTACCTCTTCAAGTCTTGCCAATGCTCCGAAGTATGAGTGTGCCTCTACCTCAAACACAAGATCAAGCCTGCTTCAAAGCCAGAATGGCACTCAGAAGTGCTCTCTCTGAGTACCATTCCCCGTCAGAGTTATCTTGGCTATGTTTGCAATGAGGGAAAGTTAGAAAAAATGATCAGGAAGGAAAACGGCATCTGTGGTTTCTACATGCAGAAGTTACCCCTTGTCAGCATTTCAGGACCTTTGTACTGTGAGTTGAAGGTAAGTGTTCGAAGAACACATTGGGGGGGAGATCCCCGTCAGAGTAGAGCGGTTTACCACCACTCACTCCATGAGGTGCTTTCTAAAAAACACTGCTTTGTTTGTTTATTGCATTCCCTAAACATCATGCTCTACATTGCTTGTAACATGTTGTAACATGTATCATATCATCGTACTTATTGCATTTATTTGCATTTTGTGTTATCTTGTATCGTTTATCCGTTCACGTTGTGCAGCATTTAGGATCGTTGTCCTCCGGGGCTATCTCAGGACGCGTGAAGCACGACCCTGGGCGTGTTTTATCTCAGGTTGCGTTGTGGGCGCACCTGGGCGGTTGTTTTCGGTCCTCTTCTCACGATTTCAGTGTGGTTAGAGCATTCCTTTCCTCACACGATTCAACGTGTTTGGAATTCATCTTAGGTTGCATTGTCATGCACACCTCTTCACTTGCGTTGTCACACACTTTCCACATGCATTGTTATGCACGCTCCTTTGTTTGGAAACACCGGGATACGTCCTCATGTTTCTATAATACCCCTGTTTCATAATATGATTTTGTGTGCCATTATGTGGTTTTGAATTTCTATCTGTCCACCGTAGGAATATATGTTTTATTATCTGCTTTGGAAATTAAATTAAAGGCCTTATCGGCCACAGGACCCGAAATTGATTATGCCATTGTGATTGGCATAATTTTTAGAACCTACGGTGGAATTTAATTGAAAATTGATTCGGGTCAGATTAAACTGATTAAATTGGTTAATTAGTGCCCAATTGCTTTATATTAAAGTAATGTGTGAGTGGGAGCTTGTAAGGGGCTTTATACACTCAAACTCCCTCTTTAATTCTCATTTTTTTGGCTGATAAGAACTCTAAGATAAGGGGAGAGAGGGTCAGCTATGGGAGATTAAGGGGAGAATTATGCAATTTTGGTCTTAAGGCTTGGAGAATTGAAGTCCAACTCTAAATTAGACCATAGATTGAGAAGATTGAGCTCTTAGGTAAGTGATTGATTATGAATTCATGAGTTTGAACTTGTAATTTTGTGAATTAAAGATTAATTGGTGATCAAGAACAAGAGTTGTGCTCTAATTGATGAATTTGAAGTTGAAATGCACATGCATGTATAGGATCACCATGATTTTACATAAACAAACATGTATTAAGTTGAATGTGGAAATATGAGTGTTAAATCCTACATGCAAGCATGTTTTTGTTGTGTTCCATGAGAATGAACACCATTTGCATTAATTGGAATAGAAATGAAGTCAAGATTAGCATGCATGTTTGAATAATTAAAGATAGGAGCTTTGAATGCATAAATGCATATGATAGAATTGAACTTGAATTAAATTGAGCCATGCATGTGCTTGATTCATGAAATTGAGCCCCATGATGATGTGTTTTGGTGTTTATACCATGTTAATACAAGAATATGTGAAATTGGAGCCATAGTATGCAAGAAACATTGGTTGAATGTCGAATTTGGACTCAAGAACACAATCTGGGAAACCCAGAATTTTGATGTCCGCTCGAGCGGGGTAATGGCCGCTCGAGTGGGAAAAACGTGCTCCCAGTACTTTTTGCAGACTTAGTATCCGCTCGAGCGGGGGAGTCCATGCTCAAGCGGGGGAGCTATTTAGACAGGCCTTCCGCTCGAGCGTCTTATTACACGCTCGAGCGTATTTTTCATGCAACCAGTACTTTTGCAGGCCTTAAGGGTCCTCTCGAGCGGGGACCCTGTTTTCTAAAAATTTGAAAATGCATTCTGTGTTCTGTTTTTCCGTTCTCTTTCACTTCTAAACACTCTTAGGCATACATTGAGCATTGTAATTGAATTAAATAGATAAGAATGAAGCCTAAAGAGGAATATGTGAATTAAAGAACAGATTGAATTATTTGTGACTCATATGTGCTATGTGATGTGTAGAGTCAAGCTCTAGGGAAAATTCACAATCGGATCACAGTGAGTAATGTCTGAAATATGTTGTTATCCAATTGCTCACTTCTATGTAAGTTTTGTAAAGTTCATTAATTTTGAATGGTGGACACAATTTGATATGACAACTTTGAAAGGCTTAAATGCCAGTCTGACATAACAAGTTTGAAGGGCTTAAATGCCAGTTTATTATGACAAGTTTGAGAGGCTTAAATGCCAGTTTGATATGATAAGTTTGAAAGGCTTAAATGCCAGTTTGATACGATAAGTTTGAAAGGCTTAAATGCCAGTTTGATATGACAAGTTTGAAAGGCTTAAATGCCAGTTTGATACGATAAGTTTGAAAGGCTTAAATGCTAGTTTGATATGACAAGTTTGAAAGGCCTATGAGCCAGTTTGATATGAAAGGCCTATGAGCCAGTTTGATACGAAAGACCTATGAGCCAGTTTGATACGAAAGGTATATGAGCCAATTTGATACGAAAGGCCTATGAGCCAGTTTGATACGAAAGGCCTATGAGCCAGTTTGATACGAAAGGTATATGAGCCAGTTTGATACGAAAGGCCTATGAGCCAGTTTGATACAAAAGGCCTATGAGCCAGTTTGATATGAAAGGCCTATGAGCCAGTTTGATACGAAAGGCCTATGAGCCAGTTTGATACGAAAGGCCTATGGGCCAGTTTGATACGAAAGGCCTATGGGCCAGTTTCATACGAAAGCCCTATGAGCTAGCTTGATACGAAAGCCCTATGTGCCAGTTTGATATGAAAGGCCTATGAGCCAGTTTGAGATAAATGTGGGCCGAAGGCCGTTTGACATAAATATGGGCCAAAGGCCGTTTGACATAAAGGTGGGCCGAAGGCCGATTGACATAAACGATTGGGCCGAAGGCCGATGGACATGAATGAATTGGGCCCAAGGCCGTATGATGTGTTTGGAACCTCAGTTACTTAACTTACATATGTTTATGTATGTATGTGTTAGTTAGAAATGCAAATTGGGCCCAAGGCCGTTCGATGTATATTGTTCCAATGTATATTCGTTATTTGATATTATTCACTGGGCTATCGCTCACTCTCATTCATATGTTTGTAGGTGAGCTAAGAGAGGTCCAGACCCTGCCCCGGTGAAGCCAGTGTGGAACAACTAAGGTTTGGAGAGTCAGCCTTTGCGTCTCACATACGAGACACATCTTCGCCCTTTTTCCATTCTATGTAATTTTGTCATGTTGGCGAAGCCTTTGTACATGTCTGTATTTAGTTCCCATGGGTTGACTTAGTTTTGGATGATCCTGTTGTATGGAACTTTTTGGTACTGTAATTTTGTTGTGAGTTATTAATATATTTATGTCTGGAATGTTATGACGTACATGTAAGCACAACTCTATGGACAAAGTTTTAAATTGCTTCCGTTCGGCCCCTTTTACTCTGATGAGTTTTGTCTTAATTGTTTTGAGGCCGTAGGTAATCTCATGATTACTGGCCGGTTATGGCCTTAACCCGTAGGGGCGGGTTCGGGTCGCTCTCTCTTTCTGAAACATCAGGATACGTCCCTATGTTTCTTCCTCTTTTCGAAACACTAGGATACGTCCCTATGTTTCTCTCTCTTTCCGAAACACCGGGATACGTCCCTATGTTTCTCCCTCTTTCCGAAACACCAGGACATGTCCCTATGTTTCTCCTTCTTATTCTGAAACACCAGGATATGTCCATATGTTTCTCCCTCTTTCTGAAACACCGGGACATGTCCCTATGTTTCTCCTTCTCTCCGAAACACAAGGATACGTCCCTATGTTTCTCCCTCTTTCCGAAACACCGGGATACGTCCCTATGTTTCTCTCTTTTTCCGAAACACCGGGATACGTCCCTATGTTTCTCCTTCTTTCTGAAACACCAGGATATGTCCCTATGTTTCTCCTTCTTATTCCGAAACACAGGGATATGTCCCTATGTTTCTCCCTCTTTGGTTAAGAGCATTTGGAACATGTTCCAATGCTTGTACCACTCGTTTTCCTTTCACGTGCAACGCGCCGGAATCTTGTTTGAGACCTCGGGTGTTCTCGATAGTCACTTTTGATCGTTCCTGCGTGGTGCGTGGTTAAGATTGCTTTTTTTTCTTACATCCTTTCTGCATAAGGTGTAGTTTCGCTCGTATTACTTTGCATAGCATTCGCTTAAAATGTTGTATTTATTTTGCATAATTGCTTCATCACAGCTCTCTTTGCATAATCATAAGTTATGTTCGGCATTGTGCATGTCATTTGCATCTTGGCCCTGCCTGCGGGGGCATCCCTTTGTTATCTTGCCTGTTTGTCCAAGTCTTCGGCCTTGTCGAAAATGGGTCGTCTCTAGGCTTTGACATTCACTCACGTCACTTCATGACTTTCGAGTTCTGTCAAAGAGGGGCAACTATAGACACCCCATTTTTTACTGCCCTTAAGACTTGGGTGCTACTGATGGTTTACTTGGTGGGGAAAGATATGCAGAGCAAAAGTTCAATTTCTTTGGCAAGGAGGGTCAAATCCTAACCTCACGCCCCATTTTTGGACCAAAACTATTTTGAATGGTTTTTAGACCCTAAAACCCTCTCTTTCAAAATATTTTAAAAAGGTTTCTGCGATGCTCTGAGGCTCACATTTCGTTAAATGTTGCGCTTTTCGATAAACCGAGCAAGGACAAAGTGGAAATGAATGAGAGAGAGGTCAAATCTTTGAAAAATCTTTCAAAACACCTTACTTATGGGTTTGGATTTGAAGAAAATGGGAAAGGAGAGAAGAAAACTAGTTTGGGAGAAGTTCGGCATGAATCCGGGTAGGACCAAAACTGCGCGGCTTCACCAAAACAAGCATAACTTTTTTCACAGTTGGAATTTTGATGCAAGCCTTCCACCATTGGAAAGATTACTTCCGGGGCTCACATTTTAGGCTTGCTTCAAGTCGGGGACTAGGACTAATTTTTTGCTACCGGCCTCTATGGGAGTGTGCCGGCCATGAACGGCCAATGCCGTCCAATAATGACCCCTGCCGGTCAATAATAGTGTGCTGCCGGCCAACAATGGTAAAGGTGCCGGCCATTGATGAAAAGATCAGTTTTGGACAGATATTTTGCCCCAGTTTGCTCCAGCTATCTCTCTTGAGATATTTTCGGTGGAAAACTTGTATTTTGCTATATAATGAAGCCTTGTATCTCATATTGAAGGGTTAGAAAGTTTTGGGAGCTTCTCACACTAAAATCCCTCTCTTTCTCTACAATTTTCAGAGCTTAATCTCTGCCTCTCTCTCTAGAGTTCACTTTCTCTTGCCCTTTTGTGCTAGAAGGCTTGCATACAACCATCTTCAACCTATCAACCCTTAAGAAGAATTGATCACCATTGGGCTAAGGTCCCTTGGAACTTGTTTTGGGCTGCTAAAGGTGGTTTTGGTTCAAGAAAAGTGGCTGTTTGTTGGCTATTTGCTGTTGTGCTTCAAGGGTGAGCTTTGCCCTCTTTTAAGCTTGTTTTTGTACACAACCTTGGCCACCTTTTTATGCTGATTTTGGCCTAGTTTTCAACTAAAAAAATCTTGTTTTTTAAGGCTTAAAAATGGTAGTTTAAATTTTTTTGGAGTTAGGAGTGTTTCACCCTCTTTGGTGGCTTATTTGCTAAGCTTCTTGCCTTCCTTTTAAGCTTTTGAAACCATCTTGTTTGGCCTTTTAACCACTAAATTCCAGAGGAATTTCAATGGTGGAAAACCTGTTTTGAGGCTCAAAATAGGAGAGGGTGGTCACCTCTCCTCTTGTCTTGCTTGCTAGTGTTGGCCAACCAAATGAGCATGTGTTTTTACTTCTTTTTAGCTTTGTTTAGGCTCTTTTTTGTGACTTATCAGACCTGCCATAACTCTGTTTTTGGATTTCTTGGTCACCTCTTGCATGCTTATTGCACTTGTAGTGTAAATCCTCTTTGCTTGCCTTGTTAGCCTTACAAAGTAGCATGCTCTTGTGGCTTGTGTTAGCTCTTTTCAAGAATGTTTTTGTGACTTTTAGGACATGTTATAACTCTGATTTTGATTGGTGGGCTCACTCCTTGCATGGTTTATACACTTGTAGTGTATTTCTCACAAACTAGTCTTGTATGCTTCATGAAGTAGCATGCCTTTCTAGCATGATTTGATTCTATTTCAGCATGTTTTTGGTGATTTTTTGCCATGTCATACCTCTGTTAAGGTTTGGTTTGGTTGGCCCTTGCATGCTCCATGCACTTGTAGTGCAATTCCATGAATTAGCCTAATGTGTATCATGCTTTAACATGTCATTCTAGCATGATTTTGGCTTAACTCTAAGAATCTTTTGGTCATGTTTTAGCATTCTTAAGCTCTGATTTTTGTTGTTTTGGCCATGCATGCCATGATTTGTATAGCTATGGTTCATCTTAGCTTGTTTGCTTTGTGCATCAAGTCCACTAGCATGCATTGCGTGACCTATTTGAATGACTTGGCATCATATGTTATGTAATTTCAGAGCATGTTTCATTGCCATGCCTTCCTATTTGTCACTCTTTCAATGCTTTGAAGAGTTGGTGTTCTTATGCCTATGTGATGGGCCATTGCATGTGCATGCATTTTTCTCACTTTTCATGCCATCATTTCATCATTTTGGCCACTGATTTTGGCATGGTTGAGGTCTACCCATTTTGGTTTAAGTCCATCTTTGCATGTTGTTGCATGCTTATCCATCTTTGCATGTTGTTGCTTGCTTGTCACGTTGCATGTTGTTGCATGCTCGCTAGTTTGCATGTTGTCGCATGCTTGTTATGGTTGCATTGCATTTCGTATGCTTATGTTGCATTACATATGTTGTTTGCATTGCATTGTGTTCAATCGGACGTCATGTTCAACACAAGGTTGATTGGTCCACTTCATACTCAAAGTGATGAAAGTGAGCCAATCTTCCTTGGTCTCTATTGCCTTTGATCATCCATGATGAGGTAGTAGATTTAGAGTCTTGTTTGCATCGCATTTATTGAATGTGTACAGGATTGGATCTTTGGCCATCACGTATTCCAAATGCTTGATTGATGGTCTTGGATCCGATTATGCCTCTCTCTTGATGTTTTGAGGTGATATGGAGGGGTACGGTACATACATACCCTAGGGAGACCCTCCATTTCCTCTGTTTTGTGCTCTGTTGCAGCTTTGTGTCACAGCACACCAGTGGCCAGCACCCTCTCATTGTTGGCTGGCAGCCCCCCTTCATCCTTGCCCGGTAGTGTGCATCATTGGTCGGTAGGGGGATCGGCAGAAGCTTCTCATGGCCGACAAGCCACTGGTGCACTCCCCAGCACTGTTTTGGTAAGATCCAGCAGCTAGTTCTCAAGGACACCTTGTAGACAGAGCCTCTAAAGAGCATTTGGAGAGCTTTTCGGGGCAGAAACCAGGCATGCATCCTCTTCTTCTTCCAATAGAGCTGGAGCAGCTTAGTTTTATGCTTACTTGTTAGTTAGCATTGAATTTGTAATTAATTAATTAATTTGTTAATTAGTTAAGTGATGTAATAATTAGTAAGTAGATTGCTTATTATTCATTTTGGTTGTGTAATAATTAGTCTAATTAGATTATTAGATTAGTTGCTAGCTTAGCTTAGATGTAGCTTAGCTTATTCATTCAGACCCTCCATCGAGAGGGCAAATGTTGTAATAACTGTGCATGTGTGATGCATGTCTTCCAACCCCCATTTCTTTCTCCCTTTTACTTATCAGCTTTTGATGGTTAGTTTAGGGTCATTTTCAATTAGCATACTTATGCTTTGCATGCATGCATCATTCACCTGTCGGCGCATCATACTAACTGCATTGTAATTCAATACTTATTTGAATATGTGTTCAACAGCATGTTATCAAGTTGCATTTCATATGTCATCTTAGAATAGCTGAGCCTATCTTAGTTGCATTTTGCATGTATTGCCTTAGGCATTCTTGACATAGCTAGGATCATGCATTGATTACTAACTAGCTTTTGTTTTGGCTCGGAGTACATTGTAAGTGTTTATGCTTTAGCATCTTGCATGTGTGTAAGTGTTGCCATGATAGCATGATTGCCATGAGACTATTTGCTTAGATGATATAACTGTCTGAATGCCTGTGGGTGAAGGTTGGATTACTTGAATTTGAACAATTCATTGAAAAGCGAGTTTTTAAGCCCACTTGAGAGTGGCAAAATCATGTTTTCTAAGTCCACTTGAGGGTGGCAAATCCACGTCTTAGCCTACTTGCGAGTAACACCTTCAAAACCATTTTCAAACAAACAAACATGAGATGTTTTGTTCCAATTTAGGCGATCTAGTCTATACTTGTGTGTTGTGCGCATCACATAGTAATTATAGGCTAATAACCGGAATAAGAACGCATGTGTTTTCAAAAACAAGATATCATGTTAGTAAAGGTCGATCTTTGATCGGGCGAGCTGGGGTGCTCATTGCTTGACCTTCCCCTTTCATACCTAAGTTCCCGAGCCGAGGCAACTTTGGTGATGACGGACACGTGGCCTTAGGCAACGAGTCAGGGTTTCCTAAATTTTCCCAAAAATAAAACATTTAGGTGGCAACTCTGTATCTGGCAAAGCAGTCCATGTTTGGCACTTCTTTATAAAAATCAGTTTTCCAAAATGATTTGCCGGATTTGGACTCTTTGGTGATTTATCGGTCTTGCATTGCACTTTGCGAGATTAGATTCAGAACCGTGACATTTGAGTCCGAACTGTAGTAGCTCAATGAACAAAATAGATTTCGCGCCCCCTTTGCACGCGGAGCCCGGGACGTTCGGGCACGTCTACAGTAGTCAACAAAGGTGAACATTGAAACAAACTCCAAACATGTCGTAACGTGAGAGGAGGGAGGGTGGTTGAAGCCAAACTTTCATGTGACCGATAGTCATAGAAATAGGGAACCCCAATCTTGATCAGCAGTCAACAAAATTGAACCCTGAAACAAACTCCAAACATGCCACAACATGAGAGAATGGAGGGTGACCGAAGCCAAACTTGCAAGTGACTAGCAGTCATAGGAATAAGGAACCCCAATCCTGACTGACAGTCCACAAAGGTGAACCCCGACATAAACTCTTAAACATACAGCATGTGATAGAACTAAACTTGCATGTGACCGATAGTCAAAGCAATAGGGAACCCCATTCCTGGCCAGTAGTCAACAAATGTGATCCTCGAAATAAACTCCAAACACACCACAACATGAGAGGAGGGAGGGTGGTCGAAGCCAAACTTACACGTGATCGGCAGTCTGTAGACACCCCAATCTAACCAGCCCTAAGACTTGGATCTTTCTTCTAAACACCTGATGATTAAAGTTAGAATGTGTTATTCTTTGAATTACTCGACAGGAAATTTGGGTTCAAGCTTTAATCCCAACCTTACACCCATTTTAGCTAAAACATTTTAGATCTTTTTATAATCGCTTTCAATTTTTTTTTCTTTCCGTATGGATCCAAACATTTCTACAATGTCCTAAAACTCGCCTTTTCAAACTCCAAATGTTGTCTTTTTTAGTAGACCAAGCAAAAGATATAGTGGGAATGAATGGAAGGGTTGGAATCCTCTTAAATACCTATTTTTCCTTTCAAATCATGCTAATTTCACCCTATTGATCTAATAGTATATTTTTTATCTGGTCGCCCAATAATTAATGGTTGGATACAAAATGTAGTTAGCTAGATGAATAATGGTGTGACCGACTGAATTGTCTGGGTACAAAGCATTTTCGGGAATTTTTGGCTTTTTCTACAAATATCTAAGATATTTTCACATTTAGCTTCCTTTGTAAGCTTTGTACAAATATCGAGATATTTTCTGTTTAACTTCCATGTACGTAAGATATTTTTCGAAGATATCTTTTAGAGATATTTTTTGGAGATATTTTGCCTCCACAAATAACTTATATACTTGTTTCCACAAATATCTTCCAGAAAACATCTTGGATATTTTTAACTCAAAATCTCCATAAATACACCTCCTCTGTTCATTCTAAAGGGTGAGAAATTGTTTTGGGAAGAATTAGAAAATCAAGTCAAAGGCTTGAGAGCAAAAACCACCATCCACATAAAAGCTTCTCTGTCACGACCCAAACCCGCCCCTAAAAGTTTGGTCCATGACCGGCCTGTACATAGGTCTCAAAACAAAATTTTATGAGTATTTATTCAAATACGGGGCCTTAAGCGGAAGCAAATACCAATATAAAGATAACGCCCATTGAGCTTGTGCATACATGATGACTTAAATAAATTTAAGCATTTAAATACACTTCCATATTTATATATACAATCACAGAACTTATATAGATCTCACACATAAATACATAAGATTCAGTAAGGTACACAATTCTCCAATACAAATCAAAGCCTCAACACAAAGGCGTAACCCGGACGGCTTGACAAAGAGACGAACCTTGATACAACTCTAGTGTTGGTCCCTGATGGCTCACCTACATATATATAAAATAAAGGGGTGAGCTAACGCCCAGTGAGTAATATTAAAGTAAGGAGGTTAATGAATGATGACCTTAACATTAGGAAAATATAATTCACAATTCTGAAATGTATCTTAAATCATTTCAAAAGAAACATTTATCATTTCATAATCCATGTCTTTTCAAATGGAATACATATTTGAAAATGTTACAAAACATTTTACGCGGTACGTGGTACGTGATACTAGAATCACATTTCTAAATAGGACATTCATTCATGCATACAAAATAACACATTGTAACATGAGCCATATAGCGATGCAAAACATTTGCATTCATATCATATGTTCTGAACGACCTCGGGTCCATGTATAACAAAACGGCCTCAGGCCTAATCATATATCAAAACGACCTCTGGTCCAAACGTATCATATCGTATCATGGAGCAGATGAAGCATCGACATGTCCCCACCTCTCCTTGGGCCCAATTCATATTTGTGGATCAAAGAGGCGACTCGTACGGACTCTAGAGGTGACTCATACTGTAGCACTTAGTTCTGTACAGTACTTTGTTCCATACCAAAGTGATTAGGTCTTAAAGTCCGAACAATTCATATCACGCCATGGCATAAGCAAAACAGATAAACAGAACAACCTTGGGCCCACCATATCATATTATAAACAATTCACATTTCTTTATCATAACTTATTTCACAGTTCTTGGAAACTTATGCATTTTGATGAAATGTAACATTTAGAGAATCATGTCACACACATAAATCAAGGTAGATAATGAAGAACATATCTTTACTATACTATTACTCACAGTGCTAGGCTTCTGGTAACAATAGGACGATGTCCTCGTTGACCTACAAACACAATTCACATAGCATAATATGAGAATATAACCAATCTCTTTCTTGTTCTTTAATCAATTAGCTTTGGTGGTTCTAAACTCATTAGTCCTCAATAGGTCATAATCCGTGTCTAGGAAAATAGGAGGAATCGAAAGGAAAATGGTTTAGAAGAAGAAATGGTATAAAACCGGTAGACAGAAAGTGAATAATCGTCACTAATTTGGGCATATCTATTTGTGTACTTATAATTTGGGAGTGAGACCACCACCATTGGAAACTAGATTTCCTGGGTTTGAATTTAGGCTCAAGAATCACTTAAAACGGAGTCCGGATGCAAGAGATATGCATATTTGAAGTTGGCTAAACAGAGCTGTCCCACACCTTCGGGAACAAGGCCACACATGCGGGAATTGGGCCGCACGTGTGGGACTGCGTGCTTTTTTAGTAGAATTAGATTTGGTGCTGGAAATGGACTGCCGCACGTGCGGGAAGCCCCACAGCACGTGCGGCTCTAGGCCAGTTTTGCTGTCCGAAAAAGTTTGTTAGCTCTAACACTTGTTTTTCCACTTTTAAGCTAGATTTCAACTCTAATCACCCAAAAACATGTAAAATCACTCTACAACATGATAAACTAACATCATTCAAGTGTAATTTCATCTCAAACAAATCAATCTTTGCCTCAAGTTAGAAATTCTAGCCTCATCTTTCTATATAATCAAACTTCCACAATATATGCCCAAAATCATGTAACTATCTCTCACACATGGTTGATTCTCACACCAAATCTTGTTATTCCATGAATCATTCTTAAGATTGAACCCAATTCAAGCAAATTTAAGGAAATCAAGGTTCAATTCCTTGAGTTTAACCCATTTCATTCATAACCCAACACACTTGTTCATTTACATATTAATCTTCTAAGTCAATCCTTGATTTCATGTAGTAGATGAATTATCTACAAAGATAATAGTTGAAGCCACATACCTTAACTCAATTCCTTGCTTTACCCCTTAATCTCTTCAATTTTCCCAAGCTTCATGGTTGATCTTCTTCCTCTCTCTTCAATTCTTCTTCAATTATCTTCAAACCCCCATGGATGGTGAGCTTCTCTTAGAGAATCTTTGTCTCTCATCCTCTCTCTCTCTCTCTCTCTCTCTCTCTCTCACGGTTCTCTCCCTCTCCCTTAGATATTTTTGGCTCAAATATGTTGAGTGCAACTCATATATCTCATATATATCTATACATCTAACTATATATAAGCTTATCACAATTTGGGAGAGCCAAATGCACCCTTACGAATCGTACGAAATCAAATTTCAATTAAACTTCTCAGATAACTCTAAAAATTATACTGATCATAACTATATACTCCGTTCTGGTTTCTAAAGCCTCTAAGGCCTTCAATTTGCAGTGCAAAGTCAACCACCCAAACATACCTTAATGAATCTGACGAAATAAATTTTCAATTAATTTTCCCAAATAGCTCTAAAAATTCCCATTAACATATCTATGTACTCAATTTCGATTTCGGAACCCATAAGGGTCGACAATTTCAATTTTTTAAGTTGTAACTCAACAGATAATGCTTCAATTCAAAAGATATAATCACATTAAAGTACATTAACCCATAGGTAAATAAAGATAATTCCTTATGTGCATTTTAGGGTCATTACATTCTCACTATTCTATCTCTCCCTTCCTACATACACCACCAAAAACTCCATTAAAGATTGGTCTTGGAGCTCCTTGCTAAGTGTTCAAGCCATATCCAAGGACCTTGAGGGTGTTTTGAAGCAAATTTGGTAATCAAAAACTCTTCCTTACTTTGAAAAGGTAAGAGTTGAACTTTTCTCATCATTTTCTCACTTTTTTCTCTTTCTTTCTTTGCCTCTAAGCTATGTATTTCACTATCAACTTGTTGTAATCAAGTGATGGGTCCTCATGGATGTGGAGGGAACTAGGATTTAGCCACACATCCATTGAGTTGATAGCTCTTCCTTTATGTTCATGCTTTTCTTGGCTCTAATTTCTTGTTCTTATGTAGTTTGGACCCTTGTGGATGTGTTTGGGAGTAGCTATTAGCCATTCATTCACAAGTTCAATAAATAAAGTAGTTTTTCTTATTGTTACACTCCTCCTCTTCACCTATCCTGTCTCTCAAGTGTATCAATCTATATGTTTCAACCTATAACGAGTATAGTGGTTGTTTCACAAGATTCCTTGAGTGATTCCTGGGATTTGATGTTGAAAGAGTTGTGTTCTCTTTCTTTTTGTTTGTTTTTTGAAAGTAAAACAAGAGATTTTGGCTCAAAGGACATTGAAATCTCCCATCTCAATTATTTGTGAACATAGAAAATTGTGGAATCATCATTGTTCTATGACTAGATAAGGAGTTTTCAATGGTTTTGATGAATCCCTTGTTTTAAAAGCAAGGCTTCCACCAAGAAATGATTTGCATTAATCTACGTTCTCCACTTAATAGCATAGATTTGGGTATTAATTTGTCCTTATTCACAAAGAAAAGATGTAGGTTCCTTTCCATTTCTTGGGGTTGAATTTGTTCTTGATTTTGACCCATTTAATTTGTTTTTTAGCTAAATATCTATTGTATATATCTATTTATAAAATTGTTGAGGGCTATAGCCTATCTACCTATTCCCCAAGTGGTTTCTTTGAGTAAAGAGGGTAGAATGGATGAGCACCCCTCAGAAAATGACATGTGGCCTTTGTTCTAGAATTCTGCATTGACCTAAATCCCTGTTGGAAGAAGAATTTGGCAAGCCACTTTCTTCTTAGGCCGACCCATTTTGTGTCTAGCTAGATGATTCTCCCAAGAGCAGAGCAAATAGTTTATGGGAAGTGCTCTCTCGGGTGGTTCTAGAGCTGCTGATCAATTTTCTTTATTTATTTAATATGATTTGTTAGATTCAACAGTAATTTGGCTGAATCTATTCATTGTTGTAATAATTTCTACAAACCTCATGTCTTTTCTTTTCATTATTTATTCAATTGTTGTAATAATCTCTCTCTCTCTCTCTCTCTCTCTCGTTTCCCTTTCTTATTTATTCAAATTTTGTAATAACTCCCAACTCCATGTCTTTCTATCCTTTTTATTTCTATGCTTCCCATATCTGTTGATAAGCATCATGTTTATTTATTATATCCTTGCCTTGCATCCATCTTTCATGCATTAAGATTCGACTAATTTGCATCTGTTGGCTTTTGTTAATTCTTATGTGCCTTTGTGCGCTAATTCATGCCTTGAGATGATTCATGTATCCAATGATAATAGTCGGATCTTTAGTTGTATTTTGTGTATGTATTGCATTAGATATTTGCATATAGGTTCATGTATATGTATATAATATATTATTTTTGACTTGCCTTAAATGAATGCTAATTGAGCATTATAGTTTTAGCATCCTGCCTATGCATGATTTTCTGACTATGTCTAGTATTGTACCATATGGCTACGTACTTAAGTGATATATCTCTTTGGATGCTAGTGGATGAAGGTTGTGTTTTCTTGAGTTGGAATGTTGTTGATTGACATCCATGTGGACTCAATTTCATTTTAAGTTGTACATTTGTTCAAAAACCTTTAAAAAATGCACAATCAAAGAATACCAAAATAAATGACATGATCTATACTTGATTGCTTCACATAGTAATGTTAACATTATTAAAATAATCAGAACATGAGCATATATTGTTTATAAAACTCATAGCATGGTTTAGTAGAGGCTAATTTTTTGACCAGATAAGCGGGGGTGCTTAATTCATGACCTTCCTCCCCTCATACCTAAGGTTCCAAATCGAGGAATCTTTTGGCATGAGTCACTGGTTTTCTAATTTCCCCAAAAGATTAGGTGTCGACTCTCAAATCTGGTGATATAGTCCATTTCTGGCTTATTTTATAATAAATGGATTTTTTTTTTAATAAAATTTACCAGATTTGGACTCTCAATTTCTATTTTACGTTGCACTAGTGAGATCAGAAATTGGGAGTCTGAATTGTAGGGAGCACTTGGTAACCCCAAAGGCATCCTGCACAGTCACAGCAATAAGGAACCCCAATCTTGACTGCAGTCAACAAAGGTGAGCTATGAAACAAACTCCAAACATGTCGCAATGTGAGAGGAGGAAGGGCAGCCAAAGCCAAACTTGCATATAACCGGCAGTTTCAATAACAAGAAACCCTAATCCTGACTAGCAATCAACAAAAGTCAGTATTGAAACAAACTCCAAACATGCCGCAGTGTGAGAGGAGGGAGGGTGGCCGAAGCCAAACTTACATGTGATCGGCAATCACAACAACATGGAACCCCAATCCTGATCGACAATCAACAAAGGTGAGCTCCGAAACAAACTCCAAACACGCTGCAACGTGAGAGGAGAAAGGGTGGCCAAAGCCAAACTAGCATATGACCGGCAATTACAATAACAATAAACCCCAATCTTGACCACCAGTCAACAAATGTGAGTCTCAAACAAACTCCAAACACGCCACAATGTGAGAGGAAGGAGAGAGAGTAGCCAAAGCCAAACTTGCATGTGACTGGTAATCACAGCAACAAGGAACCCCATTCCTAACAGGTAATCAACAAAGGTGAGCCCCAAAACAAACTCCAAACACATCGCAATGTGAGAGGAGGAGCAAACTCCCAACACGCCACAATGTGAGAGGAAGAACAATAATTTCAAAATACGCCGCAACGTGAAGAGAATGACAAACTCCAAACACGCCGTAACATGAAAGGATGGACAAACTCCTAAACACGATGCAACATGAGAAGAGGAAAGAAGCCAACTGACAACCTAACCATATTTCCATATGAAAAGATAGGGAAGACAAGAACTGAACAAAGACAAAGGTGTATGTGCCTAGAACAAACGCGGCCAATAACGAATATGATAAAAAAAAATGCAACATCCGGTGAGACAAATGTAGGAAAAACACAACACAACAATATAGCATGCGTTGATATGGATATACTCGTAGACGAGTGCATACATCAAGACTTCCCGAAAGTGGCTTTTCAAACACCTTAAGGAATAATACTTCTAGTAGTCATCCTATCACTCGTTGGGACTTAAGGCTGACTTAGTTTGGGTTGCAATACTTCAAAATGCCTTCTTCCGTTAAAGACTTGGAACAACCATACCACATATGACAATAGAGACAACACTTGTACAACTTCCCTAATCATCTGTTCAAAACATGATGATGATCTGCAACATATTCTCTGCGCTGGACAAAATAACAGCCAGCCAGATTAGAATATATCCAACTGGCCTAATTGGGTGACAACAAGGAATGTTTGGAATTTTCACCTCCTAAAAGCTCTATAAAAGCGGGAAACCATCCGTCTTCCATGCACACTCATCCAAAACATTTCCTACAATCTTCTACGCTACCTCTAAGCATCACCCATGGATGGTGATGATTTTCTTCCTTTCCCTCTCAGGTCTCTCATCGGTTTTGATGAATTGAATACCCTGGAGGATAGTGATTCCTCTGAAGACAGTATTATGGAAGCATTCGTGCTCCCTATCACATAGAACATGAATTTGGAGTTGGCGTATGCCACAATGCATGCTAAAGGTCATAGCCAAGGCTTTAGAGGAGCTAGGGGCAATGAGAGAGCTCATGGTCGAGCACGGGGCCATGCTCATGCCTGTGGACGTTACTAGGGGCCAAGATAAGGTCTTGGTGAGGGTCAAGGTTAGGGTCGAGGTCGTGGGCGAGGTCCTTTCCATATATATTTTCCAAATTTACTAGATGTGGTTTCTTTCTTCGATACCCGAGCTGATTGGCTTCAACTTGCTCACATTCTTGGTTTTCAACTAATGGTTCACATTCATTCTTTGGAGGATGACAAGGTTGTTTCACTCCCCGAGGTGATCGTCACTAGTAGTGACGATGACAACGATGTAGATGATAACCTTGTGGGCTACTTCAATGATCCCTATGACAGCAAAAGCAGCGACCCTAGTGACGATGACAAACCCAACGGGGCTGGTTATCCCATGTTCCATGTGATGGTTGCAACTGCAGCTTACCTCGTCTTTTAGAATAATCCCACTTTTGCCTTTCTGTTCTTTTGTTCCTTGAAAGGATGATTTGTATAACTAAACTTAGGGTACTTGGAACCTGTGAATAACTTTTTATGTATCAATCTGGTTATAATCATCTTTTTTGTATGAATGAATGGCCTCATATTTATGTACATTTCCTTTCTAGAATCATGAATGAATTCCGAGATTGAACTGCCCATCCTATTTTTGTCTTGACAGAAAGTAATGGAGACCATACTCTGAGGCTTCTACAAAACTATACCAATTAGGTGCTGATCTTCCTCTGGCCATATAAAACACTAGCCGGCCGGATTAGGAATGATCTGACCAAACAAGTCTGTCAGCACCAAGGTAATTCTAACTTTTTATCACTAAACATTTATAAAAATGTGCGAAACCATTAGAGACCAGGCTATTTCTTCCCGAAGGTCTCACTGGTGCTTCTCACACCACTCTTGATCACACTTCATGGCCAACAATGCTCTTCTCCCTCATACTGCTAATTCCCCTATATTAGGTCAACAATGTCTCACACCTTAAATGAAGGTGTTTTTTCCTCTACCAGTAGAATAGAAGGAGCTCTCTCTCTTGCTGCCATTCGAGAAATGAATACTGAGCTAACTAATGCCATTGCTCATATCAGAGGTCGTGGTAGGAGCTGTGGTCAAGGCTATGAGAGAGCTGTAGGTCACCACTCGTTTGTGGTTGTTGGTATGAACCTGGTCAAAGCTTAGGTGAGAGCAACGCCTAGGGAGGCACTAATGGACAAGGACAAAGACGAGGGCCTTACCTCCCGATCATTTGCCTTTCCCTTCTCTGGACTTTCCTGATGAGGTTACCTCTCTGATCCTCAAGTTAATTCAACCCTCAAAACAAACCATATCTCTTGTTCTTGGATTGATGATTCTTCTATTACAGGATGATATACAATGGTTTTGTCATCCCTCTCTTGATATGACCGTTAGCAGTGATGACGGGGATGCTGTTATGTCCTTTGGCTCTAGGAAGAGCCTTCACAGGTTGAGTGGTAGTAGTAGTGATGAGGACACACTAGGAGGGTTCAAGTACCTCCTAAGGTTTGTCATGCTACTCTCGCAGTTTAGTCCTGCCTACTTTGAAGGCAACGCCCACTTTTGGCATATCCTTCCTCATTTTGCATCAAGAAGGAAACATGAACTTGTATAGCTTTTGTACGATATCAGGGCATTTGTCCATTGAAGCCGTATTGTGAAGTGTGATGTAGGTTGTAAAATATAGACAAGGACAACTAGCCCTAGCTCTCTTTTGTAAACCCTACTTGTAATCACTCTCTTGTTTATATACAATAACTCTTATGTACAATCCTCTGCTCTTTGTTTTGTTACATATTGACCCTCTAAGGCTAAAACGAACTTACAATTCTACACTCTCCCTACCTCAGATAGAAACAAAGATCATTTAGGCAGAAATAGAAGTTTACCCGTACAACATAATCTTGCCAGCTACTTTGTTTTCCTGCCAGATAACAATTTGTCCAGTAAAACAAAATCTTGTATGGCCGACTTTATCAGGCACTGACGGGGCTAGTTTCAAATTTTCGCCTCCCAAAACATTATAAAACACCCTAACACCCATTCATTCGGTACTACTTTCAACAACACCTCTATTTCTCTCTTTAGATTTCCTTACTTCCTCAAATTTTCAACCGATCCACGCCCACTTTTCATTGAAACCTTCATCTCCCTATACATTTTAGACCAATTGACTTTGAGTTTGGTTGAGTTTGGGTTGTCTCCCTCCTCGTAGGTGTTTTCTACAACTTTAGGTTGGGTTTTCCCCACCCTTCTCTTGGTTCCTCACTTCCCTCTTGATTTTTTTATTTTCGGGTAACCTAGGTTAGGTTTTTGGATTTTTCTCCAACTTTCCTCCATTCTTGACTTCCCACACCCACATTCTTCCATGGCCGATGATATTCCTAGCGATGATGACGTTTTAATTATTATTGAGGGTGACGTGCCCTCCCAATACCCGAGGTTGAGGTTCCTGAGCTTGCTGCTAACATAGGTGCTTAGGTCGATGATCTAGACCTAGCAATAGAGGATATTATCCCTCCAAAGTTGGAGCCCAAGCTACCACATTTGCATGAAAAGCCATTCAATCCAGCTACTTACCACCCACGCATTCACTGACTGATCCACGAGATTATGTTGGCATTTGATCAGTTCATGCGTAGAGTAGCTGCAGACTTGTTGCTCCAAAAGCCCCAAGTACACCTATCTCACGGTGTCGGATTGTTAAGAATCTAACTCCACCTTGCTTTATTATTGTATTTTTGCTAAAAACTATTTTTTGCAATAGGCTAATAATTAGAAGATGAAAGGGTATAGGACCGTGATCTATCCACGGTGCTAGTATGGAGTCCTTCTTAACGGGGTCCGAGCTCTTGTGGACGATGCTGGCTTAAATATATTTTGTTCCAGGATCACCCAACTCCAGAACACCCAGTATATGTTTGCTACTCTAGTAGAGAGATGGTGGGACACCACCAACTCCTTCCACTTCTTATCCACAAGGGAGTTGATAATGACCCCTACAACTTTTCCATGATCACCGGCCTTAGGGTAGGGGTTGATCCGATCTCATTCGATATAGACATGGGTGAGTGGCATATAACTTAGATTCACCTTCTTAGGGCGGTCCCTAAGTTTGAAAGTCCTGGAATGATCAAGTATAATTGGCTATACTAGCACTTTCACGGCACGTAACCCCAGACTCTTGAGGAGATCGGACACTTTGCCTGGGGTTTTATTCTCTACATCCTCGGTACCACCCTGTTTGCAAACAGGGAGAATACTATTTGGATTATACTTGCTAAGCACACTGGGGGACCTCACGGATGAGGATTATGACTGGGGTGGTGCAGGCCTAGCCACCCTTTATGGCTATAAGAGCTCAGTATCCTGCCGAAAGGCGGATCTTCTCAGAGGCTACTAGAGGGCTTGAGAGGTACTTACTTGTTTCTTCTTTTATTTTTACCTATAGTCTATGCCTTCTGCTTTTGCATACTCCGTTATATCATGTTTATGCTCATCCTGCTCACAAATTTGCCCCTTGTCTGTGCAGTTGTGGATTTACTCATACTTCCTCGACCTTGCCTCTGTTCCAGTGGACGACATTAAGTAGGCAATACGCCGATATCTATACTTTGATAGCCCACTCTGTCCCCAAGACTGCCATGCACGTAGTTTTTCTTACTACCGGTATTTTTTCAATAACGTGATTACCATCGGGTAAGCAAAACTCAATTTGATCTCTGCCCACTTTCTTATTACTTTATCCTCTATATCTCGATATCTGACATTATCCATGTATTCTTTGTTTATAGATTGATTAGGATCCTTAGGCAGCCATGCCCCACGATGTGAGGGAGCATTACACCGTATACAAAGTGACTTCTCGGATGAGGATCCTTCTGGAGTCCATTATGTAGAGTCTGATACTTAGGAGAGCACTTCATGCGCCAATTGATGGGCCAGGTGTTCTCAGATGTGCCTTTTTCTCCTTCTTCACACATTAAGACTGGACAATATCATCGACATGATCGAGCTTGATGTGATGATGGTCGGACAGGATACTGACCTATTCCACGAGCCTGGAGACTTCACTGCCTTCCTGCGTATTCTTATCATGCCTCCTCTCACTCTAAGGACTACTAGTGTCATTGAGGCTAGCTCTGGCAATGCTGCTCTTGCTCTTGCTCTTGCTCCTATTATTGCAGCTCATGCATCTTCGGCTAATTCTATTACTGGTTTCATTGTGCTTCCGACGTAGATCACATACATAAAGCCGAGTGGGACATTGGATGAGATCCCCCTCGAGCTTCCGAAGAGGCCCATGCTTACACTTGCTCTAAACATACAGCAGATATACATCCTTTCTTCAACTTCATCCATTATTGCTCATTGCTTTGCTTTATTACTTAATGACTTCATTCCTTTCGCAGCCTCTAGTAGCAGACATTGAGCAATGCCTTCAACTGATCGGCTCTTTGATCCATATAGTACGACGAAGGAAGTACACTCTTGTACCTGCTGGGATTCAGGTAACCTATTCTCTTACTTGACCTGTACTTTCCATACTATTTCCACACTCTAATTTGTTCTGATGTATAGCTTTCAACTCTATTCTTTTTACTCTGACAATCTATTTTTTGCCAACCCTTTTATTTCAGCTTGATGCAACTCCAGCAATACCCCTTCCTACTGTAGGGAGCGAAGGGAGACAACCTCTAGTACAAGGGAGAGGTATTAGTAGAGATCGAGCACTTTAGGTGACAGAGAACTCATCCTCTTCCAAGAGGACACCTAGAGATCTTGTCGAGGAAGAGCTCGCCTCAGCAAAGACCTCCGAGGATAGTGGTGTTGGCGAAAAGTGGGCATTGATATTGAGCACTCCGAGAGTAGGGAGGATAGAGATAATGATGATGACAGCAATAGTGGAGATTGTGATGATGCCAGTGGCAATGGTAGTGATGACGCTAGTAGCAATGATAGCGGTAGTAGGGACGGTGACAGTGATGATGATACTACTGGGTCCCCTCCACAAAAAAGGACCAAGAGGGCAAGCCATCATTGATTTTGCTTTCTTTTATTTTGTTTTTCTTTAGTTAAGTAGTTGCCACATCATTTATAGCTTTCATATAGGTTTTTGCTTTTAAAAACTCTCTTTTGTAATACATGACCAAGGCACAACCTTGTAGTAAATGAAAAGAAAGAATTTTCATTTTTGCATCTCTTGGCATGGAATGAATGGCACCGCACTTGAGCAGAAAACACTTTTTATTTGAATTTTGAGAATGGAGATGGTTGTATTTAAAACAAGTTCTACCTTGGATGTTGAGCCTACAACTGACCAAAATGGGAAATACAACTCAATAAAAGCGAAACAAAGTAAAAACGACCTATATACACCTAATTACACTTGCTAGAATGAATAAGACTCAAAACAAGACTTGAAACAAAATTACAAGTCAAAGCCACCGAGCAAAACTGTTTCTGCACTATTTGGAGCCGGCCGGACCAAAATTTTTCTAGCCGAGCAAAAGGTGTCCGGCTGGCTGAAAGCTCTGGCTGGACAGCTGGAAACAGCTATCATGCACTGAAGATATCCTTTATCTCCATCAAAAGGTGCTCTCTCATTGCTTTCGCGAACAAAAGTGAAAACACTTAGAATTTTTCTTTAAAGATGTAGGTTTCAACTATGACTAGGCTCAAGGACTGGATGACCACTTTGGATGGTGTCGATCCAATTACCCATGTATTCCACTTTGGCATGCAAGAATTATGCCTGACCATTGAGGAGTTTCGGGCATTTTGGAGGCTCCTTGAGATAAGGAAATTATGCTCCAATCCAATTTTGGCCATGCACAAGCCTTTGCACGAATTTGCAGTCTGATTTTGTGTGAAGCCCATTCTTGGTTCATGGTGAGGAGTTAGACATATTCAGGCTGATTCGCCAATTTTCCTTTGTTCGGGATCGAAGTGATCCTATTTGGTGCAAGTATCGTCAACATGCTCTTTGCATGTGTCTTTTGGCGCACTATTTACTTGTCTCTAGCAGTCATAGGGCTAACATTAGGCTTATTGAGGTGACCCGACGACTCTGGAAAGGTCAAAGTTGTATCAACTTAGTGTTAGCTGAAACATTGATGGGTTTGGATGCATTTCACTGATTTGAGACTTCCCAATTTTAGGGTAGCCCACTACTTCTTCAGGTGCTGTTTCCCATCCCTTCTTACTTTATAATTCTCACATCACTCTGGCCCTTAGCACTCAATTTTCTCTCTTATTCTTTGTTTTTCCCTCAAAACCCTTTCAACGCATATCTCTTCATTCTTTAATCTCTCTTATTTTTCATCCCTCCCCAAGTGTAGCTAATGGATAAGTTGAAAGTAGAAGCTCTTTGCGCTCAGTATACGGCTAGGACTTACTTCTTCTGCCTCCAGTCCATGAGTTTTCCCTTGAAGGGCCTGTGGTATGATTGGATGTGTAGCCAAACTACAAGCGACATTGCTTGGAGATGTCCCTTGCTTGATTTGCCTCCGATGACATATAACATGTTTCACCGGTCGAGTGTATAGCCAATTGGCCTGACTCACTCCGTCTTTTACTTTCCCGTCAGATTTAGGTGACAGTTTAGGCATGACTAGACTCGTCCTATTAATGGGATTGAGTATCTTGCGTCATTTATATTCCGGGTCAGACATCTCTCCCATTATACAACTGTTTGGAGGATGAGAGAGCTTATAGCTCCTGCTGATAACTTCAGTCATGCCCTCTCTGGTGAATGCTTGCTCTAGCTTGAAGAGATAGCACAAGAGGGTGGGTCTAACAAGGAGGAGACCAAGGACTTGCCTTAACTATGCCCCTAGTTCATTGATTTAACTTTTTCTTTTTCTTTTTTCTGTCTAAAATCCCTTGATTAACATGAAAGTTTGAATTGGCATATTTGTTCTACTTTTGTTTGAAATCATGCAATTAAATGTGTAGGTTATAAAATTGTTTGAGAAAATCAGTCGCTTGTATTAAAGAAAAAAAAAATTCACAAACGGTCACTACCTAATATACCTTAAACTAACCCTCAAGATACACTACCTTGAATCAGGACCCCAACACAAAATTCACCTCATTCATCTTTACCACCGCATCACCACTTGATTTTCCTTGGAACTAAAACCGTCATAGAGAAAATAGTAGGACAAACAAACTTGGGCTAAGATAAACCAATCAAACATGGAATAGATGAGCAAGTTGAATAGGTTGGGGCCGAACTTTAGGATAAATTTGTCTACGTATCCCAAAAATGGGAATCAGGCCTTACGTAGTTCACTGTTAGGGTTCACTCGGGTGTTTACACCCCCCTTTTGATGCTCTAACTTTTGCCAAAGTTGTCCTTTTGGGTTTTCAACCTTGCGAGCTTTATTTTTTTCTTTTTTTTCTTTTTACATGCTTTAACTTTTGCCTGGGTTGCCCTTTCAAGTTTTTGGCCCAGCGAGCCTTTCAAGGATATTATTTCTTCAATTTCTCAATGTTAATTGGCTGAGAAAACTCCAAGCCATCCAAGTCCATCAGTGTAACTGCTCCTCTTAACCAAATTGACTTGATAATGTAAGAACCAGTCCAATTGAGTTTGAACTTGCCCCTAAGGTTGTGGGTAGGAGCTCTGTTGTCCTTCAACACTAAATCTCATTCTCTCAGGTTTCTAGACTTAACATTCTTATTGAATGCTCGAGCAATCCTGCGTGATATCTTGAACATGGTATAGTGACCTCAATCTTCTTTCATCAAACAACATTAGCTCTTCAAATATGTTATGTTGCTAGTCAGCTTTTGTTATTCGACATTCAACCATAATCCTCAACAAGGGTACCTCTATCTCAATCGGTAGCACGATCTTCATCCCATATGCCAAAGAATATAGAGTTGCCCCTGTTGATGTTCGAATTGATGTCTTGTATCCCTAGAGTGCAAATGGCAGCTTTTCTGGCCAATCCTTGTAGGTTTCCACCATTTTGCATAAGATATTCTTGACATTATTATTTGCAACTTCAACGGCTTCATTGTTCTGTGGCCTGTATGTGAATGACTTATGAAAGGCCACATTATACTTCTCGAGCAGATCTATTACTTCCTCTTTGAAATGCAAGCCATTGTCTTAAATAATTTCATTAGGCACCTCATACCTATAGATGATGTTGTTCTTGATGAACTTGGCTATATGAGATGCTTTCAGCACTGAATGAGACGGTGTCGCTACCTATTTAGTGAACTAGTCAATTGCCACCAAGATGAACTCATGTTCGTTTGAACCCTTTAGCGTAACTGCCCTAATAACATCTATCCCCTACATCGAGAAAGGCCATAGTGAAGTCATGCTATAGAGTTTTGACGGCAGGATGTTCATGCAATTGGCATGAATATGACATTCGTGGCATCACCAAACGAAGTTAATACCCTCTATGGTTGACTAGTAGTACCTATGTCTGAGGATCTTTCTCGCCAGCATTATACCATTTATATTAGCCCCACATTCTCCTCCATGGATGGCCTCTATAATGTGCTTCGCCTCACCATCCTCTACACATAGCATGTGTATCCCCAGATGTCCTCTCTTGTATATTTATCTCCGTAAATAATGAACTGAGCAACTAGACATCGTATCCCCCTTTTGTCTTTGGCATTTTCTCCTTGCAAATATGGATCACTTTCTAGAAAATTCCAAATGTCAAAGTACCAAGGGTTTTTATCTTGCACTTCCTCTATTGCGTTTGTCATCTCATATTCAGGCGCATATCTTTGTTCTATAAAGATTGGGCACATTTTGATCCCAATTGGTATGTCGACCATTGAAGCTAGGGTTGCTAAAGCATTCACAAACCGATTGTTTTCTCTCACTTGGTGTATAAATGTCAGCCTTTCAAACCTTGGGATCAACATGTCCAAGGTCTGATAGTGGACTTTCATCTTCTTTTCCTTAACCTTCCAGTCTCCATTAGCTTGAGAGACAACTAAATTTGAATCAACGACCATATCCAATCTTATTGCCCTTAGTTCTAAGGTTGCTTCTAATCCTACAATACATGCCACATACTCTGCTTGGTTGTTGGATACCTTAAATAGGAGTTTGAAGGCTAGGGGTACATAGGAGTTATCGAGTGCTATAGCAACAAATCTATTACATAACTGAATTGGTTAGCCGCTCCATCAAAGTTTAATCACCAGGTATCCTCTTCTAATTGTAAGTTCTCTTCATCTGGGAACACATACTCCACATCTTCTTCTCCTTTGACTAGGTGATTAGCCAAAATTTCTACTACAACCTTCCTTTAATAGATTTGCAAGTGAAGTACTTGACATCAAACTCAGAAAGCAAATGCAACCAACAAGCTAGCCTACTAGTAAGTGCTGGTTTTTCAGAGAGATATTTGATGGGATCTACAATTAAAACTAGCATTACTAAGTGTGCTAACATGTAATGCCTTAGCTTCCTAGTAGCCCAAACCAAAGCTAGACAAGCTTACTCTAAAGGAGTGTAGCAGGTCTCGTATTCTAGCATCTTTTTATTTAGATAGTAGATGGCATTCCCCATCCTCTCCTCTGACTCTTGCATGAGCATACAAACCATTATTGACTTGGTCACTTTCAGGGGCAAGATCAATGGCTTTTTCGGCTTAGGCAGTGAGAACACAGTTGGGTTCTGGAGATACTGCTTAGCTTGCTCGAATGTGAATTGGCATCGATCGTCCCATCGAAATGTTTTTTCTTTCTTTAACAAGACAAATAGTAATTCATAAGTCAAGGTTAGTTTTGCAATAAACCTTCTTATAAATTGCACTTTTTTCCATAAAGCCCCGTACCTCCTTTTCAATCCTTGGTGGCGACATTTCTAAGATGGCTTTGATCTTTGACGAGTCAACCTCAATTTCTCATTGGATGATTAGGAACCCTAGCATCTTGCCTGTAGCCATCCCAAAAGTACACTTTCATGGATTCAACCTCAGCCTGTGCTCCCAGATTCTCTAAAACAACTTCTACAGTGCAGTGTAGTGACCTTCTCGCCCTTTTGACTTGACAATCATATCAGTCACATACACCTCAACTTCCTTGTGGATCATGTCGTGCAATATCATGGTTGCTGCCGTTTGATAAGTAACCCTAGCATTCTTTAACCCAAATGGCATAACCTGATAGCAGTAGGTTCCCCACGGGGTGTTCTCTTTATCCTCGGGTGCCATGAAAATCTGGTTGTAGCCTGATAAACCATCCATGAATGATAACAAGGCATGCCCTACTATGAAGTCTACTAGCTCATCGATGTGTGGCAGTGGAAAGTCATTCTTCGATGTGGCCTTATTTAAATCCCGGAAGGCAACGTAGACCCCGATTCTGCCATTTTTTTTTTTTGGAATCGGCATAATGTTGGTTAACCACATTGGATATTCGGATACTGTCAAAAACCCTGCATTAATCTATGTGTTGACCTCCTCTTTGATCTTTAATGGCCAATCTGGATGAATTTTGTAAAGCTTCTACTTAATAGATTGGGTCTCAGGGTCGAGAAGGATCATGTGCTGTACAATCTTGGGATTGATTCTAGACATGTTTTCGTAGGACCATGCAACAACATCTTCAAAATCTTTTAATAAAGCAACCAATCACTTGTGATCCTCCGAAGATAGCATGGAACCAATCTGGACTAAGCAAGGGCTTAGCTCCTCCTCCCAGTTAATCAAGTTTTTCAAAACCTAAGGAACTTTTTCCTCTTCATTTTCATCAAAGTTATGGAAATCCTAGTCAACACAATGAACAAATGGCACAAAGAAGTAAGCAGAATTCACACAATTCTCATTAAGCAAGTTTGGCTCAACAACTGCAGTCGACTTAAAAGATAAAGAAAAAGACGACCTCGACAAGATAGTGGCGTCCGGGTTACCACCCACAGAATCGCCAAACTCTGACTCACTAGACTCACTTGAGTCTGATTCCAAACCCATAGACTTAGTAGAATCAAACCCGGACTCATCATCCGACTCAAAACTCATAACACAACCCTTCTCAGGATACCAAGTTAGGTGCAATGTGTCAACTGCATCCAAAATGAGGTCACTGCAATCTACTAGCGGTCCATCCCCGATCATAGAAACAATAACGCTATCGCCTAAATTCTTTAGCTCGGTGCTAGCTTCAAAATCTTCCAGAAGGTCAACCAACGCGAGTCCCAAAGCCTCTTCTCTGTTATCACTCATGCTGTTGTTCTCACCCAAACTAGCCTGTTTGTTAGGATCGTCCCATCCTTCGTCACTTTCGTAGACTAAAGAAAATCTCAAATCCAGGGAAGTGTTTCCTTGTCTCATGATCAAACCATAGCTTAGGAAAGCCACAAAAAGGGAAGTCATCCCCCTCTCTAATGAAACGCTCATTTAAAGTTCCCCAGATTGGTTGGTGGACTAGCTCATATGGCCTTCCCGCCCTCTTTTGTTTTACACTCTCTCACTTCATCTCATTTATTCTTCTAATCATCTTTTGTGGGTTCGTACCCCAGTTGGAAGACATGTGGATTGTGAACCACTTAACTTGCCGTGGTGATACTTTTCCTGCTGCTTCTTCCGAGTCCCATTCCAAGGATGTGCCCCAGTTTGCTCGTGAAATAGATAGATTGAGCACTTACATACATCTCTCCTTCTTCAGCCATGATAGTCTATACCGATTGGGCTTCTGCCATAGTGAACCCGGAAAGAAAAACATCTTATTTCCCATGGTTAATCTCTAGCACTAGTGTGGTAACCTTTATCGGAGGATAAATGGACGAGTTTCCAAAAATAGTGGCAACACCTTGGTGTAACCAAGACCTTCCCAACAGTGGATTAAACGTTGTTGGAACGTCCATGACGTGGAACTCAACTTCGTGCTCGGATGGGCCTATCATTATCTGCACTTTAATGGTCCCCATGACCTTCCAGATAGTGTTGTCATATGCCCTAATCAATAGATTAGTGGGCATGAAGTCGGTTGGTTTTAACCCTATCGTGTAAACAGTGCGTAATGAGCATACATTAATGGCCAATCCAGTGTCAATTAAGACAATTAGGACCCATTTTTTTTTTTTTTGGCATTTCAGTGGTACATACAAGGGTTTGTTGTGCTCGAAACCCTCTGGTGATAGTTCTTTATCCAAAAATGTTAGGCTTAGGACTAGATCTGCTGGTGTGATCAATGATACCAATTGATCTAGCATGGTATTGATTGATAACTTTGATTTTCTCAGAGCCATGAGCATTGCTTGGCGATGTTCTCACGAAGCCATAAGCAACCCCGAAATCGAAATATTGGCTTGGATCGTCTTCAGCTGCTTTAGAACTAGATTCGCTTCTTCTTCCTTGTACTTTTCTTTTCTTTTCTTTTCTCTAGCTTTTTGTCTTTGCCCAAAGGCTCACCTTAGTCTAGGCATGAGGGCTTGAAGTAATGCTTGCTCCTAGTTAAATGGTCGGTCTGCTTCGAGTTCCTTGCGTTATCAAGGGCATTGCTTCCCCTACCCTTCGTCAGTGTGAGCAAAATGGAGATCATTATCATCCCAGCATTTGCCTTCATTAATAAATAGGCAATTATCTGATTCGACGTAGATTATTCCAATACTATGATTATCACCTTGTTGTTGGTAAGGTGATGCCAATCAAATTTGGAAGGAAACCTCCACCCTTCTTATTTGCTCCCATACTCGACTTGCTCTTTCCAATTCCTCTTCCTTTTCTTGTCAGTACTGTTCTATCGCTTCCTCCCTTTCAATATTTCCTTCCTCGTGTTCCTCCTTCTCATTTCTCTCCTTATTTATACTTTTCTCACCCACTTTCATTTTTCCATCTGCATTCCAAGCCTTTTCCTTTGTCTTTTCCTCATCCTTCTCTATTTCGAATTCTTCCTCATTGCTTGTCCAACCATGGCTGGTCTCTAAATTGTTTAGATTCTACCATCCAATTTGCATGTTCCCATGCTCTTTGAAGAAATGGATATTCTTCTAGGTCTACCAAGTCATCCAAGCCTTGCTCGAGTCTATCCTCTCTAATGACAATGATGCTGAAAGAATCAGGTAACAACACTTTTGGTTTTAGATGACTGACAGGCACGATGTATTTACTTGGGTCATACTTGTGGATGTCCCGGGGGTACCCGAGCACACCCAACAGTTTAAACCCTCAATTTTTTATATGACATCACAAGTGCAGTATGAAACAGAAAGCGAGAGTTTAGGTTTGGCAACTTTAAAGAAAATCCATTTATTACAAAATATCCCAGAAATAGACTACATCACTAGATTTCATAGTCGTCACCTAATATTTTTAGGAAAACTAGAAAACTCGTGACTCATACCAAAGGCCACTACTCGTCATAACCAAAGATGCCTCAGTTCAGAACCTTTGGTATGAGGGGGGAAAGGTCATGAATTGAGCACCCCCGCTCACCCGATCAAAAGATCAGCCTCTACTAAACCATGATATAAGTTTTACAGACACCATATGCTCATGTTCTGATATATTAAATAATGTTAGCATTACTATGTGTGGCAAACAATTATAGATCATGTTGCTCATTTTGGGATGCTTTGGTTTCATGCATTTTGAAAGGTTTTTGAATAAATGTACAACTCACAGAGAAAACTGAGCTCATATGCATCAATCAACATCATTCCAACCCAAGCAATACAACCTCCATCCACTAGCATTCATACAGATTTTCTAGATAAGTAGGTAGCCACATAATATAATGTCAGATATGTTAGAATAACATACACACAAATGATGCTAAAACTAAAAAAATACGTACCTAGTGCTCCTCTATGGTAAGCCAAAAGTAATGGTAGAAATATACATGATCCTATATGCAAATATATAATGAAATACATACACAAAATGCAACTATGGATTCGGCCATTAATATGTGACATGTGAATCATCTCAAGGCATAAGAGAGCACATAATTGGGTTAGAAATGATAAATCCCATAAATGTAGATGAGCTGAACCTGAATGCATGAACAATGTATGCAAGTCATGAATATGATGAATAAAACATGATGCAATATATACATTGAAAGCATAGAAATAAAAGGGGTAGAAAGACGTGGGGTTGAGAGTTATTACAACAATTCCAATGAATAAGAAAGGGAGATGGAGGGGAGAGAAAGAGAGAGATTATTATAACAATTAGATAAATAATGAAAAGAAAAGACACGGGATTGGAGGAATTATTACAACAATGAATAAATTCAGCCAAATTAGTGCTGAATTTAACAAATTATATTAAATAAATAAAAGAAATTGATCAGTAGCTCCAAAACCACTCGGGAGAGCACTCCTAAGAAACTGTCTATTCTGTTCTTGGGGAAATCATCTGGCCAGACACAAAATAGGTCGATCGACTGCTTATATGACCAACCGAACATAACCTCTGGGTAGAATTCAAAATTAGTGCAGAAAGTCTAGAATAGAGACAAAGAACATCTTCCAGGGGGTGCTCATCCCTTCTACCTCTCCCTCTCCCTCTCACATAAACACTTAAGGAGGAGGTAGATGGGCCTTAACCCTCAACAATAGTATGCAACAGATATGTACAACATATATTTTGCAACAATTCATCAATTTAAATGGGTTAAAGTAAGATTACATTCAAGCCTAAGAAATAGATAGGAATCTATATCATCTCTTTGTGAATAATGGCAAGTTAATACCCAAATCTATACTATTAATTAGAGAGAGTACATTAATGCACAACATTTCTTAGTGGAAGCTTTGCTTTTAAAGCAAGGGGTTCATCAAAAGCTATTGAAAATTCTGCTTTTATTCATGGAACAAGGATGTTTCCACCCGTGTTCACAAATGATTGAGAAGAGAGATTTCAACACTCTTGGCATAGAATCTCTTGTTTGCTTCCAAAAACAATCAATGAAATGGAAAACCACCACCCTCTCAACATCAAATCCCAAGAATCATCCAAATAATCCTATAAAGCAACCACTATTACTCACTAATATTGAAAATAGGTTGAAACACGTGGATTAACCTGCTTAGATGATGAGACATGTGAGGAGAATATGTGTAACAAGAAAGAAATCTACTCTACATATCAAACTTGTAAATGGATGGCTACTTTCCACCCCCAAAGACATCTATAAGGTGCCAAAAATATGTAACAACAATGGATTGTAGAACTAGAAAGCAAGAAAAATATGCAAAAGAACGGTGAAGTAAAGAGAACAATCAACTCAATGGATGGGTGCCTACATCCTATTTCCCCCCACATCTGTGAGGACCCATCACATGATTACACAAGCTAACAATGAGATACAAAGCTTATAAATGAAGAAAAAGAGAGAAGATGAAAATAGTTCAAAGCTTCATCTCTAGAAGAGAGAAAAAACTTCTTGATTGCCAAACTTGATTACAAAAACCCTCTTGGTACGAAGCTCCAAGTTCAAGCTTCAATGGTGTTTGGGTGGTGGGTGTATGAATGGAGAGGTGGAGAAGTTGTAAGCTTTAGGTTCAAAGATGGATTTTGCTCTAACGCTCTTGGAATGATTTTCTAACCTCTTGAAATGAGTTTCCATTCTCTTGAAATGAATTTCCAACCCTTTAAAATGAATTGGAGAGGTTGTATATATAGACTTTTAAGGCAAAGCTTGTGGAGGAAGCCAATGCAAAAATATCTAAAATATTTGCATGAAGCTTGTGTGGGAAGCCAAATGTAAAATATATAGATATTTGTGCGAAGCTTGCATAGGAAGCTAAATGTGAAAATATCTTAGATATTTGCAGAAAAAGGCTAAAATTTTAGAAAATGCTCTGTCCCGGACAATTCAGCTGAGCATACCATTATTCATCCGGCCGACTATATTTTTCATCTAGCCATAAATTGTTGTATGGCCAAACGAAAAATATACCGTTAGATTAATAAGATAAAGTTAGCATGATTTGAAAGGAGAAACATGTATTTCAGAGAATTCCACCTCCTCCATTCATTCCCAATATATCCCCTGCTCAGTCTACTAAAAAAGACAAAATTTGAATTTTGAAAATGCGAGCCTCCAAACTTTATAGAAATGTTTGAATCCACAAGAAAAAAAACATTTTGAAAAGGGTTTTCAGAGGGTCTAAAATAGTTTGGCCAGAACAGGTATAAGGTTGGGATTAAAGTTAGAACCTGACTCTCCTACTGAGGAATTCGTAAGATAGCACATTCCAATTTTCATTATCAGGTGTTTGGAAAAAAGAGCCCAAGTCATAAGGCCACTCAAAATAGGGTGTCTACGGTACCCCTCTTCTAGTAGCCTTCATTTCTCTGTCATAGGTACCTCAGCTTTTTCTAGCTTCAACTCTTCTTTCTCTATGGCAACTTTCTCTCATTTCTCTACCAATGTCTCTCCTTCCTCAAATTGAACTGCCACTGCCACCACAAGACTTTTCAATTGTAGTTGGGGTTTGGGTGTATCCATCGTGCACAAATCAGTGCTTTTTGGAATAACTACCTCAGGTTTAGGCATGGTGTGATATATATGCTGGGGTTGAATGTAGGTAGTAGTGTATGGACAAGTTTAATACGGGAAGGTGGCGGTATTCGATCATGGGTTGGTAGAGGGTTGGTGGTAACATTGGGCCTTTGAGGTTGGGCAATGATTTTATGGTCGACGAGATATTGGATTTCATAGCGAAGGCGCATGCAACAGTCAGTTTCGTGACCATACAATTCATGGAAGGCACAATACTTAGAGGAGTCATGTCTAGGTGAAAGAGGTCAAGAAGAAGTCTAGGGTCAAGGTGCTTAAGATGCCCTTTTTGTCACGTCCCGAACCCATCCCCAGAGGTTTGGATCATAACCGGCCAATGATCAAGAGATTACCTACGGCCTTAGATACAAATCAAATCATATTTAATTATATGAGGCCAAAAGCAGAAGCAGAAATATAATATTGTCCAATGAGCTTGTGCATAATTAGCATGAACAAAAAACTTTATATATAGTAATAACTCACACCCATACATACACAGAAAGATATCATATGTCCAAGACCATTCATAAGTCAATGTCATACAAAGCCAAAACTTATCTACAAACATTGTCAAACATGACCAACCAAGAAGGAAACAAAAGATCAAAAGAAATAAAAGCCTTGCTTGTGAGGCGCTCATAATAGACTTTAAAAAAAATTCAGTATCCTTCATAAGTTCACTATGGCAGGACATCATGCTGCTTACCTACATACATATAAATACGGAGTGAGCGAAATGAGTGAGCCAAAGCCCAGTGAATAACATCAGAGTAAAAATGTTATATGAATGAGTTCTAGTTCTTGAATAAAGATATTCTCATAATAATATCATATCATAGCAGAATGACCTAGGGTCCAATACATGACAGAATGACCTCGGGTCCAACATTTACAAAGATACAGAGCAGAATAGATCATACTTTTCGGAATGACCTCGGGCATTGCAACCTTGGATCAATTCAATTACAACTGTATAATGACCGTTGGGTCAACACATAACAGATATTTAGACTTTTCACATGTGTAAAGGATCAAATAGCCAAAACGACCTTCGGTCCATCTTATTAGATATACAAAGTGACCTTGGGTCCATTTTAGATATACAGAACAACCTTAGGTCCATTATATGCTTTCATGCTTGTCGATTCCATTTACAGATCTTTTACGAATCAGATAGATAGAAGGCTCATTCATAACACAAAATCACAAGTTTAGAAAATTTATCACATTAGTATCATTTAGAAAACAAGATACACAAAATATCGCTACTAAGATATTACTCACAATGATTCGGTTATTGATATGTCATCGTGGATGGTCCTACACAATTCATAAACACATGTACAAATTGGATCACAATGCTTATTCAATCCGTTCATTAACTTGTTCAATTCTCTTAGACTTCTTTCTAACTCTTTAATTCATTTAGAATGCTCAATTCATGCCTAAGAATGCTCAGAAAGGAATGAGAATGGAATGATGAATAGAATATGACTTTTTAAAATATATTGAAACAGGGCACTTCGCTCAAGCGCAATATTGGCTGTTCGAGCAAACCACTTAGTTTACAAAAGTGTTGGATGGTCTGAATCTAGGCTCAATGGCTGCTCGATCCAAGGTGCAAAATAAAAGGCGGTAAACTCTTGTAAGATCAAACACATAACACATAATGGGTAAAGCGAACAAGCACACATAATGGGTAAAGCGAACAAGCACCCCTATTAGGGTTTAGGGTTACCACGTCTTAGAGTTCGAACAATCTAAGGCTTAACTACTCAATCAAGCGGCATCAACACATCTAACACATGAGAAGGCATCTTGTTGTAATTTGGAAAGGTGCTATAGCTCAATGTATGTATGTGATGCCTTCGGGGGTTATCCAACGCGCCTGACACTTCAGACTCACAATCTCTTGATCTAGTTTCACTATGCAATGTGAAACAAAAGATGTGAGTACAAATCCAACAACTTTTGTAAAAACCCATTTTATTGCAAATATTTGCTGAAAATGGACTATATCTGTAGATTTTAGAGTTGCTACCTAATCTTTTGGGGAAATTAGAAAACTTGTGACTCATGCCAAAGGCCACTATATGTCATAACCAAAGTGTCTCAGCCCAGGAACTCAGGTATGAGGGAGAAGGTTATTAATTGAGCACCCTTGCTCACCCAATCAAAAGATTGGTCTCTACTAAGTCATGATGTGGTTTTTATGATCGATGTATGTTCATATTCTGATTTATTAATAATGCTAATATTACTATCTAAGGCAATCAAGTATAGATTTTGTCACTAATTTTGGTTATGCTTTGTTTTCATGCAATTTTTTGAAAAGCCCTTTTGTGTATAAACTCAAAAGCATAAGAATCAATTACATTCTAATACAAGCAACACAACCTCCATTGTAATGGAATAGGGTCGAGAACCAAGTTTTCTGTCAAAAATTGGACTTAGTTTGAAAATTTTCTAAGTATAAAACTTATGAGAGACGAGTCGCTCGAGCGAAGATGCGACACTCCCAGCATTTTCACTGCAGACCTGCAAAACTTATGAGAGATTGCGTTCACCGCTCGAGCGGTGAAATGTTAGCTCGAGTGGTCTGTTCGAGATTAACACTTTAAAAAGTCTTTTTGGGCCACATTTCTTCATTCTTTCCATAATTTTCTCTCTCGTCTCCCTCTCTTTTAGCCATTGTTGAGCTCCAAGCTGATTCAACCATAGATTTCATCTCCTTAGAGTGAGAAGTTCACCCTAGTTCCTTATAGAAAAATGATAAGCACAACGAAAGCTTTCTATTAATCTAAGCATATCGTGTTTTCGTTAAAGTTGGTCTTCCAGGGTTTTTCCTCTCCTTGCAAGCGGTAGGGATTTCTTTGTTTCTCTACAATATTTTCAAATAAATAGATGGGTGGTATATTTTTATTGCATAAATCTTAAGTTGAAATTGAAATGCATATAGAGAAATATTAGAGTTTCTAACTCAAAAGAGATCACCTATGATTATAAGTTGATTATGGAATTTTTGAGCTACTGAAATATGATTACACATTTTAAAATGAAAAGCCCCAATTTTTGGCCAAACCCTAGTTTTAAATTTTTAATTAAACAAGGTGTTTTCTTGAACTAACCTTAAATTCTTGAAATTGAGGTGAGGTTTGGTTGAATTAGGTCTAAACATTGATTAGTAAATGTGGTGAGAATGATCATTGAGCAATGGGTTCATGTATAGTAAATGGGTAATAAGAATTGGTGTAATAAACTACGTAATGTGTATGGAATTAAATGGAAATATTGTGGAGAACTAATTATGTTCTTGCATAAAGATAGATTTTAGTTTAATTGTTATGTGTTGTGGACATGATTTAGTTTTTGAATTGAAATGATGAATTATGGAATAAAGTTTGGAAAGAGGGTATGTTTCCCTCCGGCTTGTGACTGGTAAAGCGTGTGGATTGTTGGGCTATATGGAGTTTCTGTGTTCCTTCTGGATAGCCACCAATAAAGTGTGGCGCTTGATAGAGGTTCTAGCGTTCCTTCTAGAGTAGCACCCAGTAAACTGTGTTGGTATGGCTTGGTGAAGCCGGTTATTGTCCTATGGATATTTGTTGAGAATCTTGTGATAATTTCATTATGTGATTGTGAAAATTGTTAGATGTAAAAGTTGAAGTGTGAAAGGTGGAATAAGCCATTAGTGAGTTAATTCTTAAAATCCAATTATTTGGAATGTGTTGACTTATGTATGAGTCTAGTGTTATGTGGATTATATTGAGATGAGGAGTCATATTTTGAAAGCGAAACGTGTAAATGAGACTAGATGGAAAATGAATCGAACAAAATAGCTATCATATGCGAAATGTGTTATGGCGTGTAAGTGTTTGGTGTTTTTGGAATTAATGAGTCCGAAAGGAGAAATAGAAGTTGTAAATGATAAGTAGGCTTAAAACCTTTATCTAAGGAGATGAGCTTCAAGGGAATATCTAGACTGAATTTTTGTAAGATAAATAGTTAACAAAGGAGGTTTTTATGAAATGGTAAGTGAGATTTTAGGAAAAGCTTATCTATTCGTGTAATCTATTCTTCATACAAAGGACACATTAATTATGTATGTATCACCTGATAGCATTCATGATCGCATATATCTATTGATCTTATTGTTGAGAATAACTGCAGATCCCTACTAGACCTAGTGTTCATCCCATGTTATTTAACCTTTTTACAGGAACGAAGGTGGTGCAATGATTTAAAGATCATGAAGTCATAGTTCATTAAGACTTCTTAGTGTGTGAATTGTAAATACAATGTTAGAATGTTGTAATAAGGATGTTATCCTTCTATTGTATATGATTATTGTGTAACCTTTTATGTAACCCTTGAAGCATATATTGTAAACATTTGTGTAGAACATTTTTATGATTGTTATTATGCGAGGGAGAACTTTATTTATTCTATCTAACTCGTCTAATTCCTCTAATTATAAATTAGAAATGGATGTTTATAAGAAATTTGGTAATGTATCCGAGTAATATAATCTGAGGCATGACAACTTAGTATCAAAGCTAACCAGGTTTGAAAACTTTAAGCTCGTGGGAAATGGTTTTTACCATAATGGGTTTCACTTCGTTTGGTGAGGACGTTTGCATGTAGATATCGTGAGGTGTAGGAAATTATTTGTTGCATTTGTATATGCATGGCATTAAGATTCAGGGATAGCGCTTGTAGTCAACCAGCTTGTTTTAAGATTTCATTAGAAATGCAGCAGATCAACGTGGTTTCTAGTGAAAGTTCCTTAGGAGTTTCGGGACAAGTGGTCATTCTTTCAGACTTGACTCGATTATTTGATTAAGTGCTTAAATTGTTTATGTGCTATGTGACTATACACAAGACAGGCTTTGTAACTTAGTGTGGGTTGAGTAAGTGTTTCAGTATAGGCTAGACTTTCATATACTAAGTTTGGTGTTGTCATTGATAGGATGTTAGGGCGAGGAAGCAAAGGTCGAGTTGGGACTAGAAGTGCCAATAGGGGCACAGCGAGTCTAGTAACACCTGCACCTGCAACACCGGCTGTAGGTGAGGTGATTGCACACGAGATTATAAGAGCTACAAGAGAGGATTTAACTCGCAACGAGGGAGATGATTCTCATGCCCTAAAGATCACTAAGGAGTTCTTTCGTTTTAACCCATCAGAGTTCACAGGAGGGCCTGAACCGTTAGATGAAGAGAATTGGTTAAAGCAGGTCACCAAGACTCTTGATATGCTTAGAGTCACGGATAAGGGGTTGAGAGTGGAATTAGCGAGTTTTCTTCTAAAGAGAGATGCTAAATATTGGTGGAAGTATGCAAGCCCTACCATAGGCACCACCTAAGCAGCATTTACTGAAGCCTTTTTGGCCAAGTACTTTCCTTCTTCCACGTGGGAAAGATTGAGGAAACAATTTGTGGAGTTTCGCTAAGGTACTACTCCTTTGGCATAATTTGAGGCGAGATTCACTAGTTTATCAAGGTTTGCTGCAGAGTTGGTAGCAAAAGAGAAACGTCGTTGCATTAAATTTGAAGAGAGATTATGTAATGATATTCGATGGAAGGTTGTTGGGTGCATGCATAGGAATTATCGCACACTAGTAGAAGTGACGACTCTTGTGGAAGCCACCAACCTTGAAGTCAGCCCAAATGGAAGGGAAGAGGCCATATTGGTGAGTTCTATGGTTCAAGAGTACACTAGGCCTAGTAAGAGGCAAAGGAGAGTAGAATCTCAATCACAAGCATAGTTTTATCCTTGCCTTCTCTAGTTTTTTCAGATTCGTCCATCGGGAGATCTAAGCAGACTCAGGTTTTCTTGAGTCAATCACAAAATAGAGGACCACCATTTTGCTCCAAGTGTAATCAATTGGGTAATGTTAGGCATCGTTGCCCTCAACGTGATCAGAACTAGTCATGGTAGTGTAGTTTGGGATAACAATCTTGTTGAAGATTAGTGAATCGTTTTGGCTATAATGGCATTGTAATGCTATGTAATTAAATGTAAGGCCTCATGCCTGCTGATGTTGTATTCATGTATTTTGTTGGCTTGAATGTAGTAAACTTAACTTGTGATATTTTGTGAATTTACTAAAATTAAGAAGTTATTATGGGATTGGTAAATATTAGTATCATTGTTAATGTGTTAGTGTTGTATAAGTTGATGTATGTAGTGACTTATGAGTTCTTCATTGGTCAAGAGTTGTTATTAAGAATAATAATTGTGTGTTGGTGCAAAGTACGTTGAGGGGTTTTGGGGACTAAGTCGCCTTAATGGAGGGGTAAGAGTTTTATAAGAGGTAGAGAGAATTTCTTAGTTGGGTATTGAGAGTGGTGATAGAGTTAGTTGTGGAGTGTGTTTGAGTCAATGTGAGTAGAGGTTTGTGGGTGACCCTAACGGTCATTGGAAATGGTGTGAAGTGTCTACTTGTTTTATAAGTATGAAGGTCATTAGAAGTTGATCGGAAACGGAGGTCGGGTAGTATGGTTTCAAGAAAGAAATGAACGGAAAGGGTAGTCACATTGTAATTAGTCTTTGGAAGTTAGGTGTAGACTCAAGTGTTGTGTGATAATGTGGGTGCTGAACCCTATGTAGGGGTAGTTAGTGTCAGGAACTCCTCGGTGTTTGAGTGCTGAGTGTTGAGGGATAATGGTGTTAATTTTCTTGTGTCTGAAAGAAGATGACAACTTCGTAAATTGTTATCATTTTGGGCTAGAAATTGTGTAGTTAAAGAGTACTTGGAAATGCACTCTAAGGTGTTGAAATTAGATTGGGTGATTGCGGTATTTAGTGTGAGTATATATGAAAATTATTTGACTTGAAGATGAAATTTTGAGAATGAGGGATGTGATTGTTAATCGGTGATAACGAACCAAAGATTTATAAGCGTGCATGTGCATTGTTGTCTCTCAAGATGATTGTTGTTTATATGAATTGTTGTTTCGATAAATGTTAAGATTAATTGGTGGAATCACCTTGTTTGTGATTGGTGATCTTGAGTGATGGTTGGTGGTCACTGGTGGTGATGTCAAAAAGAGGGATATGGAAATGCAGTTTTTAATATTGTGGCCTTGGCTAGCATTAGAATTGAAATCACTGTTGTTGGTTCTTGAAAATTTTGTTTAGTCCGAAAATTTTGTTTTACTGTGGTGTGAGTTGGAACATTTTATGTTATGTTATGTTATTTATTTATTCCTACTTATAATATTTTCTCCATACTTGAGAAAGCGTTTTCAAAACAATGATAAATTTTATTTGTGATTGTATCGAGTTAGCGTGAGTTGGCGTGTGTAATGGATCGAACACAGATTGATGATGGATAATTGCATGTATTGCCTTGACGAGTTACTATTGTTTAAATGTGTTGTATCATAATACAATTTGTGGGTCGAGTTTCTTTCTAGTGGGAGAACTAAATGTGAGTTGGTTGTGATTGTAGGCTAGTCTTGAGTTTGAGATGTTAATTATCAGGAGTATTTGTGTTTTGTTTTGTGTGGGTTTGCGTAGTTAAAGCGGTTGAACCAAGTTTTCCTTGGCGAACTATATTTCTTTGTGAGAACTTCTAACTTGTAGTGCATGATTGCTCTTGAATTCCGGAGTACTAATCGTTTGGTGATTATTAGACGTTGGGTATATCGTTGAAGTGGGGGTAACGTGTCTTATGGGTTTAGACATTTTTCCGATGGGTTCCAGTTCAGTGAATCATGGTAAGCTATTTGATTCGTGGGGGTGCTTGTAACCTTTGTTGGTATTGTGGTTCCTAAAGTTGGGTGATGTGGGGAAATCCCATTCATTTGGCCTTTCCTTTATCCGTTATATTCAATGAGTCGGGAACGACTCAACTCTTCAACCTGTTGATCTTTTCACTCTGAGTAAATAAGATATTGTGGTGTTGGTTTGAAAATCTGAGAAGTTAGTCCGGGGGTGGATTTAGGCCTCTGATTGTAGGTCCAGTTCATTGATACTTTCTCTTTCCAAGCTGGGTATATCTTTAATTTTGGGGACGGAATTTTCTAAGAGGGGGAGATTGTAGCAGTTCGGGTCAAGATCCAATTTTTCTGTCAAAAATTGGACTTAGTCTGAAAATTTTCTAAGTGTAAAAAATTAGATTTTTCAAAACTTGCAATTTTGAAAATAATATTTGGCGGTAATTGTTCCTTGTACATTAAATAGTCTAATTTAATTTTATGAGATTTTTCTACGAGGTACTAATCACGTTACTTCAACGTCAAACTTACAAATTATAGTCAGGAAAAAAAAAATTGTACTACAACTGGGGGAGTCACTTTTTGATTTAATTGGATTTTGATTTTTTTTTTTTTTTTTGTATTTATCTTTGAATCCAAATGAGAGGAATTTTCTCATTTACATTGTATAGTTAAGTAAATGAAATATAAATGTAAGAGACTAAAATTACATATGGAAATAAAGTTGATGTGTTAGGAGTGCCTTAGGAACTGTGTTGTGTGACTAGCTGTGTCTAGGGTAATCTTCTTCCTTGCTCAATAGGTTTTTTATTGATAAGGAAATCTCTTACTGCCTTATTATCAGTGTGTACAATAAAATTTTCTGGGGGTAAATAAATATGGAAACTTTTTATTTCCAATTTTCGCAAGTAATTCTTTTTCAAAAATAATATATTTCTGTTCATTTGGTTTAAATGTTCCAGAATTATATCCACAAATTAGATCTTAATTTTGTAATTTTATGGGTATTGAATTTTTTCTTGATCTAATCCCATTTTCTAATAAAGGTATTTCTTTATCATGCCATAAGTAACTTGGTATTGCTTTAAGAACACATCCCCAGCATGCTTCTGAGGCATCTATTTCTAAAATTAATTTATAACATGTTTTAGGAAGATAAACATCTGGTAAATTTTTAACATTTTCTTTAATTTGCTTCCACGGTGGGAGATTGTAAGGCATTAAGATTACGGGCCACATGCTATATGATGTGCTCATATTTCCAAATGGATTGAAACCATCTGTGGCCAGCCCTAGCCTTACATTTCGAGAGTCATCAGAAAACATCGAATGTTGCTTATCAAAGTCCTTCCATGCTTCACCATCAGCCGGGTGCCTTAATATGTCATCATCCACATGCTTTTCATTGTGCCATCTCATATCTGCGGTTGTTTTTTTGGACATATACAGTCTTTTCAACATCGGTGTCAAAGGAAAGTACCGCAATACCTTGTGTGGAATCTTTTTACCACCATCATTGTTGAACTTGTATCTACACGCGTCACATGTAGGGCATTTCTCCAAATTAGCACTCTCCTTCCAAAATAGTGCACAATCATTCTTGCACGAATGAATTGTTTCATATCCCAAACCCAAGTCACGTAAGAACTTCTTAGCATCATAGAGTGTTCATGGAACTGTTTGATCACATTCTGGTAGAATGTCCTTGAATACCTGCAAAACCATATCGAATCACTTGTTGCTCCATTTGTTGTACACCTTCACATGAAGCATCTTAATGACTAATGATAACATAGAAAACTTTGCACATGTCCGGTAAACTTTGCGTTGTGCATCTTTGAATAACCTAGTGAACTTATGCAAATCCTCCCTCTCCAAACCAATAGGTTCCTCGTCGGTATGATCATCCATAAAACCACTCACGTAAATTTCTTCCAACATAATAGGCAATTCATCCATGGGCGGATCATCGATATCTGTCATACATTCGCCACTACCTCAACATTGGTCATTTGATACACTAGGATGAGACACGGGAACATGTTCCCTGTGCTGCACCCAAGTGATATATGAAGATGCCATTCCTCTTCGGATCAATTGCATCCACACAACTTGTCTTCTATATTTTGTGCCATTAATGCAATCGACACATGGACACCTGATTTCATCATCTACGCCTACATCTGCCGTAGCAAAATCAAGGAATGACTTTACCCCTTGTTCATACTCTTTACTTGTCAACCTATTATTTATCGTCATCCAACTCTTGTCCATTTTGTCACCTACAAATCCCACAAAGATTAACCGAGGAACAAATGAGAACACGCATTTCAAGTTGAGATAGATTTTCATAACATTTTTCATTCATTGTTTGGCTTGTCACATAAATCTCTTTTAGGGTGGGACCAAATGACACGATTTGCACCATGCAATGCGTAATTATGGAAGTTAATTTAAGAAATCACCCTTAATTTTAGACCACTAGATAGCATAACTAGTAGAGCACTGGTACTAGTGAAACCATATTGTCAATAATAGAATGATATATCAAAAGAATCAAAACCATTTTCATGCTCTTCACAGTGTGTGTGCATGACATGTTATTTTTTTTTAAAAAAATGCCTCATGAATACTCGTGAGGTTGAGGCAGTAAAAGAAAAATTTACAACATTGGCTGCAAACACATGAGCTATGCATTGTTACGACGGCTGAAATCAGCCGTTGCACATCCAACGGCCATTAAAAAAAATTTTAAAATGAAATAAAAAAAACACAAGGTGGGGTTTCAGAGAGATCAAAACTTGCAGCTTCACAGGAGAGGACACAACCTTCCATGGACGCTGAAGCAAAGAAAAAGCGAAGATAACATAAAGCACTATGTGTGCCCTGAGCCTAGTTGTGTGCACCACAATCCTTCAAGGGTTCTTGGTGATCACACTGGAATCAAGAAACACTTTTGGCAGAAAACATGGGGAAAAGAAATGGAAGTGTGATAAGTGTTCAAAGATCTATTTTGAACATGTTAGTCGGCAATTTCTTGCAAGGTCTAAATCTGTAATCAAAGAACAAAACTTAAAAGCATCCATTATGATAGTACTTCCCAAAAAAAAGAAAGTAAAGAAGAGAACAGAAAATAGAAAAGTAAAGACAGAAACACCAAAAAAAGAGAAAAGAACATTCATCCTATTCTGAAAATCACAAAACAAAAAATCATACATATCAGTTGTGCATGTTCGCAACATGCATATTCACATATTTCTAGCCTAAGCTTTGGGCATAAACGAGCTTTCTCCTTCTTTGAAAATATAGACTTAAATTACTAAGGAGGCAACATCAGCAATATGCCGCCATGATGCAAGCATCATAAATTTCTAACCTAAACTAAAATGGAAACATCGAGGTTATATTCTCCTCAGTTCCCATACCAAGAGCAGCCTCCTTGTAGTTTTTTATGTAATGATGTTTAAATATTACTATACTGTAATTATCATGTTTGCCAAGTAGTTTCCAAGAATTTAACAAGTCAATGCTATCCATTCAAGACAAGGCAATGCTATCCATCCACAAGCTACCATGCTTATTTATAGCACAAAAGTAAACATTTACGCTAGGCAATGCTATCCATATGTATGATTTAATTGTATATCTAGCTGAAAACCATAAAAATTCCTTTTGAAAAGGTCATGCTTTCGAAAATAATTGTCTTACGAAAACAACTCATTGCATATCACAAGTACGGAGCGTAAATCCCTAAAATTCAACTATCGACAACCTCATTTTTTTGTTGTTATAACTTCACTAAAAATTTCCCCAAATCTACATAATAACATGCAAACAAACACATGATAAACATGAATTAAAGTCTTGATTCACCCCAAGCATCGCCCTAGTTTATGTAGCAAATTGCTTGATTCACCCCAAGCATTGCCCTAATTTTTCATTTCAATCACATTTCAATAACAACGAGGTAGATTTTCAGCATTTTGTATATGATTTCTGTGTGTTTTCACATATATATATACTACTACTACAGGACTTTGCCCTAGTTTATGTAGCAAATGGCTTGATTCACCCCAAGCATTGCCCTAATTTTTAATTTCAATCACATTTCAATAACAATGCCCTAATTTTCAGCATTTCCTACTTCATATCGAGAGGGAGATACAGAGAGAGGGAGAGACAGATGGGAAATGGAGGACATACCTGGGAGGGAGTTCGGGAGATGATCCAGCAAGCCTTGCGGTGATGGCGATGGAGACAAAGCTATAGAGAAGAGGGCAGAGGCGTGAGTGAGACCCAGTGACAGAGGCGTGAGTGTACATATGATTTGTGTATATAATCGAGTATATATGGAATCAAAGTTGTGTATTTATGATTTGTGTGTGTGTATATATATACATGTATGTGTGTGTGTGTGTGTAAACACACACAGAGAGAGAGAGAGGGAAATCGAGAGGCCTTTGTGAGATGTTTAAGAAATTGAGAGGGAGATACAGAGAGAGAGAGAGAGAGAGAGAGGGAGATACCTGGGAGCGAGTTCGGGGGATGACACAGCAACTCTTGCAATGATGGCAATGGAAACAGAGCAGTGATAAAGGCGGGAGTGCGAGAGGGAGGGAAATGGACTACTTTTGCATTGAAAATAAAAGAAAAAAATATTTATTACCGACCAAAATTCATTTTCGTCGCTAATATATATTATGAAAAATTAATATTCCCTCCACAATTTCGTGCCATGTTTGGCTACAAAACAAATAGTCGGTGAACCTTTATTATTTCGCGACCAAAATTCTATTAGTTGCCCAAAACAAATTATTTCCACGACTAACACACTATTAGTAGCCAAAAATTAAATAAATACCAATAAAAATAATAATAATGTATAAAGACTACAATTAGCGACCATTGTGACATTTAGTCGGCCAAAAGTTTATATTTAACGACTAACATGTAATTAGTCGCCATTAGTGAATACTATTCCGACTACATATGACATTAGTAGCGAAGTAGGTCACATTTACGGACCAAAACAGTTTAGTAGCTAATATGTCTTTATTTGGCGACGAAATATTGTTTGGTAGCTAATGTGTGTACCATTGGCGACTAAATTGAGTTAGTCGGTAAAATTAGTCGCCAAAGCTGTTCTTTCTTGTAGTGTATTAAAGTTTAATATTTTGATAATAATCATATGTGTTAGACTTTTCAAGGAATTAAATGTCTTTTTTTTTATTATATTATATTAAAGTTTAAGATTTTGATAATAATCATATGTGTTGGACTTTTCAAGAAATTTTTTTTACACTTGTTTTTAATGCATTAAAATGTTATTATGAGGGATAATAATCGTATATGTTGGGACTTTTCAAGGAATTCATATGTGTTGGATTTCAAAGATTTTTTTTTATGCTTGATCTTAATACATGAAAGTGTTATTATGAGGTTAAGACTTGGGAGTTGGGAGATATTAATAAATGCTAAGTTTTTTTTTAAAAATCAAAAAATTTTAAAATTTAGATTGGGAGATTGGAACTCCTACAAGGCTTAGAGTTAAAAACCCCCATTTTGCTTAATATATATTATAGATTATGGTAACAATATTGTTTTATAAACTCAATAGTATAGGAGCATTATAAGTATAATAATGATATAGTAATCACATTTGTGTACCATAAAGTATTTATCAATTGATTATTCACTATTGCATTGATGGTAGATACAAGTGGTGGGGCTTTTAAACTAAGAAAAATGCTTAGCATCTCAAATATTTTATTAACACTAGTGATTGGCCACTTGCATTGCACATGGCACGTGATTTTTCATCAACTATTAGTACTATAATTATACGTCTCTTAAATTGTATGTGATATATATATATATATATATATAAAGTATGGAAACTTGTATGGATAAATTGATATGTATCTAAAATACAACTAAGTAAGAAATTAATATATACTCGGCTGAAGAATTTAAATGATAAATGAGAAATTTTATAAACTTAAATATTAATTTATAGTTAGATTGTTGATATCACAATCTTATCTTAAACAATAAACAATATAAAATCCTTTAAATATATAGTATTACAAAAAAAAATTATATCAGCTTACCACTTCAATTTTTCGTAATCTGTACCTTTAATACAATTGAATGTATGAAATTAATTGTACAATTATATAATTTTGTTTAATAATTCATCTCATATTGCATACTATTTGCATACTATTGGTATAAGAATGCATTAATATCAATATGTAATATATTTTTATACATCAAGAGTTATTAAGTCTCGTTTCCTATGCCACGAATATTTTGCATGATAAAAAATGTAATATTAGTCATTAATATATTTGCATTTATGTACAAAATGTGGAATAGTTTTTTTAGAAAATAGAATGATATTGTACCTTAATATTTCGATCGATATAGGAATTTCATAATTATTTTCATGATATTTATAGATCCATGCTTATAAGTATTTGTAAGTTCACTTTCATGAAACTGTCTAGTTACATAATTTATTATATCATTGTTAGTAATCAATATATGATAAAAATTAATAGAAACTTTACATTTGATGTACTTACTTTCTGTATCATTGAGTTATTGCGATAATGTTTGGGCATCATTTGATTTTTTTTTTCCTTATAATTTGACTAAAATGTATGCATGAGATATATTATTTTTCTTAAACTTTACAACAAATAGGACAATTCGTGCTTGAGTTTGTCTAACTTTACTTGGAGAGCATATTACAATAGATTATTTCACCATCTTCTTATTTTTCTTCTTGCTCAACACTATAACTCATTGTAATAAAAATATTTTGATAAGTAAGAGTTTCAGACGATATCATATTGTTATGAATTTTAAAATTCATTTTTGCTCCATAATGTGATTTTTTCTGTAAAAAAAGAAAAGAAAAGTACAATTATTGTTGTGATGAAAGTATTTTACAAAGTCTTGGTTTGTTATTGAAAGTATTCATTGTGGACACTTATTTATAGAACATGTATGTATATGTGTTCAACATAAAGTTGATAGGAGAACAATACATATAATTATATTATTAAAGCAATAAATGTTTAAAAAAATTAAAGTATCCGATGATAATACAACATTACGAATTGACAATTTATGAATATAGTAATACATATAAATTTTTATTTATATTTTTTTTATATATTTATATATTTAGTCACTAACATATATAAGATATTACAAGTAAAATCTTTTGCAACAATATAATACATGTAACAATGAAAAATTAATTATTCATAATTAAATAGTTGGTCATAATGTAGATATTTAGTGTTATATTGTTATGTTTGTGTGTGTGTGTGTGTGTGTGTGTGTATGCACTATTTTTTTTTTTTTTTTAAATTAGGTTATTAAATTCACATAAAAATTGAAAAGAATTTGTGAATAATTTGTGTAAAATTAGAGATTAGAGATTAGTGAAAAAATATTTTTAAAAAGAGAAGTTTACAGTATTTGGTTTGGTTTGTCTTTTCAAAATTTTATTTTGAATTTTTTAGTTTAAATATTTTTTTGTCTTTGATACTGTTTTTTTTAATAACCCTTTATTTTGTTTTTAGAATCACTTAATTTAATAGTACTTTTTTTATTTTGAGTGAAGCACTAATAAATCCCAAATAATTATTTTATGAATTTTTTGGTCCTCCCTTTTTTCTTATTGACCCAAAGGTCCCATTGTAGTGTGGATTACATAAAGGGCCAACCATCAACGCACGTGTGTTATATGCTTGGCAGCAATGAAACAAGCTAAAACACCAATAACAGAATGGCGAAGTAAAATATCTGGATCCAATTTTCGGAAGGGTCATTCATCTTTTTCACACAAAAACCAAAATACGGGATCTTCAAGCAGTTCAAGCAAAAGCAGTGGCTCTACACCAGTTTGTTCTATATGTGGAAGGAATAGAGACAAATGTGAGTTTTCACGTAATATTGAAATTACTAAACGTAACATTTCAAAAAAAGTTTCTTAGCGTACTTTTTTCAAATATAACACACTAAAAAACTCCTTAGTATACTTTTCTCCAACATAACAATGTAACATTCCAAAAAAATTTCTTAGTATACTTTTTTCAAACGTAACATTCTGATCAATGTAATACACAAAAACTTCTTAGTATGTTTTTCCTAAACATAACACAATAATGTAACACGTTAAAAAATTCATTAGTATACTTTTATCAAACGTAACAACGCAACATTCCAAAAAAAACTCAGTAGAGTACTTTTTCCAAACGTAATACTCTAATGAATGTAACACATAAAACTCTTTAGTGTATTTTTTCCAAAGGTAACATTCCAATGTAACATACTAAAAAACTCTTTGGTGTAATTTTTTCAAACGTAACAACGTAATATTTCAAAAAAACTCATTTGTGTATTTTTTTTCCAAACGTAACACTTCAATCAATGTAACATACAAAAACTCCTTAGTACATTTTTTCAAATGAAGAACTTTAATGTAACACTCCAATATAACAATAGAAATGTAGATTTTCATTCCACAACCAACACTTCAGCCATAAACCCCCCAAAAAGAATCTTCCACTCCTCACCTTTCCATTCCTATCCCAAAAATGAATCAGAAAATTAGAAAAATAAATCACAAAAGGCATTCAATTAAACTCAAATGACACCAAATTAAATAAATATAACTTTCCAAAGCAAAAATGACTAATTGGTTTATAAGAAAACTCTTAGGACTAAATGGATCAATATACCCACATATGGGATTTATGGATAAATTTTCCTTTTAGATTTATATTCACTTAATCTAAATATACCTAGAAAATAATTTGTTGTTTATTCTTTTTGAAAAATGATTATTAATATTAAATAATAATACTAATAATAACAACAACAAAAAATATAATAATAAGAAGAGTAATTATTTTTTGTTCTTCATTCATCGTCAATGTCAAAAATAGGGAGATGATTTTTTTTTTTTTTTTTTATAAGAATACGGTTTGTTTATATTTATATGGGTCTCTTAGAAGCAGATATATCATTTTTGAATTAATATATATTTTCCCTCAATAATATGATTTTTCTGTGATGGGAAAAAAGTATAATTATTGTCGTGATGGAGGTATTTCGCAAAGTCCTGATTTGTTATTGAAAGTGTTTGTTGTAGAAACTTATTTGTATGACATGTATTTATATATGTATTGAACATAAGTTCATAGGAGAACAATACACAATTTTGTAATTTTTTTTGTAGCAAATATAACTATATTACTAAAGCGATATATGTTAAAAAATTAAAGTATCTGATAGTAATGTAGCATTGCAAATTGACAGCGTATAAATGCAGCAATATATAAATTTACATTTATATATATATATATATATATATGTAGATATTGATATATATAAGATATCACAAAAGTAATATGTGAAATATTTTGTAACAATATAATACAGGTAACAATGAGAAGTTAATTATTCATAATTAAATGGTTGGTCATAATGTAAATATTTAGTATTATATTTTTGTCTATATGCACTATTTTTTAATTAGATTATTAAATTCACAAAGAATTTGTGAATAATTTGTGTAAAATTAGATAATAGTGAAGAAAGATTTTTAAAAAAAGAAAAAAAAAAGAGAAATTTATAGTGTTTGTTTTTTTAAACTTTTGTTTTGAATTTTTTGATTTTCCAATTTTTTTGCCTTTGACACTATTTTTTTTAATAACCCTTCTATGTTCTTTTTAGAATCACTTAATTTAATAATACTTTTTTATTTTTTAATTCTACTTTTAGATTTAAATTCACTTAATCTAAATATACTTAGAAAATAATTTATTGTATATTCATTTTGAAAAAAAATATTAATATTAAATAGTAATAATAACAAAAAAAATTATAATAAAAAAATCAGTACATATTTGAATTTATAAATTTTTTTGCCAATATTTTACTTTTGAATTTTATTTAGGTTTATTAGATATTAGATTTCCATGTACAAGTATAATTTAAATATAAAATATGTGAAAATTTTAGTATCTTTTATCATCAAAACTTGAGAGAATATAAAATTCTAAAAATAAAGAGATGGTTTATATAGGACTCTTCATATCTTTTAAATATGATAACTTTGAGAGGGTAAAATGGAGATTTAAAGAAAGTAGAAACCATATAGGTTCTTCACACTTTTATAATAGCAGTAGATTTTTACCAAAATATTGTGGGATTCACACCATGTGAGTTCCATACTCATGTGAGACATTTAGTAAAAATATTGATAAAATATTTGGAATCCCTACTGTTACTCTTAAACCAATGTTAATGATACTTGAAATAATAAATCCTTTTGGGTTGGACTACTTCAAAAGATGGAGTGGTGTCTGTAAAGACCCAAATTTTAGTAATTTCTTTTGAAATCCTAACCTTAAAATTATTTCAATTGAGATATTGAATTTTTACCTTATCGCAAATTTAACCGTAGAACTGAAAACGTATCGCGGATAAACTATGCAAATCCTAATCAACCCTAGTGGTTTAATGATTATTTCTAACACTCTAATACTAATTATTTAACTCTCTAATTATAGATCAATCGCTCAAAACCCAAATTTCCGACCATCGCCGTTTTCATTCGATTATTCACCTTTTAATTCAAAATATGTGGTGCAAACTGAATTATTTTCCAACAACTATTTTAATTAATTATATACTTGAAATAGGTATTTCAAGTTACAAATTTAGCCCATACCCTCACACTTTATTAAAATTACACATTTGCCTCAAATTCGTTACTTTATATATGTATATATAAGTAAACTCCATTATAATAATTTTTTTCCATAAATATTTACACTATTTTAAGATGAATTTGTACATTGAAAGAAAATGAAAAACCCTCAAAATCTAGAGCACATAGCCAACCACCTAGTGTGTGTATATATATATGCAATGCATTTTGGGAACAACTAGCTTGACTAATCTATAACCAAATCATGTTTTAACACATAATTCATGGAATCTTATTGTGTACTTGCCATCAATCTAGTTTTATCTTGACTAACATATAACTAAATCATGTTTTTAATACACAATTAGACATCCTAATCAATCGCCATTCCATTAAATTTCAACTAAATCTAAAACTATTCCATTCCATTGGAACCAAGGGTACTTTAGACAATTCACCACGATTTTCCTATAAATAGACCACCTCTCTCAACACTTTTAAACACTCAAACACATACACACATATAATTTCAGCAAGGAGGGAGGGAGGGAGAGAGAGAGAGAGAGAGAGAGGGTGAGATTTGTAGGAGAAGGAAGAAAAAAAGAGAGCAAGTTTGCACAACACCATTCTTAGGCAAACAAGTATGCCACAACACAATCTGTCATTTTCTTTTCTATATTAAATACATGAAAATATATGATTAGAATATTATTTTCATATGTTTATGTATAGGATCCTTGTGTTTGAATAAGAGAGATTGAGCTTTGTTGATTACCTTACTTGTGTTCTTTTTGTTGAAGCAAAGTCACCAATTTCCATCCATTTCATGTAGCAAAGTCATATTCAAACTAAAAATCTGAGTTATTAGTATATTATTTATCATGTTTTCATCACAAGAAAAGTGAAAAATTATTCATGGTTGTCCTCTTTTCTTACAGCTCTTTTCATTTCAAATTTTACACACCAATAATCGATTTTTTTAGCCAACTTCCAAAACTTCTATAAAAATGTAGAAAAATTCTCTTGATCTCAATTTTACATCAAAACCTCCCTTAAAGTGTTAAATTTCAAGAAAAATTGGTTTTATTGAAAATGAATGAGTGGTTTGAGAGAAAAATCAATTTTTGTAATAGCCGATGAATCTGGACAGAGCTGGAGTAGTATTTCATTAATAACTAAAAATCTAGGAAAGCTATCCCACTTTCGTAAATTGATTTTGAAATTGGACAAAATTTTCTACAAACCCTATAAGCCAACTTCTGGAAATTTCTAAAAATACCACTTTGATAGTTATCTTTAAAGTAAACTGAATTTGGAAATTTGCTCTTGTTAATAACTTCATGTTCTTAGTTGATTGCATATGCTTCTTATTGTTTGTTCAAACTTTAGTATGACATCTACATATGTTTGTGGTTGTATTACTGTAAATTTGTGCCTTGAAATGCTTATACTTGTGTAGTAAATGTTATTTCAATAATTTATTCTAACCTTAATATAACACACCAAACTCAACGGGAAACTTAATAAAGGTGGTGTTAGGTTTTCTATCACCAAAGAAATTTTTATAAGATAATCATATTGATGAGACAAAAGGACTAGTCATTTTGGAAATGGAAAGGAAAATGATGGATTGTGGGGTTAAATCTTGCGCAAGTTCTGTCGCGATACTCAAGTTAGCTTAAGTTTAGAACTCGGTCCTTTATATCAGCCGTGCAGTTGTCTTGCAGAATACATATGAGAATGCTTGTAGCACAGATGAGAATTCCTGTAGTAGATTGGAATACAAATGAGAATTCTTGTGGTCGACAGATTGTTACTATCCTGTATTTCAAGATGACACGATCTGGGCATATAGCCTTAGGAGTGGGGCATCTAGAATGGTGAGTACGAAGGGGTAGCGGTTTGCCTTAAGCCAAGCTTGGAATGTTGGGTAGGAACAACATTTTGTGGGAGTTACCTAGAACTAACTTGATTAACTATTATTCTTTAGAACTAAAATTTATTTTAAGTTCTACGTGATTATTGCTCCCTCTTTATGATATGATTGTGCCATTATTGTAATTGTGTATTAGATTGTGTAAAAGGGATGGGGTGTGTTTGAGTTCACTGGACATTCCAAGCTCATGGCGTTTCATGCTAGGTACTAAAGAACTTTATCCAGTAGATAGTGCCACGAAAATGTTCGATGACGTATGGCTATCTTAGAAGGAACTAGAACTTATTTTTTAAAGTCTCTCTTTGTAATCTTGTTTTGGAGTTGTAATATTATAAAAACTCTTGTTGTTACTTAACACACAACTTTATAATTATTATCCTGTTTATATATCTATATATATCCTTTTTGTAACCTATCCCTTATTTTCTATCAACTTATGTAGACCTTGCATTAATTCCCTATTAAGATCTATAAAAATGTAACTTTGTTATCTAAGGAAATTGAACTTAGAAGGGAGGCAACTTTGACTACTCCAATCTTTCCTGGGATCTCACTTGGTTATTGACCAAATGACTCATTAGTGATGTATCATTATTTATTCTTGAACTTATAACTTTAGGAGAACCCTGTATTTCTTTGTTATTATATTCACTTATGTTCCTAATTTTTAGGGCGTCACAACTTGGTATTAGAGCCTTAGGTCCAACCCTTACCCACGCATTTCGGCCTACGAGTAGAGACAACCTTTCCACCAACTTTATTATATTATGTTAACACTATTTATTCTCTTAACTAAAAGATATCAAAAATGAAAATTTTCTTGACCAACCTTGGGACGTTTCTTTCGGTTTTAGGCATGGCAATGTTGACTCATGAAAGTATATAGTGGTGTGCAATGATTCCAATATCGGTATCAATAGCTGAAGAAAGCCTTTCAGACAAGGTCAGAGGAACTAGAATTTGATAACGAAGAAAGGCAAGGTTGATCAACGAACTGAAACATGTAATTTACCCCAAAGTGACCAAGAGTGGTCACAAAGATGGTAGTTGAGTAGGACTACTTTATGTGCTTATTAGGTGTTATCTTGTTTGCTTTTTAGTTAGAGCATCTCGCCTTAGTAATTTCCTTGACTAACCGCACTAACAAAACCCTAACTTTAAGATTAGTTAATTACTCTTGAGAAATTGCCTTTGTTATTAGACCTCGACTTATGCCTCACCCCATACTATGAACAAAATGGTAGACCACACTCGAGCCAACGATTACACTAAAACAAGTAACAATGTCCAAGCCCCTAAATAACAACGCAACATGAACGCAACACTAGGGAATCAAAACCCTAAGAGCAAACTCATGCATGCGACCGAAATCCCAAACCACATCAGGAATTCGATTTTGAAGGAGTTAGGAGACATAATAGGAAACAGACAAAACAATAAGATTCATTTTTTTTTTCAGAGTTTAGAAAAGAGAGACCTCCCAAATTTACAGGGGTGCCAGACCCGATGGTGGCAGAGAACTGGCTCCAGTAGATAGAGAAAATACTAGATACCTTGGGAGTGACAAAGCATGCTGACTGAATTGTTGTAGCGGGATATGAATTGGATGATGAGGTTGATCATTAGTGGGCACTAATTAAGAGCACATGCAATGTTGCTACCATGACATGGGAGTAATTCAAGTACTTATTTTTGAGGAAGTATATTCAAAACACTATCAGAAAGGAACGAGTTTGGGAGTTTCAGACTCTAGAGCAGGGCAACATGACATTAACTCAATATGCAACAAAGTTTGAGAAACAAGCTTGCTACGTCACCAAATATGTAACAGACAATGAGGAGAAAGCAAGGTAATTTGAATGGGGATTGGACCTTTTAATTAGAGGGAAGGTTGTGCCCATACATTTGCAGACCTATGTAAAGGTGATAAATATAGCTTGGAAAGTGAATAAGAAGGGATTCGATGCTCGAAAAATATGGAATAAGAAGAAAGAGAAAGATCAATCCCATGTGGGACCAAAAAAGAGCAGCCAGAAGCATGCAATGCATAAACCATACTCCAGGGCCTTGATTATAGAAAGGGAAAAGAATGATATGGAAAGAAGTCAAGTTCAACAACCCAAGGATGACTATCTAAAAGGAGAAAGACCGAAGAACACTAGGAATCAGGCCACATCAGTATCTTATGTGAAAAGAACACAGCGACAACAAAGAGGTAGGTAAGAATGGAGGAATATAATTAATGACTGGATGAGAAAATATTATAAGTGTGGCCAACCATGACATTTTAAGAATGAATGTCCCCAACTCGCCCAATAAGGATATCAAAGAGTAGGAATGAGAGCAAATGCGCAAGAGATTAGAGGGTAGAAGCCATGGATGAACAAGCTAGGACAAGCCGGTCAACAATACCAGAGGAAAGGAGGCAACAAGCTTGAACTCAACAATAATCAGAGGCCAACAAGTAGAGTTTTTGCACTACAAGGAAAAGAAGACGAATACCTCACTAAGTAGTACCCTGAGAGTGAACAGTATGTTGCATATGAACTTGAGGAACCACAATACGAGCCATAGCTAACCTAGAAAATGTAATTCAGATTTCTTTTAGAACTCTGGGTTATCTTCGTTGACATCTATTTTTGTCCTCCTAAATTATTCTTATCCTATGTTGTCTTTGAGTTGAGAATTGGGTTTTGGAGTTATGTTTGAAACAAGGTGATGCTGAAGTTTCTAGGTGGTTTTGACTGCTTGATCTTGAGTTTGCTTTAGTAGTAATTTGATCACTCGAGTAGTCTTTGCAATCGTCCAGTTCTCGTTCTACAATCTGAGATTCTGAGAGTTTGTTTTCTTCGCTTAAGCATAGGTTTCATCCCTCGAGCAACCCTTGGTATCTAACACTCGAGCTCATGTCTCATCACTCGAGCAATCTATTCTGCAGAGATGAACTTCTGAGAGTTTGGTTTCTTCTCTCTAGCTTAGATTTAGTCACTCCAGAAGTATGTTGTGTTTGACGCTTGAGCGCAAGTTTTACCACTCGAGCGGTTTGTTTGAATAAAGTTGCAAGGAAAGTCACTTTTTAATCACTTTTTGCTTCCTCTCTCTCCCTTTCTCTCTCTCTACAATCTATCTTTTTCTCTTATCTCCCATGTTTCTCTAAAAACCTTGTGTAAATTCTCCAATGTACCTTGATCCATGGATCTCTCAAACCTCATGCTTTGGGATTAAAGGTTGAGCTTGAAGATGGGGTTGTTTTAATCGAAAAAGTTTTCATTTCCATCGACACCAGATTTTGTGTGTTATTCCTTTTTTCTTTCTTGTTTAAGGAAGGGATTCTTTTAATGATCTATATGTTATTTAGCCTTGTTATGTGTTATCGGGATAATTGAATACTTTAAGAGATTACGATTTGATTGTTATGGGATAATTTAACACTTTAAGAGATTAGGGTTTGATTTATATATGCATTTTGAATGCACAAAAGAGGAGTTTTCCTAATATTTTCTAAAAACTCGAGTCGGTTGTTTATAATGATGAGTAGTATTGAAAGTTGAGGAAAGTTGCCCTTAAAATGATAAACCCCGAATTTTTATCAAAACCCTAGAAAGGTTCCAAATTGAGGAATCGTTGATATTGTTGAGAAATTGTTTGTGTTGTTGAGAATTTATGAATTTGAAGGTGAATTCATGAATATGGAAATTGATGAGAACTTTAGACTCTTGGAAAACATCTTATTATGTTGATGATATCGGGAATTTTCAATGTTACTTTCATTACATTGTTCATTTGGAGTACACTGAATAGAGATAATTGTTTTGGCTATCGGTGGAAAATAGCATTGACTTACTGTAGAAATTACATTAGAGGTAGGTTAACTAAAACCAAATTCACTATACAGCCCACTCATTCAATTGTTTGATACTTATACATTTGAAAATATTGGAAAATTTTGTTTTGAGAAAAATTGGTGAATATCATGGTGAATCTGGTTAGGGAGTGTGGTTGTGGTTTATTAAGATGGCATGTGTGTCCTTGGTGAAAGTCCAAAAATTCAAGCGATCAGGATGCCTTCCTTCCGATTAGTTGCCGTTAAAGTGGTTTTGGTAGTGCTTTTATAGCCTACTTGCAGACACTCACTTAGAGATTACCAATATATGTATTTACTACCTTGTTTTCTGTTTTAAAACAAAGACATTGAATTGTGATTTGAACTCTAGCTTAGCATTGTTTAAAAGGGGGAAAAACATATGTTTTGTGGTGGCACCCTTGGGTGATGTTTGGAACCTTGATTGAAGCCTTAACAAGGTATTTAGGCAAGATTAGATCAAAAGCCCCAAGTTTGAGTTTTTGTTGTTGACCAACCTTCACTCTTTTTCCCTTTTCTCCTTCCATACTTTGAATTTGAATGTGAGGTTAGAACCATTAGAAAGCTTGTTTCCGGGGCTTCGATTTGGACACAAGAACGACCTAAAACATAGTCCGAACAAGAGAGTTATACTTGTTTGAATTTTGAGTTTCTGTGTTGGAAGCATGCTCGCTCGAGCGAACTGCGTGATTTTCAGAGATTCTGGATGCTTCTTTTCTACGCTCGAGCCAAGCTTCCTTCGCTCGAGTGACCAGGTCACCAACAAACATTATAAAGTAACTTTTTGGCCCAAGAACTTATTTTTCTACCTCTCTTCTCCTCCCATCCTCCAAACTCGAAACCCTAGCCTTCCAAACTCTTGATTTCTCTACTTTTTACCAAAGATTCACCCCAAATCTTTCAAAAAGGTTGCAGAACAAGCATGGATCAAGACGTTTACCGATTGTTTTGTGATTTCATTGGAGTTTGAAGATAGGTCTTCATCCTTAGCTTAAAATCTTGAGGTAGGGATACTTTTATCCTAGTATTTCTTTATTTTGAAGAGATTTCATGGTATTATTGTGACCTGTGAGCTAATTTGAGGATATTGTTAGATTAAACGCATATTTTACATAAATAGACCATTTTACTTGATTTTTGCTTGAAATTTCTTAATTCATTTTTCAAAACATTTATATAAATGTTGTTAAAACCTATATCTATGATGAAGGAGAAAAACTCCCAAATTTGGTAAAACCCTAAATTCTCAATTTGAGTGGGAAACACTAAATTGAATGGAATTTCCTTTGATTCATGGAATATTGTGAATAATAAAGAGATGAAAGATCTGAATTTGGATATGGTAAAGGAATTATGACTTGAATTTTATCATTCTTTAAATGTTATGTGGTGTTTCATCCATTATAATGATGGATTCTTATTGATGGAATTAAAATGTGATAGAATAGTTAATTGTGCATGAGTCCGGGTAAGAGTCGGTTTTGGAAAATGTGGTGTTGTGTTGGTACCCGCGCGCAGGGAGGTTAAATGGTACCCAAATGTCCTGTCTAGGCTTATCGCTGGACGAATGTGGGAAAGATGTTTTTGGGTGTCCACGTAGTCCTGCCGTATTGTAGTCAGCGAAAGTGGAAAAATGAATGGTTTTCTTGAGGAGCCCACTTCTCGTCGTATAATAGTTGGTAAATGTGGGGATGGTTTCTGAAACTAAAGCAACTTGTGTTGGACTCTTATATGGGACTCATGGTTTGTTTTCCATTAATGTGATTGTTTAATTGTTTTGTGTGAGGACTCAGAATGTGATTGATGTGTCTTGATATTTACATAATTGATGAAGATAACTTGTGCACATAACTCTTTAAATTATTTTGTCTCAATGATGCCATGCGTTTACTCAAGTAATTAAATACATGGTTAAATGTATTCCTACTGGGCATATAGCTCACCCTTATTTTATTTTTCAAGAAATAATGTTGTACAACTACAATGGTGACAGAAAGTAAGCTGTGTTGGGAATGACAATTGATAATATTTTGCTGTGAAGACTTATAGTTTTGTACTAAGACTGTTAGATTTATTTTGTTGTTGTCTTATACACCCATGGAGTTTTTCTATTGTAATTGTCATCTTGTTTGTAGAACGTGGGATTGGGTACGAGGTTTTATGGTTATGTAAACATGGAAATTGTAAATTTAAATCTTAGTTTAGTGAGCAGGATGGCTTTTGGAGTAAATGGTTATTTTGGTTGTGATGGGTTCTTGTATGAAATAGCAGGGCATTACATGTGTATTGCGCTTACGGTCCATTTTCGTTGTAACCAAGGATAGTCTCGGAAACTTGTATCCAATAAGGCATGGACTCGTCATAATTTAGATTTCAATCTTTATCTATCACATGTTATGGAATCAGATTTTAGAATCAGTGAATGTATCAATGCATGTGATATGATTTTGTAATATTAACACGGACCCTATGTCTATCAAGCGTTGGAATTTAATTAAGCTTCCGCTTGTTGAATAAATATTGTATAGATTTAGGAGGTGAAATAGATATTCCAAGTCTTTATATTTTTGAGGCATGAGAGCTTGGTATTTGAGGATACTAGTTTAAATACATTGGGCTTGTGGGGTGTGGTTTTTACTACAAGCTTTCGCTAAGTAGTATTGCTTGTATAATTGATATACTATATGATAACATGGTTATGTGATTATGTGAGTATGGGATTAAGTTTATAAGATGTTGATTGCATCAACAAATTCCTAGAAGTCTCATTAGAAGAGCATTTGATCACTACTAATTCTAACAGGAACTCTTGTAATTCTGTGAAACAATCCTTTTCTTGGAAAAGAAATCCTTGTGTGATTACGTGATTCAGTGTTTACGTAGAGTGAATTCTTGTGGTGTCCACTATGGTAGGATTTGTGTGATTTTGTTAATAGGACATTTGTGTGTCTACTAAATTGTTTCTGTCATTCTTGTGTTAGGATGTCAGGACGTGGATGTGGTGGAGGTAGAGGTGGTAGTGTGGTAGGCCTCTAGGAGGTGATCAGAAAGTGCTAGTGCATGATGAAAATCTGGCATAGGAAGGGAGTATTGGTCAAGCTAATGTGGTTGAGCCAGTAGGTTAAGAACCTATAGGTGCTCGGGAGATGGTTGGAGCATTGAGAGAATCTATAGACGTTCTTAAGGTTGAGAATCAAGTCCGAGATCATGTTGCTGAGATAGGACCTTCCTTTCTCAAGAGAGAGTTTTTCTGGTCGAATTTAGATGAGTTTGTGGGTGATCCAAAGGAGCCACTGAAGGCAGATGAGTGGCTCGTGCAGATGCTTAAAACTTTTGAGATGCTTGGTATTAAGGATGACAAGTTGGGGATGACCTTAGGAGCTTTTTAGCTCAAAGGCGATATAAGTTAATGGTGGAAGTTTACCAAGGGCCATACTAGGGTGACTTAGGAGGCGTTTGTTACTTCCTTCTAGGAGAAGTTTCTACTTTCCACTATTAGAAAGAAGTTAAGAGAGCAGTTTTTCAAGATCAAGTAGTTGAGCACACTAGTTGCCTAGTTCGAGGCAATCTTTACTAGCCTTTCTAGGTTTGTACCTAAGCTCATAGCGACGGAGGAGCACCATGGTTGAGGACCGAACTCCTTTTCAAGGTTGTTGGTTCCATGATTCAGGACTATTGTTGTTTAGAGGAGTCGGTAACTCATTTGGATATTGTGATTCAGATGGAGGAGAAACTCATGAGAGCCTCCAAGCAGAGGGAGCAGGAGTTGTACAGTGAATTAAGGGACAATAAGAGGCAGAGGGGTTTTACCCCACTGTAGACACCCTATTTTTGACCGTCGTTAAGACTTGGGCGCTACTGATCGTTTACTTGGTGATGAAAGTTGTGCAGTGCAAAGGTTCGATTTCTTCAGCAATGAGAGAGTCAAATCCCAACCTTATACTCCATTTTTGGACTAACACGATTTTGACAAAAAGATTTTAAACCTTAAAATCCTCTCTTTCAAAACATTTTTGAAAGAAGTTTCTACGATATTTCGAGACTCGCATTTCGTTAAATGTTGTGCTTTTCGGTAAACCGAACAAGGACAAAGTGGAAATGAATGAAAGAGCGGTGAAATCTCTGGAAAAATCTTTCAAAATACCTTGTTTAGGGGTTTGGAGTTGAAGAAAATTGGAGTGGAGAGAAGAAGACAAGTTGGAGAAGAAGTTGGGCATGAATCTGGGTAAAACTGAAACTGAGCAGTCTTCACTAAAATGAGCATAAATTTTTTCACACTTGCAATTTTGATGTGAGGCTGACACCATTGGAAAGATTAATTTTGGGGTTTCAAAGATTAATTTCGGGGTTTCAATTTAGACACAAGAATGACCTGAAACGGAGTCCAAATGAAGGAGATATGCCCATTTGAAGTTGGACCTAGAGAGCAGATTTTTGCTATCACAAATGTGGGCTGTCGGCCACTATGGTCCCAAACTCAGATATGTTGCAAATCTTTTCCCTCCAGCTATCTCCCACAAGCTCCAGTTCTCTGTTTTGTAGAAATTTCGACCAAGGCTCTTGTATTGCTATATATGGAGGCCATATCTCTCATTTGGCAAGATTAGAAAATTTTGGGAGCCTCTCTCTCTAGAAATCCTCTCTCTCTAGAATTCTCTCTCTCTTGCCCTTTTGTGCATACAAAAAGAGAGTGTGCATGGAAGTAGAGATACACCTCTTCTTTGCCTAGACATCCTTGATCAAACTTGACCACCATTGGGCTGAGATTCCTTGGGACCTTGTTTGAGCTCTAGAAAGAGGATTGAGCTTGGTTTGGTGCCTCTTTTGTGCCTAAGTGGTGCTTTGCTTCAAAGGTATATATAGCGATCCCGGGTTTACCCTTGTTGTACAGTGATCCGGACATGTGTCCGTGAATGTTGGTAGTTGTTTATTTTCTTGTTTGCATCCTTTTTACTTTGTATATTGAGTATGGGATGTGTTGGGCAGGTTTGTTACAGGTTGGTTGTGTTTGGGAGCCTAGTGTAAGAACCCACATTTTTCATCTTAATCATGTTCATGAGCATTTGTATGATTATGACTTGTTAACCACTGAAATTCAGAGTTATTTCAGTGGTAAAAACTTTGTTTTGAAGTCCAAAAAGGGAGGGGTTGGTCTCCCCTCCTTGTGTCTCTCATCCATGCCTAGTTAGCATTGCATAGTAGCATGTTTTTGTGGCTTGTGTTAGCTTATTTCCAGCATATTTTTGCCTCTGATTTGGCATGTTTTAGGACTGTTTTGGGCTGTTTTGGGCTGTTTTGGTCCTTTGAGTCTTGCTTTGTATGCTTGTACTGCAATTGTGCTTAAGGGTCTAATTTGTGCTATGTGTTAGCCTTTCATTCTAGCCTTTTTTTAGCTTACTTCAAGCATGTTTTAGAACTTATTTTAAATTTTTTTAAGACTACTTTAAAGTGTTTGTGCCTTTGGGGCCTTGTATTGTATAGCTATGATGTAATGGCCTTCACTAGCTCATTGTTTTAAGGCTTTAAGCATGCTTTGCTTGAGATGATTGCATGCCATAGCATCATTTTATACATGATTTCAGTGCATATATCTCTGTCACACTCGCACATATTCCACTCTTTCATTGCTTTTCAGAGTTGTGCTTTGAGTCTTGCTTGCGAGCCAATATGTGAGTATGCTTTTCTTGCCATTTATGTTGCCATTTCAGCATGTTGTAGTCATTGTTTTGACGTGATTTAGCTCTGTCCAGAGCTGGTTTGGTCATTTAAGTTTAATGTTGCATGCCTCTAGTGTAGTGCTCTTCACTAGTTTCAATGCTTTTGGCCCTTAACATGTTGTGCATGTGTTGCTTGCATGTTTTAGCATTATTTCTCATGCCATTTCAGCACTAAAAAAGTCTGCAACCTCCCTCATTTCTTCATTTTTCTATTTGTTTTGAGGGTTGATTGACCTTATGCATGTGTTTAAGCTTGAGATAGAGTTTATGTTCAATGGCTTTAACTCTCTTTGAGGCTTCCTCCTAGCCAAAGGCATGATCTCTCTCATATCTTAAACCATCCTTTGGTTGACCCCCCCTCTCATTAGAGGACTTCCACATTGGACTTAACCAACTAAAGAATGGCTTGGTAATTTAAAATGTGTAAACAAAATTGAATCAAGTAAAACATGACTAAGATAAGCATGTTGTTTGCATTGCATGTGCTTGGATCAGACGTTAATCCAAACACAAAAAATGCGAGACGTTTCATACTCAAAGTGATGAAATGTGTCACATTTCTTGGTCATCGTCACCCTTGATCATGCATGATAGGGTGGTGGCCCTTTATGTCTTATGTGTGCATTCACCAAGCTTGTACAAGCTTGGCTCTTTGGCCATCATGCATTGAGATGCTTGATTGGTGGCTTAAGAGCCAAGCGCCACACTCTTTTGAGCTTGAGAAATGATGAGGAGAGTGGCAGTACATACATTTCCTGCAAAATGCCTTGCTTTGCCTTTGTTGTTCTCTGTTGCAGCAAAAATAGCATTTTGGAAAGGCAGGTGGCCGACCGGCCACTTGAGGTAGCCGACCGGCCACCTAAACTAGCCGACCGGCAAGTTAGGGTGGCCAACAGCCATCTTTTGTGGCCGACATGCCACCAGTTCATTTCTATGCAAAAGGGTCCCTGTTTTGAAGCAAAGGTAGTCTGGAGATTGGCACAATTTTCAGAAAACAAGGAAAATGAAAACAGAGACAACAGAGTTTAAGGTGATGGATTTTCGAGAGGACGCAATCGAGCATGCATATCTCCCTCGCCCGCGAGGCCACTTTATTGTTTTATTAGCTGGTGTAGCTGATTATTACATGTGTTGTAATTAATTAGTTTAATCTGTTTTGTAATATTTTAATTAGCTTAGCATAGCTAATTATTCAATTGTGTTGTAAAAATTAATTAGCTATAATAGTTAATTAATCGGTTTGTAATAGTTAGCTTAATTAGCTTAGCTTAGTGTAGCTTAGCTTATTCATTCTGACTCTCCTTCGAGAGGGAGAAACGTTGTAATAAGTGTGTGAGTGTGCACATGTCTTCCAACCCCATGTCTTTCTCCCTTTTATTTAACCGCTTTCGATGGTTAGTTTAGGGACATGTTTCGATCAGCATACCTTATGCTTGCATGTTTGCATCATTCATTTGTCTTGCATGCACCGGGCTCGACGCATCACTCAAACTGCATTGTATTTCAATACCTATTTGAATACATGTTATCAAATTGTCGCATTCATATGTCATTTTAGATAGCCGAGCATGTTAATGTCATATTGCATGTGTTGCATTAGGCATCTTGTATAGTTAGAACCATGCATATTTCTAACTAGCTTTTGTTTTGGCTTGGAGTACACTGCAAGTTTTACGCTTTAGCATACTTGCATGAGTGTGAGTGTTGCCATGACAGCATGGTTGCCATGAGGGTATGTGCTTATTTGCTAAACTGCATGAATGCCTGTGGATGAAAGCTTTATTGCTTGAATTGGGATAATTCTCAACGAATGTGAGTTTTAAGCCCACTTTGCAAAGTGGCAAAACATCATGTTTTAAGCCCACTTGAGGGTGGCACTTTCAAACCATTTTTGAAAACAAACATGAGTTGATTTGTTCCAATTCTTGTGATTTTAGTCTATACTTGTGTGTGTGTCACATAGTAAAGTTAGCTAATAATCGGAATAAGAACACATGAGGTTTATAAAACAGCATATCATGGTTAGTAGAGGCCGATCTTTGATCGAGCGAGCGAGAGTGCTCGGTTTAGGACCTTCCCCTCTCGTACCCAAGTTCTCAAGCCAAGGCAACTTTGGTGATGACGGACACGTGGCCTTTAGTACGAATCAGGGTTTCCTAATTTTCCAAAAATAAAATATTTAGGTGGCGACTCTGTAATTTGGCAAAGCAGTCCAGTTTTGGTAATATTTGATTTAAAATCTGATTTTTCAAAATGACTTGCCGGATTAGACTCTTTGATCTTTATCAGTCTCACATTGCACTTTGTGATATTAGATTCAGAACCGTGACAGGAGTCCGAACTGTAGGAGACCAATTCGTGCCTCTCCAAAAGGGGGCGCGCAAAGAAAGTTGAGTCTACACCCACAGTAGTCCCAGGTTAAACTGATTAGATCCACTTTCCTTGTACCAAGTGCTAGTTCAGGGTGGGGCAAGCAAAGTGGGTTTATTTATTTCAAATGTGGCTCGTTCGGTCACAAGTCTCCAGCTTGCCCGTAGAGAGGAAGAGGGCAACAACCATCAATTTCACTGACTCGTTCTTAGAGTCAGAACCAAAGGAGAGGGCAACCACCTACATGTTTTCAGTATGGGCAGTATAGGCATCTGAAGTGATTTTTTCCACAATCTAGTGGCACATCTGGTTCATCTGGTTCGAGCCAGACTCAGAGCCATCTGCCAACACAGTCTGTTCAGGCCTCGAGGGCCAATCAGAGAGCCACTTCAGCTCAATCAGTTCTTCAGGCCTACGCTTCGAGGGGTGAGCAAGTTCATTAGAGGCGTCCATGGCGTGTGTGGGCAACGTGACTTTTTCGAGTCTAAGACATGCATCCCACAGACACTTGTTTTATTGACAAAAAGTCACCACTAAATTTTTAAAGGGGTATTAATAAAATTTTAATGATGAAAACTAAGTTAAGGCCCAATCCTTCATAACCAAAAACATTTTAGGTTCGAGAGCTTAGGTACAAAAGGAGATGGCCATTTCTATGGAAGCACCCCCTTTTACCCAATCCGAAGATTGGCCTCTACTCACTCTCTATTAATGTTCAAAAATATTCATTTTAGATCTAAATCCCTTAACTAACCTAAAACTATGTGATTTGAAAAAAATTGAACATCATATATTTTAAATTAAATGAATAAAGCCATATTTACATTAAAAAAATGTTTTTTTTTTTTTTCAGTAGAAAAAGTGGATTTTGATAATCTATAGCCTTAAACATAAACTAAAATATACAATATTCACACAAAAAAACACTACAAACAAACAATTTTGTACATAAAGAGCATATAAACTTGGATTATTTAAAGGACAATGCAAATAACGCACAGATGCCGAGAAGGATAAAGAAACTTCCGTGTATGCCAACTTCCACATCTTACATGCATGCACGAAGTAAAGATGCCCTAGACATGCAACTAACCACTAATACAAAAACAGATAAAGATCACACTCTTTTGTATGATGTATGTTATTTAATCACCCCTTTTAAATTTTATTAAAGTGTGATCTTTGAGATTGTGATTAAAAATTGTCATTTTAATCACACCTTTTAAGTGTGATTAATAACATTTAGATCACACTTTTTAAGTGTAATTAATAATATTTAGATCACACATTTTAAGTGTGATTAATAACTAATAAAACATGTGATAATAACCATTTAGATCACAGATTTTAAATGTGATTAATATCTAATAAAACCTGTGATCAATATTGATTTGAAGAATGTCATACACACTTTATACTATATTTTAAATCACAACCATATATTGAATGGAATAATGTCATATATTTCATAAGTGAAAGTTAAATATGTTTAAAACTAGATACAAATGAATTAAATAAAAAATTTTAAACTGTGCTTACATATATTAAAGATGAAAAAACTCGAAAAACTAAGTTCTTGAATTCTTTGATCATATTTTGCATCTCTCCAAGAAATTTCTGACCTAAAAAATAAAAACACAAATTAATTCAGAAACGGCTAGAAACATATGAATAAACTTACTATTTTTGTAGAGACTACTATTGTCTTACAAAAGACAAAGTCTGACTGATCACACCCCTTCAAATGTCTTAACATTAAATACCCCTAGCATGACATGAAGCATATAAAAACAAAATGTCACTTTACTGACAAAAATTGCAAGTTCAACAAAAATTTTACTATAACCAACAACTTAGTTATAGTAAAATTTGGACTTAATTATTTAAGAAAATAATTTACAAACAGGGAACACCTCACACTTTCTTCAAAGAGTTCCACTACCTAGTCACACCAAAAAAAAAAAAAAATACTGTGTCAAAGAATGAGCCTCCACTATGTAAAATTAAAGACATATATTTGATTAGTTCATTGTATTATGTTTATTTATTTTTAGTGTCTAAAAATGGTGTTTATTAATTTCACAATTTTAACATGAGTTCAACAAGACTCTGTGAAGCTTTTAACTGATTTTCAAGAAATTTATTTTTAAGTAAAGGACTAAAAATAAAAATAAAATGGGGTCCTTTTCCCATGAGCGGACTGCATGTTCGAATCATGTCTTGCCTAATCACAAAATAAGATTAATATTCTTGTGATGCATAAATCTTAAAAAATTGTAGGAAATGATTTGAGGCAAGATAATGATTTCATTATTCAGTAATTCAAAGATGAGTAATTGGCACATAAAACCAAATAGATGGTACTCACATTGATAGAATTTGGTGAAGCATGGGCTCTGTGCAGTTTTTAAGGCAAGAAGGTCTCATTCGTGGTTAGCAATTGTAACTTCTTCAATCTGACAAACAAGTACCCTCTTCATATATACATAAAATTGATGATGCACTCTCAATGAAATAACTAGCAGATCATACGATTCAAATTCTGCAGGAACAACAAAGATAATGGAAATTTGATATATAACCTCAACTAATAGCCTAGACCCAGAAGCTCACTATGTTGTATTTCATCAAAACTCTATGCCCTCATCACCAATCCTAAAACAAACTAAACCCCCATAGACCAATCAATACATAAGCACATAATACTCCAAATTCAATTACAAACCATCATCGTTTGCATCACCACCACTCAAAAAACTAGCACAATTTGCTGCACTAACCAAGCATATCAGGCACCTCTTACTTGCAAGAAGACAGCAACAAAACAGAGGTTGGGTAGCATACAGTTCAGAAATGCAAGAAGAAAACAACCGTAGACAGCACTAGAGCATGCACTATAAAGAAAACAACACTGCTACAGGGAAGGAAATACAACAGCAACACCATGGCAGCATGAACCATTGACACAGCTAAGGCTACAGTCAGCATGACAGCGGGCAGCATACAACAGAAAGCAGCACCAGCAAAGCTACACAAGTGGAGCCACAGACTCAACAACTAGCAGAGAACCATACACTCATCCATGGGCAGTATCTACACATGAACTTCACAAATTTCAACTTAACGACAGCAATTCAGCATATACCACAGCCAGCAGAACAACAACCAACAGCAGTATGGTCCATCACAATAGGCTTCTGCCAAGACCGACCCCAAGACAAATGCAGATGTACACTTGAACTAATAGAAACTTGTTCAATCACCACATATTATAGACCTATTGGGGGATTTAACAGATACAATAACTTGTGTGTAACAACTCAGCAAGGACACTGTGACGAATATTCATTACAAACAGACAACAAGACTGGGTAGAGTAGACCCACAGAAACAAATATAGTCCTCAATCACATAACCTTCAAGATGCAACACACAACACTTAAAAAAATTTAGTAAAAGTGAAGCTGAATCTAGCAACCATGTTCTGTTACAGTGCTCTAAAGTGTGGAAGATATGGTCCAAGCTACTAAATTGGTGGGGCTTTCAGTGGGCAACTTGCAGCAGCTTCAAAAACAACTCTGCAGCAGCAGCAACTAAGTGCAGGAGCAGCAAAAGCACTAAATTTGTGGGGTTTTCAGTGGGCAACTCCAGATTAGACAACATATATGTGTCTCAGTCACACCACTATAGCGGCCATAACGGATGGTGGTAACCACCCATACAGTTACATTGTGGCCCATTTTTAAAAACCATGGTTTAGACGTACGGTATAACATGTAGGGTAGTAAGGGATCTGAGGAGCTCAAACCTTAGTGAGAACCAGAGACAGAGAGAGGTTAGCAACAACAAAATAAGGAGTGACTTTTCCATAGGGACAATAGGTTTACTATGCTCGACAACATGAAGTATAAGAGTAGAGAGTGCAAGACAGATTTGTGTTAAGAGCTGTAACCAACTTTTAATCAAACACTTCTTCAAGTAACCCAAAACAAATACATAAATAAACACTTCATTCAAATGATAAATACAACACCAAAATAAAACAAAGCAAAAATAAAATAAAATAAAAACAAGATACATTAGCAAAATCTAACATTCAGTCGAGCTTTTTGATAAAATATCCCAAAAATTGCATCTGTTTCAAGCATTAGAGCACCCGCAGATCCAATCAGGATAAAGAAGAGAAAGCACCTGTGAGGGGCCTAAACTAAATCTTTTAGCAGCCACAAGAAGAGCATTTAGCAGAGCATCTTTAGCTTTCAACTGCAGATAATGTCCTTCATTTTGGATCTGTAAAATGGCAGAAAAAAATTGGAAATTTATTAATGTACACCTGAATAAACACGTGTGTACATCTGTCTGCAACAGGATGTTAAAATGGGGCAAGATGAAACTATTTGGTTAGAGCATTAAATAATAATTCTAAATACTTTGTCATGTGTGTGTCCAGACACATCCAAAAAGAGAAAACTGTATGAAAGCTTGTCAACAACTTCTGTATTAATTCCATAGACTATTTTGAATGAAGGGTGCTAAATTCATCGGCTAAAATTTTGAACTTCTTTCATGTAAGTATAAAGAAATATCTGTGTTGCTCTTTATGAAAGTTCTAGGGACTACGCCACTGAGCCACCTACCAAGCATCACTAGTATAACTCAAGATCTTTTGAGCTAAGTCTTGATTTTAGCAGATCAATAAGCCTTTAACAGACAAAATTTGCACTAGTTGGTGGCTTCGTGCAAATGAGTATTTCTAAAATATTCATTATAAGATAGACAACCAAAAGTTTAGTTCAATTTGGTTCAGTTCAGATTAAAATTCTTATTTTTTATTTATTTATTTATTTCATACTCAAAATTGATGACCAACCTTGGTTCAATTCTAGGTCTATCAACAAACTCTTCCTTAGGCACCCCTCGCACTCAAAAATATAAAATAAAAAAAATAGCCCCAAGGTTTTTCCCTAATAGAAGAACCCTAAAGGCACCATCAAACATCTCCAACAAGAACTGTCCCACCAAAAGAACTGTACCACCAAAAGCTTCTTTTCTACAACCACATAACACACAATTACATGTGGATATCAACCCCCGTGCTCCTTTGGCCTTAGCTTGATATAGCTTCCTTCTCCCACAGACAAAACCCACTCCATTTCACTTTTTGGTGGAGACTGAAGCATATCTATCTCAACTAACAACCTTGAGAAACAACACTACATAACATTTCTTGATCTTCCACTAAGATTAAAACTTGCTTTTAACAGCTTTTTGTAGACTCATTCTTGAGCCCAAAATATTGTGGTGATTGCATAGCAAAATTGTGTATCATACGAAACTGGAAAAAATGAACTTCTGAGGGTGCATTGATCAAAGCTGCCCATATTTGTTGACTTGAATCGCACCCAAATCAATTACCAGTGCATAATCCTCATTATGTCTACTGATGCATCCCACTATATTCCATAGTAGGACCTGTTGACTCGGACTATGTTATATGGACTCAGGTGCAAGCATCGAATGCAGGTGTGTGTCCAAGTGTCATATTCCAAAAAGGAATAATCCATTTGGGGGTTCTGGATTACTTACTTCCAGGAAGATGGATTGAAAGAAAAAGGGCAGATATTTCCAAACCTATATATTAAGATAATGGGATGTGTCCAAAAGTTGGGTATTGCTATTGGGACGCATCTTAAATACTTATATACATTGTATAATATTGGTCTTGCTAACAAGTGCCCTTTAGGCACACAAAAAAAGACAAAAAAAAAATTAAAAACACAAGACACTTTCACTGAATTCAATACACTTTTTAACTATTTCATCTATTTTCAAGACACTTCTTATATCAATTCCATTGTTAAACAATACCCACGGGATACTTGTTAGCATTTCACTATTCTTGAATAAGATGTTATAAATTATTTTAAAATGTACTTCAAATTAAAAAAAGATCTAAGAAATATATGGAATTTATATCCCTCCATTCATGTAAAAAGTTAGAAATGCTTCTATACTAGCAAATATGAGCATCTTCTTCGATAATGGTAACTCTCTCCTCATCAGAATCCCCAGCCTCTCAACACACACGGATATATACATGCAAATGAGTATACATATGTGTATGTAAAAGCAATAACATTACATACATAACAAAGTTCCAAATGTTGTACAACATCAATAATTAAGAATGTAAAGGCTTAAATGGTACCCTTTATTTATTTTAAGCAAACTACAGTATTTAACTAGAAGGAATGAGCACCCAACAAAATCTTTTAACCTCCCATTATTATCATCTCCAATGCCAACTGTTAGATTGGCATGAAACCCATAATTAGCAAACCTCAAAAGTATAACTTAAATTAAATATGGCCCCCAGACAAGTAGCTATGGTCTCATGAGACAAACAAAACAGAATGAATCGTACCTTACAAAGAAGACCAGTTATCATAGACCTCAGCAATTGATCCCCAACTATCAATCTCAACTTTTTAATAAAATCATCCCGATTGATTTTCTTGCTCTAATAACATTTCCAACAAGTGGGGCAAAAAGAAAAGGGACAAAAAAACAAAAAAGATAAAAATATATTAAAAGAATATACATAAAAAATTATTTATAAAAAAAAAAAAATACATAAGGTGAAAGGTGTGGCATATTCTTGTTAATAGGTCATAATGAATATTCAACAATTTCATATCTTTAGGATCTATTTTATTGGAGATGGCATCAAACAAAATAGCAAAAGGCATCCAAGGGGATTTAGGAGTCTTGGAGGTGGTTGAACCGATGTTAGGGGTATTTCCCTGAGATTTGGCCCCAGTATCTCGACGCCGATGGAAATTTCTCTCCTAGAAAATAACAAATGATAACTATCAAAAATGGAAAAGCCATAAACTACAAACAAAGGTTACCATCATTTACCATACCAACTTGCCAATCATTTTCAAAAATAATGCCTAAATCATAATGAAGAGATTGAGATAAAAAACCTTCAGCAGCGACAACTATTCGTAAGTACAAATGAAAATTGGTCCCTTCGCCGTCAATAGAATATTTGCCATTCCCAATAATGTTGAAACAATAAATAAAAACAATTTAACATCAACAGGCATTTAAGTATCAGCCATTAATACAAAAGTGTTATAGGAAAGTCTTGTCATGTAACCTAATTAAATTTATTAGGTCAACTCACTGCAAGGTCTGAAAAGTGAGATTCAATCCCCACCCAACATTTTGGGCTCTCATAAACTTTATGGTGAAGTGACTATTGAGCAACCTATGCTCAAATTCCTATATATCCACAAAGTGTCTCATTATAGTTATTCTTCCTTTTTGCAAGTAGACACAATTTCATCACAATACAAAACAATTCACAGTTACCCCAGAATATAGATTCCAGTAAAGCCAACCAAACCTCATAAAATAGTTTACGGGACCAGGCCTGCTTGCAAAATGATTAAAATCTCAAGCTTTAGCTCAACTCCTGGACAATTCCAGGAATAGAAGAAATTTTGGGTTACGGTGTCTTGGTGTTATTAGCTTGTGCCAACAACAACAGTGCACTCCCAGTTGCTTCTTATATTAACATACTAAGCAGAAGGGGCCCAGATTTGTACCGTCCCCATCAAACATTTGCTGCTCGCTGGACAAAATTAGCAAAGAAAGTCTCGCAATCAATGGAATTCTTATAGTATGTGAATGCTTACTGTTTCAACTGAAGATGAATCTAGTTGCAATTGACCATGATGGCCTGACAAGTAGTAACACCAGGTACATCAAATCGACTTCCTTTCCCGACCAGAGCTTCTGTAGGAAAATTGAGAACGTCTCACACTCTAATACTTAAAGATGTCTCAAATATAATATAAAAAAAAAAAATTCTAAACTAAACAATAAGAAATTAATAGTATTCAGATTTCATACACCTTACAGGAATGTGAGTCCCACTGACTCACAAATCTAGATAGTACATGAACTAAAGGTCAAAAGTGTCAGGCTAGATTTTTCCATCCAAATGTAACAAAACCAATTAAACGGTATCGATCAAGCCAGCGGTCACACATACAAAGGTGGTGAATCATAATTTCTTTTAAGCTTGAATAATCAGTTATGCATTAACCAATAAATATATAAAAAATTTAAAATAAAAATAAGGTATTAAGCAAGGTTGTTAAAATCGGGATCCTATTGGATCGTTGGAGGTGTTTATAGGATCGGATCGTAAAATCGGATCGAGGATCGTAAGATCCTACTGAAAAAGACAAATTACATAATAATTTAATTTAAATAAATATTTCTTATAAAGTATACACAAAATGAGCCTATATTTTATTAAAAATAAGTGAAAATATTGTGAAAAATACAATACTCCATATAAAATGTACATATAATATTATACAATAGAAAACTCGATGGTAAAAGTTTTGTATTTCATCAAAAAAGAAGGCGAAGAAGAAGAAGAATTCTATAACAAAATACTTTACAATCTACAATAATGCATAAAAAGTAAAAAACAAAAATATTTAACAAAGTTAGATATAAAAATAGATTAAGAACTCAAAAGAGTAGCTTAGTCGAATGATAAGGTTTGTCGTTAGTACCCTTGGTGGAGCGGATTCAAGTCACAAAAATAATCTCTCCAAAAATTGGGAGAAAGTTGCAATCATTTTACCTTCCTTAGACTCCGCTAAAGCTAAGTTTGTTTTTCCGACTATTTAATTTTCTTAAATTACCACAATATTTGAATGTTTGTTTCCTAGTTTGTTTTTCTTAGTCTAGTTGATTCAATGCTACTTAAGTTTTATTATTTGTTTTGATTACATAAATTGGTATTTAGACAACAAACATAAAATTTATAATAAAATATGTCATACAATACAAAACAAGACTTGTAAATTGGATCGGATAGGATCGGATTCGGATCGGGATTCCACGATCCTATAAGATCCCACTACCAGGATAGAAAGATCCTACCTATAAGGAGTTTTGTACACGATCCGGATCGATGGTACTCAAATGGATCATAAGATCGTAGGATCGTAAGATCCAGATCGGGATTCTGATAACCATGGTATTAAGTAGCACCTTCAGCACTGTGGGACGTCTTGAAACTGACAACATATTCTAGATAGATGTGTGTCCTCATATTCATGTTCCAAACAATATAATGACTCAGATTTTGCAGATCATCAACTCCACTATCAAAATTTTCACTACTGGGATGAAATTGTCTAGTTTAAGCTTGAATAATCAATTATGCATTAACCAATAAATATATAAAAAATTTAAAATAAAAATAAGGTATTAATTAAGTAGCACCTTCAGCACTGTGGGACGTCTTGAAACTGACAACATATTCTAGATAGATGTGTGTCCTCATATTCATGTTCCAAACAATATAATGACTCAGATTTTGCAGATCATCAACTCCACTATCAAAATTTTCACTACTGGGATGAAATTGTCTAGATCCAAGATGAACAAGTTCCATATTTCCCAGTATGACATGGCAAAACACCATGTGTTGTATTCCATTTTCATTAACATCACAATTACTTGCACTGTAAAAAAACAAAAACAAAAGAACAAAAAAAAGAGCTAAATCCTCCTCCCAAAGCACAATCAATAACAAAAGAGGGGGGAAAAGGTATATTTCTTGATTTTGTTTCACACTGTGCAAAACATTGTGTTGTTGCTTATACTAATCCAAAGAACAATTAAAAAACAAGAAAATAAAGAGAATATGCAGACCTGGTGAGGGCACACTTCACAGCTGCAAGGTGAACTCCAAAACCATATGTGGCCTTAGTTTTGAGTCCACAATGTGGAAGCCCATAGGTCATGATACTAAGCAGTGCATCTTTTGTAGAAGCGAACCAAGCATTCCAAACATTTGGATCCCCACGATACCTTTGAGTTATCTCAATCTGCTTGTGAAAAATTTCCCAGCGAGTTTGCATCACATTACCAGAGCATCTATTAATTTCAAGTATGTTTGCATTCAAGGACGGGTTCATGCCCACAACGAACATGCTTTTCACAGTATCTAAATCTACAGTTTCACAAGCATATTCAAACTTAGAGGATAAATTTTTGCCACTCTGTTGAACTTTCTCAACAACCTTGTCCATTTTTGAAACAGATTTTTCATTATAATTGTCATCAATGCCTAGCTCATCATTATTTCTGTTAGATTTTTGTTCAATTTTAATTCGCTTAGCACAAATATTTGACTCTTTCACACATTCCTCCAAATTGAAGCCATTAACTCTGTTTACTTCTATTTGAAGATGCAACTTGATTTCAGGGGCCCATTTGGCTCCGCATACCCGAATTCATCTTTTTCTAACTCAGATTGATTGTATTCATGTATTCCACCATTAGTAGAGTATAATTAAGGAAAAAATCAGCTACCAGATTCATCAATCCAAGCTATAGGCTTCTGGGAACCTGTCTTCAAATCTACTTGAATCATGTACAAGATATGAAACATTAAATTGCAGCCCTTGAACTGCACTTCAATTGCCGCATTTTTCATTTGAAAATCTTTGCTAACCAACACAACAATATCATGAGGAAAACCATTCCAGTCACCATTCTGATAAAACAGTGACCGTTGTGGCAGTCCACTTTTCATGAAATTGGAATAGTTCTTATGTAACGATTTTCTCAAGTGCACCCCGCATTTGGTTTTGCATCCAACCAGTCTTTTCTGCTTGCCAAGCTTTGGAAATAATGAATTATGGTTGGTCTGAACTGACAAAGGCTTGTGGCTTGCTTCAATTATATTTGCTGCACATTGAGCTGCCCGTTTTCTCTTTGCGTCAACAATGATTCTATGGCCATTATCCAATACTTTAACCCGCTTTGATTCCATTTATCTGCAAGAACAATCATTATTTACAAACTAAAACACAAAAGATTAACTGGTATTCTCTCTAAGTCTTCTACCAAAAATCCCCCAATGAAATTGCCATAGAGGAGAAATTGCGAACCGTTGAACAAAATCAAATAAGTTAACATGTAAATTTCATGTTTCTGTCATGCATATCTGACGAAAACTAACATTAAAAATATATATATTTATTGTGAAGAAAATATTCAGACAAACATGCATCCAGGGTAGGTATCCAACAGTCATAAATCATAGGAAGTAGCAATTCCAACCCAATAAAAATATATTTAAAAAAAAGGAACAAAACAAATGATGATGGAAACTGATTTTTACTTTCTTCTTTGGTCAGAGATAGTCAATGTAATTTATGTACACCATTGTAATTAATGTAATCTGTCATAATTTTGTACAGTTTTGACCACCCAAATAAAGGCTGTTAATTAATGCTACTGCCCAAAAATGAATTGAACTAAAGATTCATTGAATACCATTCCCTTCGAATCTTAGTGTATTTAATGATGGATAAACACCATGGGCACCATCCTTTCATTTTCATTGATAAATTGATTAAAATTGTCACATTTCAGTTTTAACTAAGGGGAAGTCATGGATGAGGAAGAGCATAAACCAAAACCAATCAAATAGAGAAAGAAAGAATAGAAATTATAGGGGAATAATAATAGATAAAGTTGAATACAATGGACGGTTGAGGAAGCTATATATATTACAGAGGAGTGGGACAATTATGTCATAGTTGTTGATCAACCATCTAGCGTATTTTAAAGCACAATCAAAATTATGTCAATGAGGGGTAAGCAAACAGGAACATATCACATAAAAAATAATAAATACATAATGATGACTTGCTGACATTTAAGGGACCAAAGGTAAGAAAAGAAAAGAAAATTAAATTTAAAATTAAAAAAACAAAAGAACATGGTAGAAAAAAATCAGAAACAATGGTAACAAAAGTAAAAAATCTCCTCAAGAAAGGCATGAAATGAAGATACAAAAAACACAAAACTACATATATACACCTATCATATGCAATGCCAACTAAATAAATAAGAAAATAAATAAATCTGTAACAAAAAAAATAAATAAATAAATAACATGTGACTGCAGAACTCAATTTACAAAACGACATCACGAAATATAAATCGAAAGGCCAGACTTATTTTTTAACATAAATAGAGAAAATGACCTCAGTGCCGTATATTGAAGAGCATGCGCCCTGATGAATACTTTTATAGAAATATTAAACAACTCCTATAAAAGGGCAGCTTAAAAATGATAAAGATTTTAGATAAATTTTACCCAAAATAATAGCCTCAGGTTTATTTTTCTTAAAATTTGCACTCAGAATTTGCCAACCAGAAACAAAAAGCAATTCATCAATGCTTTGCATTAATCAATGAGAAAATACAAAATCATATGTTTTAGCAAATCATTGGAAGGCTTTATTAAAAAACAGTGGCCACTTTTGAAACTTTAACAGAACACGAATGCAAAACAATGATTGTATAACTAGTAATATTCAGACTACAAGAAAACACCATACGAACACGATCAACTTTTAACATTATCCATGTGAAAAGAACATTAATAATGGCATTTAGCACATCATTGCAAGTTCAAGAATATACCAAAATCTGCAAAATAAAATCCATTTGTGTACAAGTATCTCTTTTTCCAGCCATCTGCATAAAGTCGACAAGTTTTCTTCTTTTTCTTCTTTTTTTGACCAGAAGCTCCCAAGAAACTCCAATTCAGCCTACTTGAGGTTAACCTAAAGGTTTAGTAACTGTAATATTAAAAAAAAAAAATGAAATTTATCAGCAAACTAGGAAATTTTCAAAAGGAAAAGAGAAGGCAATTCATTATCTGCTGTTAAATTTTTCTCAATAACCTTGCATTTTCTCACTAACCAAACAAAACCACCTCAAACAAGTATTCAAAAGAGCAAATCGACGGAGACAAAATAATTCCCCCAAATTCATCAAAAACTAGCAAAAACACAAAGTTCTCAAACAAAACCCTAACCATTAAACGAAAAACAGATAAACCTAACCAAATCAAAAACAGAGATCCAAATTGAATAGAGAACGAGTTCGCCATTAATATACGAACTGAAGCATTGCGAATACGAAGAATTACAATTAACGAAGAACAAATCAAGAGTTAGGGTTTGATGATGATCATACAATAAAGAGTTTGAAACACAAGAGGGAGAGAGAGAGAGAGAGTTACTTCAGTAGCTAGGTATTCAAGTACAACGACTATGAAAACCAGACCTCTGGTTTCGCCTCACTGAGCATAGCGACCCTTCTTCAAGTACCAAGCCAATCCTCCCGACTGTGAACAGAAGGCAAGGACAACTGCTTGTGAAATTCAATCTTGTTGGGAATAGAAATAGTCGTCCTCTGCCATTCATGGGTATGGGTAGAACAGAGGCGCAAATTTAGGAATAGTATATTTTATATAAAAATTAAATTCGAATATTTTATTCAATCACACCTATTTGGAGTGTAATTATGTATATATAATTACACTTATTTAAAAAGTGTAATTAAGAAAGGAAGTTTTTTTGATAAATTCATTTTCTAAGAGGTTTATTCCATCCAACCCATATTCTTTTTGAGTATTCCATTAGGTCCAATTTGAGATAAAAAGACTAAAATACCCTTTTCATCTACTTATGTTCTATTTAGTTCACATTATTTTCTTATGTTTCAATAAGTTCTATGGGTGACATAATTACCAAAATACCCTTAATGTGAATGTTCACACCGTCAATATAAATGTTTATATCGTCAATGTGTAGGGGCTCGGCTCATGTCGAGCCTCGTGGGTGCCCGGAAAAATTTGAGTCGGGCCGGGCCGGCCCACAAGCCAAAAAAAAAAGCCCGACCCGGCCCGGTGATAATATGAATATTCACATTGACATCCTCATATTTTCTATGTTGTTGGGGTAAATACGGTTGGTAAGTCCGGATGGGAGGTGTAGATTGGTATTGTTTAAGTTGGCTTGAGTGTCTAAGGTGAAAGACCGAAAACACGCGCGGATGAGGTATTACGTGCCTTTCGGTTAACTACCAGTAAAGTGGGGATTTGGTAGTGCTGGTTATGTCTACTTGTAGAAACCAACCTAAGGATTACTTGAGTCGTATTTACCGCCCCTTTGAACTTTATTGAAACTATTGAGTTGTTGAATTTTCAAGATTTCATGGTATATAAAGGTTTTCAAAGGATAAAGATATGTGTTTTTGAACATGGCATAACATATGCATTCATCTCAGAAGATTGAATAAAAATATATATACTTTGTTAAGATTTTCCTACTGGGTTTTGTGTTCACCCTATGAGATTTTGTGCAGGAAAGGATGTAGCAATCTCGTGGAGTTAAAGGTGTGGAATATATTTTGAGAGCACAAGGCTCTTTTGTTTTTGTTGTAATTATTTTTTGACAAACCAAGGGCTTTACATGTATGGGTTCAAAGAACTATTTTTGTGTAAACTCCTATTAATGTGAATTTTAACATGTCAATGTGAATATTCACATTGTCAACGGGCCGGGCCCGCCCTGGCTCGCGGGCGGGTTTTGGGCCGCCCACGGGCCAATTTACATTCCTACAAATGTGAATTTTAAAATATGAATTTTCACATCATTAAATTGCTAATCGTTGAAAAAATATTTATAAGGGTATCAAAATTAAATATAAGGACATAAGTGTCCAAGAAAATAGTGTAAATTAAGAAAATGGACTTTATGAAATAAAACTACACATACATGGGACTAAATGGGTTAAAAAATTCGTTCATGGACTTCTTGGGTTAAAACACTTCTAAATTGGACTTATCAATAAAAATCTCATTAAAAAATATATAAATGATCACACTTTAATTAAAATGTGTGATTAAAAAAATATATATATAATCATACTTATTTGAAAAGTGTTATTAAAAAATAATAGTGTATATATAATCACATATTCTAATCACACTTTAATTAGAATGTGCGATTAAATATATATATATATATAATCACACTTAATTAAAAAGTGATATAAAAAATAAATATTATCACACACAATCAAATTAAGTGTGATTAAAATATCAATCTAATTTTTTTTTTATCACACTTCCAATAAAAGTGAGATTTTTTATATTTATTTTTTGTCAAGTGTGATCTTTAACTATTTTTGTAATAGTGAACACACGCAAGATATGATCCTAGGCCCGGTTTGAAACTACTAAATGATGCTTATGCATAAAAAGGAAAATAACAAGTAAAAAGAGAAAATACGAACTATTTAGAAGATGATCCAACTGGGCCATGCATGCTTACTATATGACTAAAACAAGCCTAAAACATGTTATTCTAACAACATAGAAAGAAACATGCGAAATAAAGCAAAAAAGTAGACAAAAATGAATAAACTACATGATGCTATGATGGATTATTAACGTAGCATGGATTGACTATTGAAAATAAGCAAAGAACTGCTAAAATACTGGTTTTCAAGAACCGAAGAGCACACAAAGGAAAATGCAAAGAAACTCTAGTTTCTTGCTTTCAAGCCTTCCTCAAGCTTAGGTTTCTGATTGTGTTCAAGTTCTCCAAGCTTTAGAGTGATTTTCAGTATTTAGAGTTGCTGTGGGTAGGGTATTTTCAGAGTTAAGGCAAGAGAGGTTGAGGAGAAAAGTGTTTGGTTCTTAAACTCCCAAAAAAGCTTTCAATTTCTTAACCCCTTCAAAAAGAGCGGAAAAAGGCCTTTAAATAGGCAATGGGAGGCATAGAGGACAAGCTAGGGCAACCCCCATTGCTTCCTCTACTGCCTCCCTTTAAAAGGGTGCCAAAATTGAGTTTTCATACCTGGCTCTACGATGCTTCAACGTGCGCACACACAGGCCTTATGTGCACGCGCAACTATGATGGGCATGCACAAACAATATTTGCACTTACATCTAATGTGCGCACGCACATTTTGCCTTGGTACATGTGCCATGCATGCATGCACAAGTATGTGATCCTATGTTTTTGATAAAACGGGTCACTAATTTTGGAAAATACGATCAATCAAAGCACAATCAGACTTTCCAGGTCTAAGAAGCCAGTTTTTTGGCTAAAAATGGGTCTACGGGTAAAATGGTCATTTTTTAAAAAAAGTTGATTTTTGGCCAAAATGGGTTACAACAACTCTAAACAACCTTTAAACATTTTAAAGTCTAGGCACCGTGCCTTTTTCGAGTCTAAGGCATGCATCCCACATCGACTTACTTTACTGACATAGAGTCACCACTTAATTTTTAAAAGGGAATTAAGAAACATTTAACAATGAAAACTAATTTAAGGCCTAGTCTGTCATAACCAAGAGCATTCTAGGTTCGGGTGCTTAGGTACAAAAAGGGAAGGCCATTTACATAGAAGCGCACTCTATTGCCCAATCCAAAAATTGGCCTCCACTCATTCTTTATTTTATGATTTTGGTGGTTAACTGTTCACATTATTCATTTTAGTCCTAAAACCTTTACTAACCCTAAAACTATATGACTTAATTAAAATGAATATCGATTTTTGAGATTGTAAGAGTAAAGCCATATTTAAAAAAAATAAATAAATAAATAGTGATTTTTCAATGAAAAATGAATTTTATCAATCCATGGCCATAAACTCAACCTAAAACAAATAATATTCATAAAAAGCATCCAAAACATGTAATTTTGCATACAAAAAGCACTTAACATGGATAATTAAAAAAAGAAAAAGGAAAAAAAAAAAAAAGACAATGCAAACACAAGCACATGCTATGGAGGTATGGAGAACATACTTTGTCGCCTACTTTCAATGTCTTTCAGGCAAAACATAAAAAGAAAGTATGACCTAAATATGCAACTAATTATACAGAACATTAACCTAGGCCTAGTTTAAGGCTACTAATGATGTTTATGCACAAAAAGCAAATAACAAACAAAGAAAAGAGAAGTAACGATACAAAACTATCTACATAATGATTCAAACCAGGCCTAACACATGGATTCCACATGATTAAATGAACATAAACATGTTGTTCTAATAAAAATAAAAGAAACATGGTGAAAATGACCAAAAAAGAAAAGGAAAAAAAAAACAAAAGACTAATATGCATGTTACATAGCATATGAGTGCACTAGAACCCTAAACATGGTTTACTATTAAAAACATAAATAAAAGAGGTACTGAAATAATAAAAGATGAGAGGATTACCTACTGTTTTGAATCAACCTTAAGAAAATGTGATAAAACCTTGTTTTCTTGTTTCCAAACCTCCCTCATGTGTGGATTCCAATTAGAGTACGTGTTCTTCAAGCCTTAGGATGTTTTCCAACATTTAGAGTTGCCATGGGGTGTGTTATTTTCAAAGCTAGGGCATAGGGAGACGAGAGGTGTGGTGTTTTGATCTCAAAAGCTTGAAAAGGGGCTCCAAGTTCTTAACCCCTCGAAAGAAAGGGGGAGAGGTTCTATTTATAGAACTGGAGGAAGCCTCTGGAACCCTTCTAGGGTTTCATCGCTTCCCCCTCTGTTGTTCCCATCAAAATTGCACCAAAATTAAGTTAGCAAAAATAACTATGTGATGCTTCAATGTGCACATATAAAAACCAAATGCACACGTGCAACGATTGCGCACACATACAAACAACATGAACACTCACATCTACATGCACACGCACATTTTGCCTTGGTATATATGTCATGCATACATGCACAAGTACATTGTTCTATGCTCTTCTCTTGCTTGTGGCACAAGTAAGCCCCAATTGCATTCTAATTAATGTTTTTGATCAAACGGTTCATTAATTTTGGAAAATACGATCAATCCAAAGCACAATCGGGCTCTCTAGGGTTAAGAAGTTGGTTTTTAGCTAAAAATGGATCTAGAGGTAAAACGGTCATTTTTGAAAAAAGTTGATTTTTGGCCAAAACGGGTTTATACAACAACTTTAAACAACCTTTAAAAATTCCAAGGATGAAGTAAGTGCCATTTAGTCATTGAGAGGCTTGCAAGCACCCGAAGTCTTAGGGTCAGTCAAAATGAGGTGTCTACACCAAGTGATTTGTGTGCTAGTGCCAATTGCTATAGATGATATACATTGTTGTGTCTCGAAAGGCATGCCAATAATGTGCCTTAAAAGACATGCCAATGATGTGCCTCAAAAGGCATGTCGATGTCTAAGTTTAAGTGTATGATATGCCTCGAAAGGTGTGCCTATGCATAGAATTAACATGGTGGGCCCCGAAAGGCATGCCAATGCCTAAGCCTTATAAAATGATATGCCTTGAGGGTATCCAGAGGGTGCCTAAACTAAAGTAATCAAGACTCTTTTGATTTCCCATGCCATTCAGCTTGTCTTTTTCATCCTTTTGCCCAAATGCTTTGTCAGCTGGTACGACTGAAGTGCCTGCCTATGCATCTCCTTATCCAAAAGTTCCATAAATTTCCATGAATCCTCACCCTCTTTAATCCTTCAGCCTTTGCATGTGTGGTGAGAGGTTGCATACCTCGATACTAGTCAGTTGCACTAGGATCATTTTGGCATGTTGGAGTCGAGTAAGTACCTAGTTATCCTATTTTCAGTTTGTACTTCCTATCCTTTATCTATGCCTTTCAATTGTACTAATTAGATTCCATGTGGGCGTGCTGAGAGCTGCTATAGGACATTGTTGAGCATGATGGTGCTAATTCGGGAATATGCTATGTATGCTCGGTGCCCAATTCAGGTGACTTTCATTTTTTTCCATCTGACGATTCCAATTATATTGTAATATTGGCCAATTCTGAGTTCTTATTTGATTCTTGCTAGTTGCTAGCCCATCTGGGCATGTGGGAGGTGCATCCACATCCCATGTGGCTAGAGGTGGCAGTTTGAATGATGACTATGAGACTAGTAGCAATAGCAATGATGATGATGCTGATGATGATCAAGATAAGGGGCTCCATTTCAAGGTGATTCAAAGTGCCCTTGGAGGAGGCTGGCTCGGTTCTATTTCGTATAGTCTTTAGGATGTTTATGATTTTCATAATTTTTTTTATATTTTATTTTTTTTTATTTTTCTTTCTTTTTTAGAAAACATTGTACAATATGCCTTTAGGGGTTGCCCCATGTTTTTTTGTAAAAATCCATGTTTATGTGCAGATCCAAAATTTTCATAGTATATGCAATGAAATCCAACATTCTTTTTGTTAAAATCTTTATTTCTTTCAAATGCTTAGCGTTTTATGCTTTTGTCATGAATTTGCCAATGACTTTTGAACACAACCAAGAGAATAAAACAAAATTCCAATTCGAAAATAGTTGTACATCCAACCTAACAACCTAACATGACTCTGACATTGATGCTGGAATGCCATTGTGGGCGCCGCGCCTTTTTTGAGTCTAAGGCATGCATCCCACACTGACTTGCTTTATTGACATAAAGTTGTCCCTTAGTTTTTAAAGGGGAATTAAGAAATTTCTAATGATGAAAAATAAGTTAAAGCCTAGTTCGTCATAACCAAGAACATTTCGGGTTCGGGAGCTTAGGTACAAATGGAGAAAGCTGTTTACATGGAAGCACCCCTTTTTGCCCAATTCAAAAATTGGCCTCTACTCATTCTCTATTGTATGATTTTATGGTTAAATGTTCACAAAAAATTCATTTTAGACCTAAGTCCCTTAACTAACCTAAAACTACGTGATTTGAAAAAAAATGAGCATCGTATATTTTAGATTAAACGAATAAGGCCATATTTACACAAAAAATGATTTTGTCAAAAGAAAAATTAGATTTTGATAATCCATGGCCTTAAACATTACCTAAAATAAACAATATCCCCAAAAACACTCAAAACAAACAATTTTGCATATAAAGAGCGTATAAACTTGCATTATTTAAAGGACAATGCAAATGACACAAAGATGCCGAGAAGGACAAAGAAACTTACCCGGATGCCTACTTCTGTGTCTTACATGCATGCACAAAGTAAATATGACCTAGACATGCAACTAACACATGCAAAATATGAATCTAGGCTCGGTTTGAAGCTACTAAATGATGCTTATGCATAAAAAGGCATTTACCAAGTAAAAGTAGAAAATACTAACTATTTACATGATCATCAAATTGGGCCACCCATGCTTACTATATGACTAAAATAAGCCTAATACATATTGTTCTATTAAAATAAAAAGAAACGTGGAAAATAAAGTGAAAAAGTAGACAAAATAAATAAACTACATGATGCTATATGATGGATTAGTAACCTAGCATGGATTGACTACTTAAAATAATCAAAGAACTACTAATATAGAAGAAATACAAAGAGTAAAAAGGGGCTTAACTTTTGGTTTTCAAGAACCAAAGAGCACGTAAAGAAAAATGCAAAGAAACTCAAGTTTCTTATTTGCTAGCCTCCCTCAAGCTTAAGTTTCTAATTGTGCTTGTAACGCCCTCAAAAAAAACCCAAAAACAGACATTCATAATACAAGAGAGGGATATCATACTTCATAAATCAGAGTATTCTTACAGAATTTATTACATGTTAACAACAAAAGTAAGTGCCCTACGGGCTTACAACTTTCCAAGCCAACACTTGGTTACAAAAAGAAAGTACTAACTCTACACAAAATAAGCCCTTGGCTTGATATACATGTAATACAAAGATGTAATCACAAAAGATGTCCCAGCCACTAAGCCTCTCAAGCTACGTCCTTGGAGGTGGCATGCTACCTGCACCTGAAAATGATGTCCCATATAGGGTGAGCCAACGCCCAGTAGAGATAAACTAAACATAATATGAGCAATAACTAAAGCATCAGCATTTGATAAATGTTTAATTCACATAAATCAACTCATAACTCATTTCAATTACATGACAAATATGTCCATGTTTCATTCCTCTTTCCTTTACTTAATCCATTTCCAATTCATCATAATGGCTCAGAACCTGGCCAAACAATTTAAATGAGATTACATCTCATTTCAATAATACTTCCATTTCATCAAATCAAATGAGATAACAACTCATATTAAACACTTCCACATGTCACATTGGGTACACATATTTGCTGTACCGATGCCATATAAAGGCACTCCCGTAATTAAATAAGTACACAAATTTGATGTACTGCGTAGTCCCTCCCCTATCTCCTCCCAACAATATCCGGTTTAGGAGTCCATCCCCTATCTTCTCCCAAACCGTGGAGTACATCCCCTATCTCCTCTCACACAATACAATGTATACAAACATTTATCATATACACGTTCAATCAATACACAATTTCGATGTATTATTCCAACCGTCATATTCAATGACATATCCAATTGATTAGTTTTAGTTTGCCTAATCATCATGGATTGTCTACAACAATCAAGACTATCCTCCACCGATAGCTCAAAGCAATTATTTTTAAACAGATAATAAATGCCTCAACAGATATAAAATCAACATTTTCGAAAGTGAGCGATTAACAAATCCGACTCCACCATTCAAACTCATATTATGCCAATTTCATCATTTCCAACTCAATTTCATATTCCCGTAGCATTCCTAAATTAATTATACCAATTAATTATACAACAAATTAGGGTTTTCTCCCCCATTTCTCAATATTGACCCAAAGGTTCAAATATTAGCATTAAACAACAATAAACCCATTTGAGGCCCAAAATACAAATAACAAAACCCCTCTTTATACATTTTGAAATCCTAACACCCAAAATCACCCAACTTCAACATTAAATCAAAATGACTAAATACTTATGTCAAAGGTCATCAAAATGAGTAGTTATCGCTACCTCAAGAGATGAAACCCAATGGAGATGATGAAGAAATCTCGAAATGCTCCAAAACCCAAGATTTTTGGATTGATAGATAGCCCACAACAAGCTCCACACTTTTTACAAAGGCCCAAGGGTAGGAGATCACTCAAACTAGATCAAACCCTAGAGAGAAGGTGAAATGTAGTGAGAGAAGCTCTCAAAATAGGTTTTTGAAAAGTAAGAGAGAGAGAGAGTGTGTGTGTGTGTGTGTGTGTAGAAAATGATCTAAAATGACCCAGCTGCCAACTAATATACATATGACCCGCTCGAGCGGAGAATAGGACGCTCGAGCGTCAAACACAAAAACTGGACCCGCTTGAGCGCAAGAATACCCGCTCGAGCGCCAAGGCACAACTGCAAAATACACCTGCTCGAGCGCAAAGGAAAGCCCTCTCAAGCATAGATTACACTCCTCCAGTATTTTTACTGACATCGAACACCCGCTCGAGCACCCGCTCGAGCACCAAGAGGCCCGCTCGAGCGCGACCCGCTCGAGTGTAAGGAAATCTGCTCAAGCGTCAAAGACATATCTGGAGAAATTTTGCAGACGCACAAGATATTGAAAGTATGCAAAATCCGCTCGAGCGCAAAGGGACCCGTTCGAGCGGAACACTAAAAATCCGGGCAACAAGGAATGGGACTAAAGCTCAACCAACCTGTAATAAACTTACCCAATACATCCTAAAACTCAAATATATGGAATTAAAGGATGACAACAAGACATATACAACAACCGACTAACCTAAGTCCAGATATAACAACCAAAGGAGGAAGAACCGGGATCGCTATAACCTCCACCCACCCGCTCGAGCACCAAGAGGCCCGCTCGAGCGCGACCCGCTCGAGTGTAAGGAAATCTGCTCGAGCGTCAAAGACATATCTGGAGAAATTTTGCAGACGCACAAGATACTGAAAGTATGCAAAATCTGCTCGAGCGCAAAGGGACCCTTTCGAGCGGAACACTAAAAATCTGGGCAACAAGGAATGGGACTAAAGCTCAACCAACCTGTAATAAACTTGCCCAATACATCCTAAAACTCAAATATATGGAATTAAAGGATGACAACAAGACATATACAACAACCGACTAACCTAAGTCCAGATATAACAACCAAAGGAGGAAGAACCGGGATCGCTATAACCTCCACCCTTAAGGAATTTCGTCCCCGAAATTAGCAACAAGTTTTAAATTTCTGATTTTTCAATTATCAACAATATTACAATTCATCCTGACCCATTACCGGTCATCCCATCTCTATTCAAGAGGCAAATTCCCACATAATCTCCAACATGCATTATCAACATGTATCTTAAAACCTATTCAATGCCAACAATACATTTGCATTTCTAAAACATCATTGACATATACAATGTTAAAATAAACTTCCATTTCAAGGCAAGTTGCACAATACTTTCATAAACCAAAACATTTACAATGTTTTACAACTTAAGACATATTTAATGCCCTTAAAGTTTAACAATATTACAAAATTCCCAATACATGATTACGCATTAATAAACAAGTCCGGATATTTCTCACGGACCTCCAACTCATGTTCCCAAGTGGCTTCCTCCACTCCGTGATGTTTTCACAAAACCTTTACCAAGGGACTGGTCTTGCCTCGCAAGACTTGGTCCCGCCTATCCAAGACCCGCACCAGTCTTTCCTCATACGAGGCATCCTCGTCTACCTCTAAGTCGGTCCAATCCAATACATGCGACAGATCCAGCTCGTATTTCCGAAGCATACTAACATGAAACACGTCATGCACTCCAGACAACTGAGGCGATAAAGCTAAACGGTATGCCACCTCCCCAATCCTCTCAAGGATCTCAAAGGGATCGATAACCGAGGGGACAACTTCTTACTCTTCCCAAACCTCATCAAACCCCGCCTAGGTGATATTTTCAGAAAGACATACGGTCGGCATAACATTTTTGGCGACTCTGGGCTGTAACAAGTCTTCTACGGATAAGCTCAATCTTCTCCGTCGTTTCTCGCACCAACTCTGGGCCTAACAAAGGTGCATCACCCACCTCGGCCCAACAAACCGGAGACCTACAAGGTCGGTCATACAAGGCCTCAAACGGTGCCATACCGATACTCAATTGAAAACTGTTATTGTAGGCAAACTCCACCAAGGGCAAGTGCCTCTCCCACGACCCATTGAAGTCTAGGACACAACCTCGAAGCATATCCTCAAGGATCTGAATAGTACGCTCGGGCTGCCTGTCAGTCTGAGGATGATAAGTTATGCTAAAGGTCAACCTAGTGCCCAAGGCACTCTGCAAACTCTGCCACAACCTAGCAGTAAAACGTGGATCTCTATCTGAGATGATCGACACTAGGACCCCGTGCAATCTCACTATGTCCCGAATATACAAGTCGGCAAGATGATCTACCGAATCTCTCACGCGCATAGGGATAAAGTGCGTCGACTTAGTCAACCGGTCTACAACCAGCCAAATAGTATCACTACCCCGCTGAGTCCTCGGAACACCTACAACGAAGTCCATAGTGACATGTTCCCATTTCCACTTGGCAATAGGCAAAGGTTGCAACAAACCCGCTGGCCTCTGATTTTCGGCCTTCACTTGCTGACAAGTAAGGCACTTAGACACAAAAACTGCCACATCTCTCTTCATACCCCGTCACCAAAACTGGCGACCCAGATCATGATACATCTTAGTGCCTCCCAGATGCACCGCAAGGCGTGAATGGTGAAACTCTCGGAGTACCTCCTCTCGACAAGACTCCGGCACAAACAGACGGTCTCGGTATCTCACACTCAGATCGGGGTACACAGTCAAACCCTTTTCAGCCTTCCCATTGGAGATCTTCTCTCGGAGGGATTCTACCTCAAGGTCACCTCTCTGTACCTCTAACACTCAATTCACAAGTGTAGGCTGCGCAACTACTGAAAACAAGGCCGCAGCCTCAACAGATTCGCCCAGAAGCAAATCAAACTCGCCAAGTGCACCCAACATCTCCCACTCCCGGATGGTTATACAAGCTACCTCACTAATGGATTTCCTACTAAGGGCATTGGCCCCAACATTGGCCTTTCCCGGGCGATAGTGCAACTCGAAATCATAGTCCTCAATGAACTCCATCCATCTTCTCTGCCTCAGATTCAAGTCTCTCTGTGTAAACAGGTACTTCAAACTCTTATGATCTGAGAATATCTCGAATCTCTCACCATAAAGGTAGTGCCTCCAAATCTTCAAGGAAAAAATCACTGCTGCTAATTCTTGGTCATGTGTAGGGTAATTTCTCTCGTGTATTTTCAACTGACGTGAGGCATAGGCAACCACTTTCCCCTCTTGCATCAACACACAACCCAAACCCTCTCGTGAGGCATCATAATAAACCGAATAACCCAACCCTCTCTCTGGAATAATCAAAACCGGAGCGGTGGTCAATCTAACTTTCAATTCTTGGAACGACTTTTCACAAGTCTCACTCCATACAAACTTAACCCCTTTCCGCGTCAATCTAGTCAACGGCGAAGCTAGCCTGGAGAAATCCTTCACAAACCGGCGGTAATACCCAGCTAATCCTAGAAAACTGTGGATCTCAAAAACACTCTTAGGCTGTGCCCAATGGGGTAAAATGGGTAAAATGGTTTATTTTTGTCAAAAGTTTATTTTTAACTGACCTTGGTTTTTGGCTAAAACCAGGTCTACGGGTAAAATGGCCATTTTTGTCAAAAGTTTATTTTTGGCCAAAACGGGTTTATACAACAACTCTAAACAACCTTTAAACGTTCTAAGGATGAAATAAGTACCATTTCATTATCAGGAGGCTTACAGGCTCCCAAAATCTTAGGGTCAGTCAAAATAGGGTGTCTACAGCCCCATTGTTTCTGAAATGTCGTGTGACGTGCCCTAAATGAACTAATTAAATTGCCATGCCTTATAAAATGTGCATGCGTGCTAGTTAAACCATCTTGGAATTTAATGTAGCTATGTCAATCTTCCAAGGTGAGTGTCAGAAGTGTAGGCAAACTGCTCTATGTATCTTCTTGTTTGCATGGTTCCGGGCAATGCTAAGGGGTCAAATAATTAGCCTTATCTTGGTTGATGTGGCAAAACAGGTTAAGGACGAGAGGAGTTTCATTGGTTTAGTCTTGGTAGAGACTTTGACAAGTGTAGACACCTCATTTTTGACCGCCCTTAAGACTTGGGCACTACTGATTACTTACTTAATGATGCAAGCTATGCCATGCAAAGGTACGATTTCTTCGGCAAGAGGAGCTTCAAATCCCAACTTCACACCCCTTTTTTGGACCAAAGCCTTTTGAATAAAATGTTTTTTTAGGCCCTAAAACCCTCTCTTTCAAAATATTTTTGAAACAAAGTTCTTGCGATATTCCGAGGCTCGCATTTCGTTAAATGTTGCACTTTTCAATAAACCGAGCAAGGACAAAGTGGAAATGCATGAAAGAGATGTGAAATTTTTGAAAAATCTTTCAAAACACATTATTCATAGGTTTGGAGTTAAAGAAAATAAGAGGAGAGGAAAGAAACCTAGTTGGGAAAGAAGTTGGGCATGAACCGTTAAGAGAGAGTCGAGCAGCGCTCGTGAAATTGGGCCTTTCCATTTGTACACTTGGATTTCAACTATGCAGCCACCATCATTGGAAAGGGGACTTCTGGGGCTTCATTTTACATTCAAGAATCTCCTCAAGCCGAGGCCAGATGAGGGAGATATGGTTGGTTGAAGTTGGGCATCAATCTGGTTGGACCAAAACTGAGCAGTCTTCACTAAAAGAAAGATATCTCTTAGCACACTTAAAATTTTGATGTGAGGCTTCCACCATTGAAAACAAGACTTTCAGGGCTTCAATTTAGGAACAAGAATGACCTACAAAGGAGTCTAGACGAAGGAGATATGCCTAATTGAAGTTGGGGCCAGAAACTAGTCTTTGCTTTCCAGCCACTAGTGAAGCTTGTCGGCCATGTGTCGGTCACTAATGGCCTTTGTCGGCCATATGTCATCCAAAAGGGGTTCTTTTCATCCACAAAAAGTAGCCGTTCGGCCACAAGTGTCAAGAAAGCTCAGAATTTGCAGATATTTTCCCTCCAGCTGTCGTAATTCAAATATTTCGACCTGAGGCTTGTATATTGCTATATATGGAGGCCATATCTTTCATATTGGGAGGTTAGAAAGTTTGGAAGCCTCTCTCTCTAAAATCTCTCTCTCTCTAGATTTCTCTTTCTCTTGCCCTTTTGTGCATAGAAGTAGAGATACACCTCTCCTTTGCCTAGACATCCTTAACCACAATTGCATATCTTTGGGCTGAGGTCCCTTGGAACCTATTTTGGTCTGTTGAAAGCTTATTTGAGCCTAAGAGAGTGGCTGTTTTGTGTTGTGTTTCAAAGGCAAAAGCCTTACCTCATTTAAGCTCTTTGTACATACTTGTTTTGCCATCTTTCTATGCTGTTTTTGGCCCAGTTTTTAACTACAAAAAAATCTAATTTTTGAGCCTTAAAATGGTGGTTTGAGCCCATTTTGTGTTAGGTGGTTGTCTCTCCCTTTTGTTCCTTAGCTCGTATAGCTTTTTGTGCCATCTTTCAAGGCTTTCAAACCAAACTTTTTGGCCCTTCAAACCACTAAAATTAAGACTTATTTAAGTGACAGACAACACGCTTTGAGGTTGAAAATAGGAGGGGTGGCCTCTCCTCCTTGTGTCTTGTTTGCATGTGTAGATAGGCTAGCATGTGAGCATGTTTTTCTACCATTTTATGACTTGATCTCAGCATGTTTTTGCTACTTTTTTGACTTGTTTTACCTCTATTTGGGGCTAGTTAAGTCACTTGAGCCTTGTCTTGCATGATTGTAGTGTAAATACCTTCACTAGCTTAGTGTTTTTAGGCCTCTAACATGTTGTGCATGTGTTGCTTGCATGTTGTAGCATCATTTAGCATGTAACTTCAGTGCATATAGATCTGTCACACTCTCACTTGTTTTACTCTTTCATTTCTTTTGAGAGTTGTGCCTTGAGCCTTGTTTGCGAGCTAACAAATGAGCATGTTTTTCTTGCCTTGTATGCTTTAATCTTAGCATGTTTTGGCCACTATTTTGGCATGACTTAGCTCTGTTTTGAGCTGGTTTGGTTATTTGAGCTTGATATTGCATGCCTCTAGTGTAGTGCTCTTCACTAGCTTTAGTGTTTTTGGCTCTTAACATGTTGTACATGAGTTGTTTACATGTTGTAGTATTGTTTTGCATGCCATTTCAGCACTGAAAAATCTGCAATCTCCTATATTCTTCACTTTTCATTTTGTTTTGAAAGTGTTCTTGAGCCCCTTGTTGGCTTGAGTGTGAACTTGAGGCTCTCATGCCTAACGGTTTTAGCCCTCTCTTTAGGGTTCCTCCTAACCAACAGCATGAGGCCTCTTTCATGCTCAAGACACTTGCAGCTTAGACCATCTTTCCAATTAGAAGACTTTCACATTGGACTTAATCAGTTGAAGGATTAATCAGTAATGTAAAACGTGTAAACAAAATGAACCAAGTAAAACATGAACAAGATAAGCATTTGTGTTGCATTGGACGTTAATCCAAACACAAGAAATGTGTGACGTTTCATACTCAAAGTGATGAAACGTGTCATGTTTCTTGGTCGCTGTCGCCCTTCATCATGCATGATAGGGTGATAAGCCTTCGAGTCTTATTTGTGCATTCATTAAGCTTGTACGAGCTTGGTTCTTCAGCCATCGTGCATTGAAAATGCTTGATTGGTGGCTTGAGAGCTAAGTGCCATACTCCTTTGAGCTTGAGACATGAGAAGGAGGGTGGCAGTACACACATTCCTTTAAAAATGCATTGCATTGCCTTTGTTGTTCTCTGCTGCAGCTAAACCAGAAGCCTGGAAAAAGCAATGGCCGACCAACCACATGAAGTAGCCGACCGGCCACCTAGACTAGCCGACCAGCCAGTTAAGGTGGCAGACAGCGACCTTCTATGGCCGACTGGCCACCAGTCCATTTTTGTGTAAAGTGTTCCTGTTTTGGAGCAGAGGCAGTCTGGAATATTGGTTCAGTGTTCAAAGATAAAGGCGAGTAAAAACAGAGGCGATCGGTGGCAAGGCGATGGATTTTCGGGAGGAAGCCAACCGAGCATGCATGTTTCCCTAGCCCGCGAGGCCACTTTATTGCTTTATTAGCTAGTTGTAGTTGATTAATACACGTGTTTTGTAATTGATTAGTTTAATCCGTTTTGTAATATTCTAATTAGCTTAGCATAGCTAGTCGTTCAATTCGGTTTGTTACTTAATTAGCTAGAGTACTTAATTAGTTGTTTTGTAATAATTAGCTTAGCTTATTTATTCGGACCCTCCTTTGAGAGGGCATAACATTGTAATAAGTGTGCGTGCATGTGTGCATGTCTTCCAACCACACTTCTTTCTCCCTTTTATTTAATCGCTTTTGATGGTTAGATTAGGGATCACATTTTGATTAGCATACCTTATGCTTGCATGCTTGCATCATTCATTTGTCTTGCATGAACCGAGGCTCGGCGCATCATTCAAACTGCATCGTATTTCAATACTTCTTTGAATACATGTATCAAATTGTTGCATTCATATACCATCTTACATAGCCGAGCCTATTTAGTTGCATTATTGCATGTGTTGCATTAGGCATCTTGACATAGTTAGGATCATGCATATTTCTAACTAGTTTTATTTTTGGCTTAGAGTACATTGTAAGTTTTACGCTTTAGCATACTTGCATGAGTGTGAGTGTTGTTATGTTTTGCATGCTTGCCATGAGGCTATGTGCTTAAATGATTAAATGTATGAGTGCCTGTGGATGAAGGCTTTGTTGCTTGAATTGGAACACTTCGATAAATGTGTGTTTTCAGCCCACTTTTTAAAGTCGCAAATCATGTTTTTAAGCCCACTTGAGGGTGGCACCTTCAAACCATTTTCGAAAACAAACCTGAATCGAAATGTTCCAATTTTCATGATTTAGTCTATACTTGTATGTGTGCGTCACATAGTAAAATTAGCTAATAATCGGAATAAGAACACGTATTTATAAAACAACATATCATGCTTAGTAGAGGCTGATCCTTTGATTGGGCGAGCAGGGGTGCTCATTTCAGGACCTTCCCCTCTCGTACCCAAGTTCCTGAGTCGAGGCAACTTTAGTGATGACGGACACGTAGCCTTTGGCACGAGTCAGGGTTTCCTAAATTTTCCAAAAATAAAATATTTAGGTGGCAACTTTGTAATCTGGCAAAGTTGTCCAGTTTTGGCATTATTTGATTTAAAATCTGATATTCCAAAATGATTTGTCGGATTGGACTCTTTGGTGTTTATCAGTCTCACAATGCACTTTGTGAGATTAGATTCAGAACCGTGATAGGAGTCCAAACTATTGGACCAATTCGAGCTCTCCGAAAGGGGGAGCGAAGAAAGTCCAGTCCACAGGTTCTGCCGACTCCGTTGGGGATTTAGAGAACTCGACTCGAATTCATGATATGTTGTTTTATCTACACTTATGTGTTTCTTTGTATTGCATTTGCATTGGTGCGCCTAAGTCACAGTGTTTGCCATCTGCTATTCCTGAGCGGTTTGCCAGAGGGTCGCTTGGAAAAGCTTGCCAAAAGGCTAACCAATTGCGAGCTCCACCACGATGGGAACACAAACCTTGGATCTGGACTACAGCTGTACCATTTGATCCTCCTTTCACTTCTCGGTGTTAGGAGCGAGAGGTATATTAGGTGGTCTTTTTGACCATTTGACCAAGTTGCATATCGGAAGCCATAGTGACTGTTCCAAACTAGGATAGGCTACTCACCCCGAATGCAGGATTGTTTGAAACCGCAGGCGTGCGTAATGAAACCCTAGTTCCTGACGAAACTAGGACAGGGTAACCCTACCCCACCATAGGGGTGTTTTGGCTCTCAATTAACTGGCATGTGCTTTACAGTGAACTGTACAGGGGTGTGCATATCAGTTGCCAAGTGGGTATGTGATTTTGGGGCAGAATTCAGTAGAGAGCACAGTCATCCATCTGGGGCACCTACTACACATCCAGCCTCAGAACCCCACCCGAACTGTGACTCATTTTCGCCAGCTGAAGATTCGCATGGTTCGGATCCCTGAGAAGAGCTCAAGTTTTCAAACCCCTAGTGCAGCCTAATGAGAGGCTTTATCCTCTTGATATTAATGATCTCGATCTGACCTCGGTGAAAATTGCGAACCTTAAGAAGCAATTCAAAAAGGCACAGGGACTTAACTCCATTCCCGACATTGAGGATAGGTACACTGAGGCTGCCGTAAGGCTCCCAGATGGATTCAACATGCCACATATTGACCGTTTCGACGGGTCTGGAGATCCTATGGTACATATCCGGCTTTTGTTGGGCGTTCTAAAACCGATGGGTCGGACTAAGCCTCAGAAACTCTCTCTGCATGGAAGAACCCTGCCAGGCATAGCAGCCACTTGGTACGCCAAGTTGGCGGATACAGTGAAGCTAAATTGGGAAGAATTGGCTGATGCATTTGTCGATCAGTATTCTTACAATACCCAAGTTGAAATAACCACTCAAGATCTTGAAGCAACTCACCAGAACCCCACAGAGTCTTTTGTGGAATTTGTTGCAAGGTAGAGAGCAAAGGCAGCACAGATGACAGATCGCCCTTCTGAGAGGGATCAAATGTGGATAGTGGTGCAGAACCTTGAGCTTGATATGTTGCAAAAGTTAATAGTCGCTCCACTATTAACTTTCAAAAGTTTGCATGAATTGGGGGTTCAGATCGATGATGCATTTAATAGAGGGATTATTCCTAGAACAAGCGAATCAAAAAGGAGGCTGATTTACGGGAGTACCAATGCTGGTAGTAGCACTATTCCCAAACCCACTGAAATCAATGCAGTCGCCACAGTCGACCTTTTTGCCAAACCAAGCCTACAAACAGCTGACCCAACCCGAGCTCAAGGTAGAACTTTACCCCCCTCTATATGAGCCTGACCAGTACACTAAAAGTCCTGATGGAAAGAGGGTATCTTAAACCCCTTGATCCTCAACCTCTACCAGACCCACTCCCTGCCAGACATAACCCCACCAAATACTGTGTATCATTAGTAGTGTGGTCATGGCACCGATCGTTGCTACCACCTTCGTCATGAGGTTCAGAATCTCATCGATGACCAGACGATAGCTCCACCTCAAGACCCCAATGACCAAGCACCTCATCCACACCTCAATCTAATCCATATACTACCATCCACCTACAACCCCGGCATATACATCACCCCGGCCCATCTACCCAAACCTGAGGTGTTTATCCCGGAAAGCATGGACTTATGCATGATGGATGCACTTGAACCCCAATAATCTCAGACCCATGAACCCACTGCTTTTGAGCTGATGAGAATGATTGAAGTTCTTTAGAGAGCTATGGCAGATTTGGCCTTTGGGATATTGGCTCCGTCATTGACCACATCACATACTAGAAATTTCATGCCAAAGGCCTCTCCAATCTTGGGGCAAGCTACAATTGAAAATAACCAACCTGAAGCCATCCCAAGTTTGGGCAATTACATGTCAACAACAACTGGGCTTTGCTTTGTTATAGCGACCCGATCCCTTGACAAAGTGAAGGCAAGTGGTAGGAACAAGGTAGGGGCAGGCACTGGTCCCCATGAACACCTTCAGTGGGCTGTTGAGGCTTTGAAAGCCGAAGGACTGAGCAAATAGCAAGTGCTTGCAGTGCTTGCAAAAACTTTGGATAACACTTTTGCCGCTCAAGTTCGGGACATTTCGAAACAAGGGGCAAGTCGAAAAAGGGATGTCGTACCAGAAACGCCCCTTTTAGCTCCAATCCTAAACTCGAAAGAGATCATCAAACCTAGTCAATACCTGCCAACCCTTTTGCTAGTACATCCATTGCTCCACAAACCTCGAGTCATCAAACCCCTAGGCTAGAGGGTCTTCACCCCGCTTTATATGTCCTTATCCAAAGCCATGGGCGTGTTGATAAAAAATGACCATATCAAACCCTTTGAGCCTCGGCCTCTCCTGGATCTCCTTCCGGCCAAGCATGATGCTGCCAAGTACTACGTTTTCCATCAACAAACCGGCCATGGCACTGACCTTTGTTTTCATCTTCGCCATGAAATACAAGATCTGATTGATATAGAGGTCATCGTTGCATGAGGTCCTGCAAAGTCAATCGGCACTGTATCGATGAACTTGGGGGATAATGTGATTATGTGATCGGGGGATGAACCACCTGTTGATGACGCTCATTTTGCTCTAGATGTAGTGGATGGCACGCACTGCTTTGAGCAATTTGTGAATGTTATTTACTTTACTTTCTGACTTGGGTATTGAGTCAATTCTGTTGTGTTGTTTTGAGTCAGTCTTGTTGTATTGAGTCTATCTTGTTGTGTCGGAGGTTGGTGATTTTCTGGGTGTGTTAACTCGAGCATTACTTTCTTGTTTTGTGTTAGTCTTCTCCACTCTTTCTTTTGCGTCTGTTTCTGCCATTGAGCCAAATGTGCTAGAAGATCTGAATGAAACGACAGTGCTTTTCACCAACTTTTTATGTGCCTTTAAGTCATTGCATTGACCTAAGTTTTTCAAAACTTTTCTAACTATGTTGAAAACAAAGAAGAAGAAATTCTTCGAGATTTGTAAAAATTTGATCAACTGAGAGGAAGAGACATGCTAAGCCCTTAATGAATGAGATCATGTTTGTTAATGTGACTACGAAGAAGGATCCTGGCTTGATCCAGATTGGTTCTACATTGTCTTCAGCGCGAGCGACTAGTCGTTTTCATAAAAGATTTCAAAAAATGCTTTGTGTGGTCCTGCGAAGACATGTGTGGAATCCTTCTCAGGATTGTGCAGCATAAGATCACTCTCAGCCTCGAGACTCGACTCCCTTTGCTTTCAAATCTTAAACCTTAACTCAGAATGTTCAAGAAAACAATCACAATACAAGGCTTGTATGGCTGGATTGAAATTAACCCTTACACTAGGGGCAATAAGTTCAGATGTCATCAAAGGAAGCTTGCAAAGCTGGGTGAGAAGTAGCCGTTGAACTAGGGGCAAAAATGTTAGATCTGCTCGAAGATTCAAAAGATGGGTCATTCCGCAAACCAATGAAGACTGGCAAGAAAACCAAATTCCAGCAGCTGGAAGAAGAAAATTTATTGTTGAAGGACAATCGAGTTCCTATCCACAACACTAGGGGCAAATTTAAACCCAATTAGATGGACTCCTATATCATCAGCGAACAATAGCCATTTTCCTGGATTCAGATGGCTTTGCAATCTCAAAACCGATCAACATAGACAGAGTTAAACTTTTTTTTATCCTTGAGAGGCTCGCTGGGCCGAAAACTCGGAAGGGCGACCTAGGCAAAAGTTAGAGCAGAGAAAAAGAAGAAAATGAAAAAATGAAAAAATGAAAACATGAAGAAAAAATAAATAAAAAATGAAGAAGAAAAAGAAAAAGAAAAGAAAAAAAGAAAAGAAGAAATGAAAAGAAAAGAAAAATAGAGCTCGCAAGGTTGAAAACCCAGAAGGGCGGCCTTGGCAAAAGTTAGAGTGGAAAAGGAGAGTGTCAACACTCGAGTGAACCTCAACCCGGAACTACGAACGGCCCGATTCCCAATTTTGGGATACGTAGGCAACTTTATCCCAAAGTTCAACCCCAATCATCTTCAGCCTGCTTGGCTCATCTATGTTGATCGGTTTACCCTTGTTCAACTCGGCTATCTTGTCAATGGGCAAATTGGCCCGTCTTCGTTCAAATTCAGTTGTTCTATTCCATTGGAAGATTCAACTACAAGACAAATCAAATTTAGATATGAGGTTGTCCATCTTGAGAGTAGATTTTGTATTGGTCGAGCAATGGCCATTTGCAAAAACAGTTTTTGAGAATTTTTAATGAGGTTGACAAATTCTCTTGAAGATTATTCCATTTTTCCAAAACTGGAGCATTTCTTGGACCCAAAAAAGCAAAAATTTTTAGTGCTCATAGCTTGACTTGCATGATTTCGAATCAGAAAATCGAACAAGTATGCTAATCTAACTCTCATGTTGATCAAAATTGTTTTAGTAGAAACCCAAAACAAAAAATATTCAAAATGATAAACCAGGGGCACAGTTGAGTCAAGTTTTCTGTCTGTTCCCCCTTTATCAACATATGCGCCAGAAAAGGACACAACTGAAGCTAACAGAAAAGGGTCGAAAACTCCCTCATCCTTCAAGCAGCAAGGTATCAAGCCAAGTGCGAAACACAAACTAGAAATGGAGCTGGATGTTCGACCTCCTCATCTAGACGGGTTTGATCTTGCTCAAATTGCTGTCTGACCCAGAATGGGAGCGCAGAAAATGCAATGTGTGAGGCTAATCAATTGTATACCTGGCCGGCAAAATGATCAAGCTAAGCCAGGGGTGTCGTCAACCGATGTCAGTTGCAGATCTGCTGCGCATCTGGTCGCACCGCAACCTCTCTGTGGAAGGGCTCACTAGTTGTCAGGCAAAAAAAGAGAATCTAGCAGAATACTAAGGGCAAGAACCCACAACTTCCTGTTTATCCATCAACCACCCAGGGAAAGGATAAAACAAATAAGAGAGATTGAATAATAGAGAGATTTGCGTTGAGAGAAAGAGTGAGGAAATGGCTTGTCAGAGAAATAGAGATTGAGTGCCAAAGTGATGTGAGAATCACAAATGAGAAAGGGTGGGAAATAATACCTGGAGGAACATGCTCCTCGTGAACCGAAAGGTCTCTCGCCTTCGTAACACATCTGAGTGTTGTGTGTGTGTTTTTATTTATCTCGATTCTTGTTTTGAGTCACTTTGAGTGTCAATAGATGTGTTTAGGTTGTTTACCTATGTTTTCCTTTGTTGAGTTGTGGTGACTGTGGTCAGTCGTAGACTCAATATCCGGTTAAGAACTTGTTTCTCAATTTCAATTTCAAAAATAAACCGTTTTGTGCTCAAGGTGTTGTGCCGTTCTCTAAATATATGCAAAACAGGATTTATTCTTTCATAAAACTGCAGGGTTCAACCCAGGTAATATGAGAACAATAGAACAAGGAACTATCTGAAGCTACATAGGTTCCAGACTACAAAGCAAAAGAAAGAGGGAAAATTGGGAGCATCTTAGTGTGTTTCAACTTCAATAATTTCTGAGATTGCATTCCATATGCACCTCCTCAGGCCTTGTCAATGCTCCGAAGTACGAGTGTACCTCTACCTCAATCTCAAGTTCAAGCTTGCTTCAAGCCAAATTGGCGATCAGAAGTGCTCTCCCGAATATCATTCCTTGCCAGAGACGTCTTGGCTGTGTTTTGCAATGAGTTCCTAGGAGACCAACTGTGACGGTGGAAACTAGAGTTCGAATGGCGATGCCTAGGATGCAAAGGTTCGTGATTTCCGAGACTAAAGTCTGGTTTGAATACCCAGGGGTGTATTCACAGCTTGAAATCTATATGGAAGCCCCATAGGTTGAGGTAGCGTGTATGCGCCTCAATTCTGGATACTGAACCAACCTAGTCTGTCACCCCATTGGAGAATAGGGAAAGTTATGAATATGATCAGGAAGAAAAGCGGCATCCATAGCTTCTACATGAAGAACCTTTGTTGGCATTTCAGGACCTTTGTACTGTGAGTTGAATGTAAGAGTTCAAAGAACACAAAGGGGAGATCCCTGTCAGAGTATAGCGGTTCATCGCCACTCACCCCATTTCAGGACCTTTGTTTGTTTATTGCATTTCTCTTAACATCATACACAACATTGCTTGTAACTTGTATCGTATCATTGCCCTTATTGCATTTATTTTCATCTTGTGTTAACTTCTATCATTTATCCTTTCACACTGTGCAGCGTTAGGATCGTTGTCCTCCGGGGTTATCTCAGGACGCGTGGAGCGCGCTCCTGATTGCTTTTCTTCAAACCTCTTCTCATGATTTCAGTGTGGTTAGAGTGTTCCTTTCCTCACACGATTTCAGCGTGTTTGGAATTTATCTCAGGACGTGTGGAACGTGCCCCCAAGTGGTTGTTTTCGAACTCTTCTCATGATTTCAGTGTGGTTAGAGTGTTCCTTTCCTTGTACGATTTCAGCGTGTTTGGAATTTATCTCAGGTTGCGTGGAACGCGCCCCTGAGAGGTTGTTTTCAAACCTCTTCTCACGATTTTAGCGTGGTTAGAGTCTTCATTTCCTTACACGATTTCAGCGTGTTTGGAATTTATCTTAGGACGCGTGGAACGCGCCCATGAGTGGTTATTTTTGGACTCTTCTCACGATTCGAGCGTGGTTAGAGTGTTTTTTTCCTCACACGATTTTAGCGTGTTTGGAATTTATCTCAGGTTGCATGGAACACGCTCTTGAGTGGTTGTTTTCAGACGTCTTCTCACGAATTCAGCGTGGTTAGAGTGCTTTTTCCTCACACAATTTCAGCGTGTTTAAAATTTATCTCAGGTTGCGTGGAATGCACCCCTGAGTGGTTGTTTTTAGACCTCTTCTCACGATTTTAGCGTGGTTAGAGTGCTCCTTTCCTTATATGATTTCAGCGTGTTTGGAATTTATCTCAGGTTACGTGGAATGCGCCCCTGAGTGGTTGTTCTTGGACATCTTCTCATGATTTCAGCGTGGTTAGAGTGTCCGTTTCCTCTCACGATTTTAGCATGTTTGGAATTTATGTCAAGATGCGTGAGGCGCACTCTTGATTGGTTTGTTTTTAGACCTCTTCTCAAGATTTTAGCCTGATTAGAGTGCTCTTTTCCTCACACGATTTCAGTGTGTTTGGAATTTATCTCAGGTTACGTGGAACGCACCATTTAGTGGTTGTTTTCAAACCTCTTCTCACGATTTCAGCGTGGTTTGAGTGTTTCTTTCCTCACACGATTTCAACATGTTTGGGATTTGTTCTTTTTCGTCTCACGTTTCCAGCGTGGTTGGAGCACGTCACCCTTTGCATCTATTGCATCATATATGTTTTATCGCTTGTATCCTTTCTATGTTAAGCTTAGTTTGGCATGTGCCCATATATTTCCTTCATTAAAGCATGGTTCTGTGATAATGTGTACGCACCTATTCCACTAAGAGAATTGTGGTCTGAGGGTTTCAGTACCTTTTCTGTGTTAGACGTGGTCTGTTTTGTGTCCATGCTTTTTCTACGTAAAATGTGGTTTGGCCGCGCACCTTATTCACTACATCCATTGCATCGTACTTTGTCTTGTTACTTTCAGCATTTAAGATAACGATGTTTCCTCAGCAGATCATTCCTCACTTATATCATTCCACCCAATTACTTGTATTCTTTCTGCAAAACACATAGTTCTGCATATGCACACATTATTCCACTAAGAGAGTTGTGGTTTGAGGGTTCCGGCACGTTTTCTATGTTAAATGTAGTTTGATTTTGCATCTCCATTCCTTTATGATATTTGTGTGGTTTTGTACTGCTAGTGGTTTGATGATTCAAATACATTGTATATCATTTGCATGATTTCATTATAATTGTGTATCATTTTGCTTCCTGCCCCTGAACTACGTTGGTGTGATTTCTTGCAAAGAGATACGTAGGCAGCTTACGGGCGCAACCATTTGTTTCTACATCTTCATTTTATTTGTTTGTCCAAGTCTTCGGCTTTGTCAAAAATGGGTCATCTCTGGGCTTTGACATTCACTCACGTGATTTCATGACTCTGAGCTTTGTCAAAGAGGGGCAACTATAGACACCCCATTTTTTACTGCCCTTAAGACTTGGGCACTGCTGATTGCTTACTTGATGTTGCAGGCTATGCTATGCAAATGTTTGATTTCTTCAGCAAGAAGAGCTTCAAATCCCAACTTCACACCCCTTTTTTGGACCAAATCTTTTGACTAAAATGTTTTTTTAGGCTTTAAAACCCTCTCTTTCAAAATATTTTTCAAACAAAGTTCTTGTGATATTCTGAGGCTCGCATTTCGTTAAATGTTACACTTTTCAATAAACCAAGCAAGGACAAAGTGGAAATGTATGAAAGAAAGGTGAAATTTTTGAAAAATATTTCAAAACACATTATTTATAGGCTTGGAGTTAAAGAAAATAAGAGGAGAGGGAAGAAACCTTGTTGGGGAAGAAGTTGGGCATGAACCGTTAAGAGAAAGTCGAGCAGCCCTCACGAAATTGGGCCTATCCATTTGTACATTTGGATTTCAACTATGAGGCCACCATCGTTGGAAAGTGAACTTTTAGGGCTTCATTTTGTTTTGGGTTGGTTCAAGAATCTCCTGAAGCCGAGGCCAAATGAGGGAGATATGGCTGGTTAAAGTTAGACATCAATCTGGTTGGACCGAAACTGAGTAGTCATAACTAAAAGAAGGATATCTCTTATCACACTTGGAATTTTGATGTGAGGCTACTACCATTGAAAATAATACTTCTGGGGCTTCAATTTAGGCACAAGAATGACCTACAAAGGAGTCCAGATGAAGGAGATATGCCTAATTGAAGTTGGGGCCAGAAACCAGTCTTTGCTTTCCAGCCACTAGTGAAGCTTGTCGGCCATGGGTCGGCTAATAATGGCTTGTGTCAGCCATATGTCGTCCAAAAGGGGTTCTTTTTGTCCACAAAAAGTGACCGGTCGGCCACAAGTGTCCAGAAAGCTTAGAATTTGTAGATATTTTGCCTCTAGTTGTTTTCACATTGCTCCAGCTGTCCTAACTCAGATATTTCGACCTGAGGCTTGTATATTGCCATATATGGAGTCCATATCTCTCATATTGGGTGGTTAGAATGTTTGGGATGGTCTCTCTCTAAAATCTCTCTCTCTCTCTCTCTCTCTCTCTATAATTCTCTCTCTCTTGCCCTTTTGTGAATAGAAGTAGAGATACACCTCTCCTTTCCTTAGACATCCTTAACCAAAGTTACATATCATTCTATTTTGGGCTATTGAAAGCTTGCTTGAGCCTAAGAGAGTGGCTATTTTGTGTTGTGCTTCAAAGCTATAAGGCTTACCTCATTTAAGCACTTTGTACATACTTGTTTTGGCATCTTTCTACGCTGTTTTTGGGCTAGTTTTTAACAACAAAAAACTCTAATTTTGAAGCCTTAAAATGGTGGTTTGAGCCCATTTTGTGTTAGGGGGTTGTCTCTCCCTTTTGGTCCTTAGCTTGTATAGCTTTTTGTGCCATCTTTCAAGGCTTTCAAACCAAACTTTTTGGCCCTTCAAACCACTAAAATTCAGAGATATTTCAGTGGTAGAAAACATGTTTTGAGGTTCAAAATGGGAGGGGGTGGCCTCCCCTCCTTGTGTCCTGTTTGCATCTGTAGATAGGCTAGCATGTGAGCATGTTTTTCTACCATTTTGTGACTTGATCTCAGCATGTTTTTGCTACTTTTTTGACTTGTTTTACCTCTGTTTGGGGCTGGTTAAGTCACTTGAGCCTTGTCTTGCATGGTTGTAGTGCAAATGCCTTCACTAGCTTAGTGTTTTAAAGCCTGTAACATGTTGTGCATGTGTTGCACGTTGTAGCATCACTTAGCATGTAATTTCAATGCATATACCTCTGTCACACTCTCACTTGTTTCACTCTTTCATTGCTTTTGAGAGTTGTGCCTTGAGCCTTGTTTGCGAGCTAACATATGAGCATGTTTTTCTTGCATTGTATGCTTTAACTCAGCATGTTTTGGCCACTGTTTTGGCATGACTTAGCTTTATTTTGAGCTGGTTTGGTCATTTGAGCTTGATATTGCAATCCTCTAGTGTAGTGCTCTTCACTAGCTTTAGTGTTTTTGGCTCTTAACATGTTGTACATGAGTTGTTTGCATGTTGTAGTACTATTTTGCATGCCATTTCAGTACTGAAAATTCTACAACCTCGCTCTATTCTTCACTTTTCATGTTGTTTTGAAAGTGTTCTTGAGCCCCTTGTTGGCTTGAGTGTGAACTTGAGGCTCTCATGTCTAACGGTTTTAACCCTCTCTTGAGGGTTCCTCCTAACCAACAGCATGAGGCCTCTTTCATGCTCAAGACACTTGCGGCTTAGACCATCTTTCCAATTAGAGGACTTTCGTATTGGACTTAATTGGTTAAAGGATTAATCGGTAACCTAAAATGTGTAAACAAAATAAACCAAGTAAAACATGAACAAGATAAGCATTTGTGTTGCATTGCATGTGTTTGGATCAGACGTTAATCCAAACACAAGAAATGTGGGACGTTTCGTACTCAAAGTGATGAAACGTGTCATGTTTCTTGGTTGCCATCACCCTTGATCATGCATGATATTGTGATGGCCCTTCGAGTCTTATTTGTGCATTCAATAAGCTTGCACGAGCTTGGTTCTTCGGCCATAATGCATTGAAAATGCTTGATTGGTGGCTTGAGAGCCAGTGCCATACTCCTTTGAGCTTGAGACATGATATGGAGGGTGGCTGTACACACATTCCTTGAAAAATGCATTACTTTGCCTCTGTTGTTCTCTGTTGCAGCAAAACCAGAAGCTTGGAAAAAGCAGTGGCCGACCGACCACATGAAGTAGCTGACCGGCCACCTAGACTAGCCAACCGGCCAGTTAAGGTGGCCGATAGCCATCTTCTGTGGCCGACCGGCCACCAGCCCATTTTTGCGTAAAGTGTTCCTATTTTAGAGCAGAGGCAGTTTGGAATATTGGTTCAGTGTTCAAAGATCAAGGCAAGTAAAAACAGAGGCAATCGGTGGCAAGGCGATGGATTTTCGGGAGGAAACCAACCGAGCATGCATGTTTCCCTAGCCCGCGAGGCCACTTTATTGCTTTATTAGCTAGTTGTACCTGATTAATACACGTGTTTTGTAATTAATTAGTTAATTCATTTTGTAATATTCTAATTAGCTTAGCATAGCTAGTTGTTCAATTCGGTTTGTTACTTAATTAGCTAGAATAGTTAATTAGTTATTTTGTAATAATTAGCTTAGCTTATTTATTCGGACCCTCCTTTGAAAGGGCACAATGTTGTAATAAGTGCGCACGCGTGTGTGCATGTCTTCCAACCCAACTTCTTTCTCCCTTTTATTTAATCGCTTTTGATGGTTAGATTAGGGATCACGTTTTGATTAGCATACCTTATGTTTGCATGTTTACATCATTCATTTGTCTTGCATGCACCGAGGCTTGGTGCATCATTCAAACTGCATCATATTTCAATACTTCTTTGAATACATGTATCAAATTGTTGCATTCATATACTATCTTAGATAGTCGAGCCTATTTAGTTGCATTATTGCATGTGTTGCATTAGGTATCTTGACATAGTTAGGATCATGCATATTTCTAACTAGTTTTTGTTTTGGCTTGGAGTACACTGTATGTTTTACGCTTTACATACTTGCATGAGTGTGAGTGTTGACATGTTTCGCATGCTTGCCATGAGGCTATGTACTTAAATGATTAACTGCATGAGTGCCTGTGGATGACGGCTTTGTTGCTTAAATGGAACAATTTGATAAATGTGTGTTTTAAGCACACTTTACAAAGTGGCAAAATCATGTTTTAAGCCCACTTGAGGGTGGCAAATCCGTGTTTTAGCCCATTTGAGGGTGGCACCTTCAAATCATTTTCGAAAATAAACATGAGTCGAAATGTTCCAATTCTCGTGATTTAGTCTATACTTGTATCTGTGCGTCACATAGTAAAATTAGCTAATAACTGGAATAAGAACACATGTGTTTATAAAACAACATATCATGCTTAGTAGAGGCCAATCCTTTGATCGGGCGAGCGGGGGTGCTCATTTCAGGACGTTCCCCTCTCGTACCCAAGTTCCCGAGCTGAGGCAACTTTTGTGATGACGGACACGTGGCCTTTGGCACGAGTCAGGGTTTCCTAAATTTTCCATAAATAAAATATTTAGGCGGCGACTCTGTAATCTGGGAAAGTAGTCCAGTTTTCGCAATATTTGATTTAAAATCTGATTTTCCAAAATGATTTGTCAGATTGGACTCTTTGGTGTTTATCAGTCTCACATTTCACTTTGTGAGATTAGATTCAGAATCGTGATAGGAGTCAAAACTGTAGGACCAATTCGAGCTCTCCGAAAGGGGGCACGAAGAATGTCGAGTTCACAGTTTCTGGGAACTTTGCTGAGCATTTGGAGAACTTGACTCGAATTCATGATATGTTGTTTTATCTACACTTATGTGTTTCTTTGCATTGCATTTGCATTGGTGCGCGTAAATCACAATGTTTGCCATATGCTATTCCTGGGCGGTTTGTCGGAGGCTCGCTTAGAAATGCTTTCCAAAAGGCTAACCAGTTGCAGGCTCTACCACGACGAGAACAAAAACCTTGGATCTGGACTACCGCTGTACCGTTTGATCCTCCTTTCACTTCTTAGTGTTAGGAGCGAGAGGTATATTAGGTGGTCGTGCTGAGGCACCCTTTTTGACAATTCGACCTAGTTGCATATCAGAAGCCATAGAGACTGTTCCAAACTAGGACAGGCTGCTCACCTGAATGCAACATTGTTTGAATATAGTTGCCAAGTTGGTATCTGATTTTGGGGCAAAATTCAGTAGAGAGCACAGTCATTAAGCTATTCTCATATCTATTTTGGTGAAGTTAGACTGAGGTGCTATTTGTTTTCTCTTTTGCTCTGTAGTCCTGGAACCATAGCTTCAGAAGGCTCCAATATCCCCCGGGTACATTGGACTTGTGTTGATAGACTTTGTCCAGTAAGAGATTTAGTTCAGAGACAACCAGTGTTTCCGTCGCTAGAGGCAAGGCAAAGAAGGGCTAGACATGGCTCACCGGTTCAACTGATCCGATAGTCACCAGTCGCATCACCTTTGTTCAAACTAAACAGACCCGTGATGGCATAGAGTTCGAAAGAATTTGTGGCCATGATAGCGGCATTAAACCAAGGAATCACTAGGCAGGATGAGACTAATGCTAAAATGCAACGCCCATTTGGGGCACCTACCACACATCCAGCCTCGGGACCCTAGCCGAACTTTGACCCACTTCTGCCAGCTGAAGAATCGCATGGTTCGGATCCCCGAAAAGGGTTAGCTCAAGCTCTAGTTTTCAGACCCCTGGTGTAGCCTAATAAGAGGCTTTATCCCCTTGATATTAATGATCTCGATCCAAACTCGGTGAAAATTGCGAACCTTGAGAAGCAATTCAAAAAGGCATAGGGACTTAACTCCATTTTCGACATTGAGGATGGGTACACTGAGGCTGCCGTAAGGCTTCCAGACAGATTCAAAAAGCCACATATTGACCGTTTCGACGGGTCTGGAGATCCTATGGTATATATCCGGCTTTTCTTGAAAGTTCTGAAACCGATGGGTCTAACTAAGCCTCAAAAACTCTCTTTCTCTGTATGAAAGAACCCTGTTGGGCATAACAGCCACTTGGTACACCAAGTTGAAGGATACAGTGAAGCTAAACTGGGAAGAATTGCCTGAGGCATTTGTCAACCGGTATTCTTACAATACCCAAGTTGAAATAACCACTCAAGATCTTGAAGCAACTCACCAGAACCCCACAGAGTCTTTTGTGGAATTTGTTGCAAGGTGGAGAGCAAAGGCAACACAGATGATAGATCACCCTTCTCAGAGGGATCAAGTACGGATAGTGGTGTAGAACTTTGAGCCTGATATGTTGCAAAAGTTAATAGTCGCTCCACTATTCACTTTCAAAAGTTGGCATGAATTGAGGGTTCAAATCGAGGATGCATTTAACAGAAGGATTATTCCCAGAACAAGCGAATCAAAAAGGAGGGTGATTTCTGGGAGTACCAATGTTGGTAGTAGCACTATTTCCAAACCCACTGAAATCAAAGCAGTTGCCACAGCCGACCTTTTTGCCAAACCAAGCCTACAAATAGCTGACCAAACCCAAGCTTAGGGTAGAACTTTCACCCCCCTCTATATGAGCCTAACCAGTGCACTAACAGTCCGGATTGAAAGAGGGTATCTCAAACCCCTTGATCCTCAACCTCTGCCTGACCCACTCTCTGCCAAGCATAACCCCACCAAATGTTGTGTGTATCATCAGCAGCACGGTCATGGCATTGATCGTTGCTACCACCTTCGTCATGAGGTTCAGAATCTTATCGACAACCAGACGATAGCTCCACCTCAAGACCCCAATGACCAAGCACCTCATACACACCTCAATCTAATCCATATATTGCTATCCACTTACAACCCCAGCATATGCATCACCCTGGCCCATCTACCTAAGCCTGAGGTGTTTATCTCGAAAAGCATGGACTTACGCATGATGGATGCACTTGAACCCCAATCATCTCAGACCCATGAACCCACTACTTCTGAGCTAATGAGAATGATTGAAGATCTTCAAAGAACTGTGGCAGATTTCGCCTTTGGGATATTAGCTCCGTCAAAAAGCTCTCCAATCTTGGGACAAGTTGCAATTGAAAATGGGCAACCTGAAGCCATCCCAAGTCTGGGCAATGACATGTCGACAACAACTGGGCTCCGCTCTGATATGGCGACCCGATCCCTTGACAAAGTGGAGACAAGTGGTAAGAATAAGGTAGGGGCAAGCATTGGTCCCCATGAACACCTTCAGTGGGCTGTTGAGGCTTTGAAAGCTGAAGGAATGAACAAATAGCAAGTGCTTGTAGTGGTTACAAAAACTGTAGATGACACTTTTGCCGCTCCAGTTCGGGGCATTTCGAAACAAGGGGCAGGTCGGCAAAAGGGATGACGTACTAGAAACGCCCCTTTCAGCTCCAATCCTAAACTCGGAAGAGATCATCAAACCTAGTCAATACCTGCCAACCCCTTTGCTGGTACATCCATAGCTCCACAAACCTCGAGTCATCAACCCCGAAGCCAGCAGGTCTTGGCCCCGCTTTATATGTCCTTATCCAAAGCCATGGGCGTGTTGATAAAAAACGGCCATCTCAAACCCTTTGAGCCTCGGCCTCTCCCAGATTCCCTTCTGGCCAAACATGATACTACCAAGTACTGCGCCTTCTATCAACAAACTGGCCACGACACTGACCTTTGTTTTCGTCTTCGCCATGAAATACAAGATCTGATTGATAAAGAGGTCATTGTCGCACCAAGTCCTGCAAAGTCTATCGGCACTGGATCGATGACTTGGGGGATAATGTAATTATGTGATCGGGGGATGAACCACCTACTGATGGTGCTCATTTTGCTCTAGATCTAGTGGATGGCATGTACTGTTTTGAGCAATTTGTGAATTTGTTTACTTTACTTTCTGACTTGGGATTGAGTCAGTTCTGTTGTGTTGTTTTGCGTCAGGCTTGTTGTATCGAGTCTGTTTTGTTGTGTCGTAGGTTGGTGATTTTCCGGGTGTGTTAACTCGGGCACTACTTTCTTGTTTTGTGTTGGTCTTTTCCACTCTTTCTTTTGCGTCTGTTTCTGCCATTGAACCAGTTGTGGCAGAAGATCTGAATGAAACGACAGTGTTTTTCACCTACTTTTTCTGTGCTTTAAGTCATTGCATTGACCTAAGTTTTTCAAAACTTTTCTAACTATGATGAAAACAAAAAGAGGAAGAAATTCCTCTGGATTTGCAAAAATTTGATCAACTGAGAGAAAGAGAGGCATGCTAAGCCCTTAATGAATGAGATCATGTTTGTTAATGTGAGTACTGAGAAGGATCTTGGCTTGATCCAAATTGGTTCTACATTACCTTCGGCGCGAGTGACTAGTCATTTTCTAAAAAAGATTTCAAAAAAGGCTTTGTGTGGTCCTGCGAAGACATGCGTGGAATCGCTCTCAGGATTGTGCAGCATAAGATCACTCTCAGCCTTGAGACTCGACCCCCTTTGCTTTCAAATCTTGAACCTTAACTCAGAATGTTCAAGCAAACAATCACAATACAGGGCTTGTATGGCCAAAATGGAAGTAACCCTTACACTAGGGGCAATAAGTTCAGATGTCATGAAAGGAAGCTTGCAATGTTGGGTGAGAAGTAGCCGTTGAACTAGGGGTAAAAATGTTAGATGTGGTCAAAGATTCAAAAAATTAGTCATTCCGCAAACCAATGAAGATTGGCAAGAAAGCCAAATTCCAGCAGTTGGAAGAAAAAAATTTATTGTTGAAGGATAATCGAGTTCCTATCCACAATACTAAGGGCAAATTCAGACCCGATTGGATGGACTCCTACATCATCAACGAACAACAGTCATTCTCCTGGATTCAGATGGCTTTGCAATCTCAAAACCGATCAACATGGACAGAGTTAATTTTTTTTTTTATCCTTGAGAGGCTCGCTGGGCCAAAAACCCGGAAGGGCAACCCAGGCAAAAGTTAGAGCAGAGAAAAAGAAGAAAAAGAAAAAAAGAAAAAATGAAAAAATGAAGAAAAAATGAAAAAATGAAGAAGAAAAAGAAAAGAAGAAATGAAAAGAAAAGAAAAATAGAGTTCGCAACATTGAAAACCTAGAAGGGCGGCCTTGGCAAAAGTTAGAGCGCAAAAGAAGAGTGTTAACACCCGAGTGAACCTCAACCCGGAACTACGGACGGGCTGATTCCCATGTTTGGGATACATAGGCAACTTCATCCCGAAGTTCAGCCTCAATCATTTTCAGCCTTCTTGGCTCATCCATGTTGATCGGTTTACCCTTGTTCAACTCGGCTATCTTGTCCATATGCAAATTGGCTCGTCTTCATTCAAATTCAGTTGTTCTATTCTGTTGGAAGATTCAGCTGCAAGACAAATCAAATTCAGATCTGAGGTTGTGCATCTCGAGAGTAGATTCCGTGTTGGTCGAGCAGTGGCCATTTGCAAAAACAGTTTTTGAGAATTTTTAGTGAGGTTGACTAATTCTCTAAAAAATTATTCTATTTTTCCAAAATTGGACCATTTCTTGGACCCAAAAAAGGGAAAAATTGTAGTGTTCATAGCCTGACTTGCAGGATTTCAAATCAGAAAATTGAACAAGTATGCTAATCTAACTCTTATGTTGATCAAAATTGTTTTAGTAGAAAGCCAAAACAAAAAATGGTCAAAATGACGAACTAGGGGCACAATTGAGTCAAGTTTTCTATCTATTCCCCCTTTATCAACGTATGCGCCAGAAAAGGGCACAACTGAAGCTAACAGCAAAGGGCCAAAAACTTTCTCATCCTCCAAGCAGCGAGGTGTCAAGCCAAGTGCGAAGTACGAACTGGAAATTGGGCTAGATGTTCGACCCCCTCATCTAGACGAGTTTTATCTCGCTCAAATTGGTATCTGACCCAGAATGGGAGTGCAGAAAACGCAATGTGTGAGGCCAATCAACTATATACCTGGCTGGTGAAACAATCAAGCTAAGTTAGGGGTGTCGTCAACCGATGTTAGTTGCAGATCTGCTGCACATCTGGTTGCACCGCAACCCCGCTGTGGGAGGGCTCACTAGTTGTCAGCCAAAGAAAGAGAATCTAGTAGAATACTAGGGGCAAGAGCCCACAACTTCCTGTTTATCCATCAACCACCCAAGGGAGGGATAAAAAAATAAGAGAGTTTGAATAATAGAGAGATGGGCGCTGAGATAAAGAGTGAGGAAATGGCTTGTCAGAGAAATAGAGATTGAGTGCCAAAGTGATGTGAGAATCACAAATGAGAAAGGGTGGGAAACAATACCCGCAGGAACAGAATCCTCGTGAACCGAAAGGTCTCTCGCCTTCGTAACACATCTGAGTGTTGCGTGTGTGTTTTTATTTGTCTCGATTCTTGTTTTGAGTCGTTTCAAGTGTCAATAGATGTGATTAGGTTGTTTACCTTAGTTTTCCTTTGTTGAGTCATGCTGACTGTGGTCAGTCGTAGACTCAATACCCGGTTAAGAACTCGTTTCTCAATTTCAATTTCAAAAATAAATTGTTTTATACTCAGAGTGTTGTACCGTTCTCCATATATGTGCAAAACAAGATTTGTTCTTTCATAAAACTGTAGGGTTCAACCCAGGTCATATGAGAACAATAGAACAAGGACCTATCTGAAGCTACATAGGTTCCAGACTGCAAAACAAAAGAAAGGAGGGAAAATTGGGAGCATTTTAGTGTGTTTCAACTTCAATAATTTCTGAGATTGCATTCCATATACACCTCCTTAGGCCTTGTCAATGCTCCGAAGTACAAGTGTACCTCTACCTCAATCTCAAGTTCAAGCCTGTTTCAAGCCAAAATGGCGATCAGAAGTGCTCTACTGAATATCATTCCTTGCCAGGGACGTCTCGATTGTGTTTTGCAATGAGTTCCTAGGAGACCAATTGCGATGATGGAAACTAGAGGTCGAATGTCGATGCCTAGAACGCAAAGGTTCGTGATTTCCGAGACTAAAGTCTGGTTTGAATACCCAGGGGTGTATTCACGGCTTGAAATCTATATGGAAGCCCCATAGGCTGAGGTAGCGTGTATGCGCCTCAATCCTGGATACTGAACCAACCTAGTCTGCCACCCCATTGGAGAATAGGGAAAGTTATGAATATGATCAGGAAGAAAAGCGGCATCCATGGCTTCTACATGAAAAACCCTTGTCAGCATTTCAAGGCCTTTGTATTGTGAGTTGAAGGTAAGAGTTCGAAGAACACAAAGGGGAGATCCCTGTCAGAGTAGAGCAGTTCATCGCCACTCAACCCATGAGGTGCTCACTAAAGCGCTGCTTTGTTTGTTTATTGCATTTCCCTAAACATCATGCACAACATTGCTTGTAACATGTATCGTATCATCGTACTTATTGCATTTACTTGCATCTCGTGTAATCATGTATCATTTATCCTTTCACGCCGTGCAGCGTTAGGATCATTGTCCTCCGGGGTTATCTCAGGACACGTGGAGTGCGCTCCTGATTGCTTTTCTTCGAACCACTACTCACGATTTCAGCGTGGTTAGAAAGTTTCTTTCCTCACACGATTTCAGCGTGTTTGGAATTTATCTCAGGATGCGTGGAACGCACCCTTGAGTGGTTGTTTTCAAGCTCTTCTCCTGATCTCAGCGTGGTTAGAGTGTTCCTTTCCTCGCACGATTTCAACGTGTTTGGAATTTATCTTAGGTTGCGTGGAATGTGCTCCTAATTGGTTATTTTCGAACCTCTTCTCACGAGTTCACCGTGGTTAGAGTGTTCATTTCCTCACACGATTTCAGCGTGTTTGGAATTTATCTCAAGACGCGTGGAACGCGCCCTTGAGTGGTTGTTTTTGGACTCTTCTCACCATTCCAACGTGGTTAGAGTGTTCTTTTCCACTCATGATTTCAGCGCGTTTGGAATTTATCTCAGGTTGTGTGGAACGCGTCCCTGAGTGGTTGTTTTCAGACATCTTCTCACGATTTCAGCGTGGTTAAAGTGTTCCTTTCCTCATACGATTTCAGCATGTTGGGAATTTATCTCAAGGCGTATGGAACGCGCCCCTGAGTGGTTTTCTTTGGACTCTTCCCATGATTCCAGCATGGTTAGAGTGTTCTTTTCCTCACACGATTTCGGTGTGTTTGGAATTTTTCTCAGGTTGCGTGGAACGAGCCCCTGAGTGGTTGCTTTCAGACCTCTTCTCACAATTTTAGTGTGATTAGAGTGCTTCTTTCCTCACACGATTTCAGCGTGCTTAGAATTTATCTCAGGTTGCATGGAATGCGCCCCTGAGTGGTTGTTTTTAGACCTCTTCTCACGATTTTAGCATGGTTAGTGTGCTTCTTTCCTCACATGATTTCAGTGTGTTCAAAATTTATCTCAGGTTGTGTGGAACACGCCCCTGAGTGGTTGTTCTTGGACATCTTCTCACGATTTCAGCGGAGTTAGAGTGTCCGTTTCCTCTCACGATTTCAGCATGTTTGGAATTTATCTCAGGATGCTTGAAGCGCGCTCCTAATTGGTTTGTTTTTAGACCTCTTCTCACGATTTCAACGTGATTAGAGTGCTCATTTCCTCACACAATTTCAGCGTGTTTGGAATTTATCTCAGGTTGTGTGGAACGCACCACTGAGTGGTTGTTTTCAGACCTCTTCTCACGATTTTAGCGTGGTTTGAGAGTTTCTTTCCTTACACGATTTCAGCGTGTTTGGGATTTGTTCTCCCTCCTCTCACATTTCCAGCGTGGTTGGAGTATGTCACCCTTTGCATCTATTGCATCATATCTGTTTTATCGCCTACATCTTTTCCATGTTAAGCTTAGTTTGGCATGTGCCCATACATTTCCTTCGTTAAAGCATGGTTCTGTGATAATGTGTACGCGCCTATTCCACTAAGAGAACTGTGGTCTGAGGGTTTCGGCACCTTTTTTGTGTTAGGCGTGGTCTATTTTGTGTCCATGCCTTTTCTAGGTAAAATGTGGTTTGGCCGCGCGCCTTATTCACTACATCCATTGCATCCATTGCATCATACTTTGTCTTGTTGCTTTCAGCATTCAGGATAACGATCTTTCGTTAGTAGATCATTCCTCACTTATATCATCCCACCCAATTACTTGTATTCTTTTTGCGGAACACACAGTTCTGCATGTGCACACACCTATTCCACTAAGAAAGTTGTGGTTTGAGGGTTCCGGCACCTTTTCTATGTTAAACGTAGTTTTATTTTGCATTTCTATCCCTTTATGATATTTGTATGGTTTTGTACTGCTTGTGGTTTGATGATTCAAATACATTGTATATTATTTTCATGATTTCATTATAATTTTATATCATTTTGCATCCAGCCCTTGAACTACGTTGGTGTGATTTCTTGCAAAGGGATACGTAGGCAGCTTACGGGCACAACCATTTGTTTCTTCATCTTCATTTTATTTGTTTGTCCAAGTCTTCGGCCTTGTCAAAAATGGGTCGTCTCTGGGCTTTGACATTCACTCACGTGATTTCATGACTCTAAGCTTTGTCAAAGAGGGGCAACTGTAAACACCTCATTTTTTATTGCCCTTATGACTTGGGCACCACTGATTGCTTACTTGATGTTGCAGGCTATGCTATGGAAAGGTTCGATTTCTTCGGCAAGAGGAGCTTCAAATCCCAACTTCGCACCCCTTTTTTGGACCAAAGCTTTTGACTAAAATGTTTTTTTAGGCCTTAAAACCCTCTCTTTCAAAATATTTTTCAAACAAAGTTCTTGCGATATTCCGAGGCTCGCATTTTGTTAATTGTTGCACTTTTCAGTAAACTGAACAAGGACAAAGTGGAAATGCATGAAAGAGAGGTGAAATTTTTGAAAAATCTTTCAAAAAACATTATTTAGAGGTTTGGAGTTATATAAAATAAGAGGAGAGGGAACAAACCTAGTTGGGGAAGAAATTAGGCATGAACCGTTAAAAGAGAGTCAAGCAGCCCTCGCGAAATCGGGCCTCTCCATTTATACACTGGGATTTCAACTATGAGGCCACCATCGTTGGAAAGTGGACTTTTGGGGCTTCATTTTACATCCAAGAATCTCCTCAAGCCGAGGCTAGATGAGGGAGATATGGCTGGTTGAAGTTAGGCATCAATCCGGTTGGACCAAAACTGAGTAGTCTTCACTAAAAGAGGGATATCTCTTATAACACTAGGAATTTTGATGTAATGCTGCCACCATTGAAAAGAAGACTTCCAGGGCTTCAATTTAGGCACAAGAATGACCTACAAAGAAGTCCAGATGAAGGAGATATGCCTAGGTGAAGTTGGGGCCATAAACCAGTCTTTGCTTTCCAGCCACTAGTGAAGCTTGTCGGCCATTTTTCGTCCAAAAGGGGTTCTTGTTGTCCACAAAAAGTGCCTGGTCGGCCACAAGTGTCCAGAAAGCTCAAAATTTGCAGATATTTTCCCTCCAGCTATTTTCACATTGCTCCAGCTGTCCTAATTCTGATATTTCGACCCGAGGCTTGTATATTGCTATATATGGAAGCCATATCTCTCATATTGGGATGTTAGAAAGTTTGGGAGCATCTCTCTCTCTCTCTCTCTCTTGTCCTTTTGTGCATAGAAGTAGAGATACACCTCTTCTTTGCTTAGACATCCTTAACCAAAGTTGCATATCTTTGGTCTAAGGTCCCTTGGAACCTATTTTGGGTTGTTAAAAGCTTGTTTGAGCCTAAGAGAGTGGTTGTTTTGTGCTGTGCTTCAAAGGTATAAGGCTTACCTCATTTAAGCTCTTTGTACATACTTGTTTTGCCATCTTTCTGTGCTGTTTTTGACCTAGTTTTTAACTACAAAAAAATCTAATTTTTGAGCCTTAAAATGATGGTTTGAGCCCATTTTTTGTTTGAGGGTTGTCTTTCCCTTTTGTTCCTTAGCTTGTATAGCTTTTTGTGCCATCTTTCATGGCTTTCAAACCAAACTTTTTGGCCCTTCAAACCACTAAAATTCAGAGTTATTTCAATAGTAGAAGACATGTTTTGAGGTTCAAAATAGGAGGGGGTGGCCTCCCCTCACTGTGTCCTGTTTGCATTTGTAGATAGGCTAGCATATGAGCATGTTTTTCTACCATTTTATGACTTGATCTCAGCATGTTTTTGCTACTTTTTTTACTTGCTTTACCTCTGTTTGGGGCTGGTTAAGTCACTTGAGCCTTGTCTTGCATGGTTGTAGTGCAAATGCCTTCACTAACTTAGTGTTTTAAGGCCTTTAACATGTTGTGCCTGTATTGCTTGCATGTTGTAGCATCATTTAGCATGTAATTTCAGTGCATATAGCTCTGTCACACTCTCACTTGTTTCACTCTTTCATTGCTTTTGAGAGTTGTGCCTTGAGCCTTGTTTGCGAGCTAACAAATGAGCATGTTTTTCTTGCCTTGTATGCTTTAATCGCAGCATGTTTTGGCCACTATTTTGGCATGACTTTGCTTTGTTTTGAGCTAGTTTGGTCATTTGAGCTTGATATTGCATGCCTCTAGTGTAGTGCTCTTCACTAGCTTTAGTGTTTTTGGCTCTTAACATGTTGTACATGAGTTGTTTGCATGTTGTAGTATTGTTTTGCATGCCATTTTAGCACTGAAAAGTCAGCAACCTCCCTATATTCTTCACTTTTCATTTTGTTTTGAAAGTGTTCTTGAGCCCCTTGTTGGCTTGAGTGTGAACTTGAGGCTCTCATGTCTAACGGTTTTAACCCTCTCTTGAGGGTTCCTCCCAACCAATAGCATGAGGCCTTTTTCATGCTCAAGACACTTGCGGCTTAGACCATTTTTCCAATTAGAGGACTTTCGCATTGGACTTAATGGGTTAAAGGATTAATCGGTAACCTAAAATGTATAAACAAAATGAACCAAGTAAAACATGAACAAGATAAGCATTTGTGTTGCATTGCATGTGTTTGGATCAGACATTAATCCAAACACAAGAAATGTGGGACGTTTCATACTCAAAGTGATAAAACGTGTCACGTTTCTTGGTTGCCATCACCCTTGATCATGCATGATATTGTGATGGCCCTTCGAGTCTTATTTGTGCATTCAATAAGCTTGTACGAGCTTGGTTCTTCGGCCATCATGCATTGAAAATGCTTGATTGGTGGCTTGAGAGCCAGTGCCATACTTCTTTGAGCTTGAGACATAATAAGGAGGGTGGCAGTACACACATTCCATGAAAATGCATTGCTTTGCCTCTGTTGTTCTTTGCTGCAGCAAAACCAGAAGCCTGGAAAAAGAAGTGGCCTACTGACCACATAAAGTAGCCGACCGGCCACCTAGACTAGCCGACCGACCAGTTAAGGTGGCCGACAGTCACCTTCTATGGCCGAGCGGCCACTAGTCCATTTTTGTGTAAAGTGTTCCTGTTTTGGAGCAGAGGCAGTCTGGAATATTGGTTCAGTGTTCAAAGAACAAGGCAAGTAAAAATAGAGGCAAACGGTGGCAAGGCGATGGATTTTCGGGAGGAAGCCAACCAAGCATGCATGTCTCCCTCGCCAGCGAGGCCACTTTATTGCTTTATTAGTTAGTTGTAGCTGATTAATACATGTGTTTTGTAAGTAATTAGTTTAATCCATTTTGTAATATTCTAATTAGCTTAGCATAGCTAGTTGTTTAGTTAGGTTTGTTACTTAATTAGCTATAATAGTTAATTAGTTGTTTTGTAATAATTAGCTTAGCTTAGATTAGCTTAGCTTATTTATTCGGACCCTCTTTTGAGAGGGCACAACGTTGTAATAAGTATGCGTGCGTTTGTGCATGTCTTCCAAACTAACTTCTTTCTCCATTTTATTTAATTGTTTTTGATGGTTGGATTAGGGATCACGTTTTGATTAGTATACCTTATGCTTGCATGTTTGCATCATTCATTTGTTTTGCATGCACTGAGGCTCGACGTATCATTCAAACTGCTTCGTATTTCAATACTTCTTTGAATACACGTATCAAATTGTTGCATTCATATACCATCTTAGATAGCCGAGCCTATTTAGTTGCATTATTGCATGTGTTGCATTAGGCATCATGACATAGTTAGGATCATGCATATTTATAACTAGTTTTTGTTTTGGCTTGGAGTACACTATAAGTTTTATGCTTTAGCATACTTGCATGAGTGTGAGTGTTGCCATGTTTCGCATGCATGCAATGAGGCTATGTGCTTAAATTATTAACTGCATGAGTGCCTGTGGATGACAACTTTGTTACTTGAATTGGAACAATTCAATAAATGTATGTTTTAAGCCCACTTTGCGAAGTGGCAAAATCATGTTTTAATCCCACTTGAGGGTGGCAAATCCGCGTTTTAGCCCACTTGAGGGTGGCACCTTCAAACCATTTTCGAAAATAAACATGAGTCGAAATGTTCCAATTCTCGCGATTTAGTCTATACTTGTATGTGTGCGTCACATAGTAAAATTAGCTAATAACCGGAATATGAACACGTGTTTATAAACAACATATCATGCTTAGTAGAGGCCAATCCTTTGATCGAGCGAGTGGGGGTGCTCATTTCAGGACCTTCCCCTCTCATACCCAAGTTCTTGAGCCGAGGCAACTTTGGTGATGACGAACACGTGACCTTTGGCACGAGTCAGGGTTTCCTAAATTTCTCATAAATAAAATATTTAGGTGGCGACTCTGTAATCTGGCAAAGTAGTCCAGTTTTGGCATTATTTGATTTAAAATCAATTTTTCCAAAATGATTTTCCAGATTGGACTCTTTGGTGTTTATCAGTCTCACATTGCACTTTGTGAGATTAGATTCAGAACCGTGATAGGAGTCACTGTAGGACCAATTCGAGCTCTCCGAAAGGGGGCGCGAAGAAAGTCGAGCTACAACAGGTTTGGATGAGGTTCGTGCTGGTAGGATTGCGGACTTTGCTAGGAGCCCACTATTGCTTCAGGTGCCACCCATCTCACATGGTTTATCATATTTCACCTTTCTAGTCTTTTATCTCTCATTTATGTTTTTGCACACCAAACTCGCTTTTTTCACTCATTTCGTACCTTTATATTCTTTTGTGTCTATTTTCTTTTTATCTCTTTTCCCAGATGTAGCTTATGGAGAAGTTGAAGGTATAGGTAGCTTTTACCTGTTACTCCGCAATTTCATATCATATTCGAGCCCAATTTGGTGAAAAATGATTTCCGCTGGAAATTGGCATAACTGGATGTGTGCACAAACTCACAGAGATATTACTTGGTGTTGCCACTGGTTGGCACTTTTAGCTATGACCTGAGAGATGCCCTCATTCCCAAGTGTAGAGGTGGTCGGCCTGACTCATATGGTCCATTATTTGCCTCATCGAATTCTTCGGCAGTTCGGCCGTAAGCAAGTGGTTCTTTTGGATTCTCCTTTATACCCTTCTTGTTTTGCTTTCTAAGCTTCTCATTTGAAGGAAAATGCCAAGGCTTGGCAAAACAGAGTTCTCATAACTACCGAAGAAGGCTTCAGATCCTGACTATTGTAGACATTTATCGAGTGGTTCAAGCGCGAGATCCAGTGGGTCGAGACACATGAGAAGAGACCACTTAAGAGGATGAATACTGAGCAACCTTGACTTGACTCATAGTGCGTTTAGTTCAAATCATATCTTTTTGTTTTTTTCTTCTATTTTGCTTTTTTGTTTTTTTTTGGTTTTTTTTCCCTTTTGTTTTAGATTCTAAAGACCTTCCTTGAAAGAGAACTGGTTAGCCTTACATTCATTTGTCATGTTTGAAAATATCATTAATAAAATAGCGCCGTGAAGTTAATTTATTTTGCTTTGAAAAGTGTATGTGTATTTGGTCTATTGGAAGGGAACACAAATCTCTTCATTTTCTCATTAAAAATAATCCAAATGAAAACTCTCACAAGCTCACTAATCAAGCAATTTTATAGTCAAATCCAATGGATTATGCAACCAAATCCTTTTCTTCTAAAACTTAGACATTCAGATGCTGACAGATGTCGGTGGATGATGAAATTTGAATGAGATGGGGCCAAACTCCATAGTGAAGTTGTCTACATATCTCAAGGGTGAGAATCAGGCCATTCGTAGTTCAAGATCAGGTTCACTCAAGTATTGATTTTGTGCTCTAACTTTTGCCAACATCGCTCTTTTCGAGTCTTCAATCTTGTGAGTTTTCTTTCTTTCATCCTTTTTTTTTTTTTGCTCTAAATTTTGCTTAGACTACCTTTTTAAGGGTTTTGACCTAATGAGCTCTCACAAGGTCAATGTATTGTGTGAATTTCATCCCATTCAGACTCATTTGTTCCAATAATTTCTTCCCGTCATAGTGATTTAGCTTCTACTTGATTTGAATGCCCTTCTTGAATCATGTTTCCAAAATGATGTCAACTTTGCTCCTTCAATTCTTAGGGTAGAAAGACGTTTTTTACATTGTGTTGGGGAATGGAAAATTGCCCCAATTTGATCAATGCTTAACACTTTGTTTATAGATTTGGTTTTAGGATCTAAAAAGAGCCTCCGCGTTGTAAGGTCTTTGGATTGGATTATGGAAAAAGGTGTTTCTTTGAATTCTTTTTTAAAGAGCGATTAAGCGCTTATGTTCCCAAAAGATAATATGGATCTGATCCAGACCAGAGGAGGGTTTCCCTTCATTACTCAAGTCTATTAAGGTTAATTCATTCATTTCAAATTTGGCTCGTCTTCTCTTTTCTCATTCAATTACATCCTTTTGAAGCTTTGAAAAATCATCATCATTTTTTTTCCCTTCTTTTTTTTTTCAAAAAAAATAATCTTGGGATTTAACGTAATCAACCTTTGGCACTGTAAGGTATCCAAAATCACTAGCTTTATTATTGATCACAACAAAGGGGGAAATCCCGACATCCAACTTCGACTCCAAAGAAAACAAATAAATCAAAAACAGGAGATAAGAAGACCTAAATTTACTACTTTGATAAGACCAACGCGTTGGAAACTGATAGCCCAGATTTCTAACTCACTCGACTCTCTTGACTTACTTTATTACTACTAGATTCATCAGCAAAACAAATTTACAATATGCAAGTTCATTAATTTGGCATCTCAATGCATTCACTATGTGCCTGGTGGCATCCTCTTTTGCGGGCTTCTTTTCATTATCATCTCAGATTGTAAGTTCCCCCAAGTTATAGTGGTTAGTCTCAGTGCTCAAGCCATTTTCAAAGTTAGCCCGTGTCACATTTGCTTTGCCCACTCTTTTCCATTTTACTCTTCTTCTTCGAACAAGGCCCTTATGAACCAATCCTTGTCCATATCTGCTTGATTTCCCTTTTCTTGGCCCTTCATGTAGTGCCTTATAGCTGTGAATACAAGGGTGTAATGTATTTCGGCCTTTTTATCTTCAAACCATTGCTGCATAGCAACCTCATTGTGTACATATAACTTATGCGCCTTCCTAATCCATGCCTTTCCAATCCTTACCTTGATCTGCCTTGCCTCATATTCCACTAATTCTAGGTACTCCTCTTTTTTAGCCCTTGTTTGATTTTCTGTATGTTTACCTCCATCTTTTGGCTTCTTCTTGTCATTATCATTTTCTTTTTCATTGAAATTGCTTCCCCGCCATTGACTCTCAACATATTAATGTTCATCAAAATAGTTGGGTGGCCTGGGAGATTATCCAAGAAGTCTATGTCCAAATATTTGGGGAGCAATACTTTCGATTTTGGCTCGCTAGTGGGCACAATGTACGTGTTGGGATCATATGTCCCTGTGGATTGTTCTTGCTCTTTTGTTGGCATTTCTTCAGCTGGTTCAACTTTGTCAAACATGAAACCCAACCACTAATCTTCGGTAAGGCATTTGCTTCCTTTGGTAATCTTGGTTATTTTAGTTCCTTTTCTAATATGACTAGCACTTCTGCTAGCATCACGACGTCTCATGTTGGGCTTGTTTGCATCATTAAGGTCCAGTATGGGTCAGGCTCATTTGCCTGTAGCTCTTTTTGGATGAGATCCACTCCTATTTCTTCAGGTATAGGCACTGTTGGCTTGGGTAGGTTGACTAATGTGACATATTGGCTAGGGTTAAAGGTCGTTAGGGTGATTTGTATGGCACTAACATTGGGAGATAGAGGGACGATTTTGTTATGTTCAGGGAAAGGGTTGGTGGTCACATTTGTTTTTTGTGGTGGTGCTATGATCTTGTTGTCAATGAGATCCTAGATCTCATGATGGAGTTAAATACATTAGTCCGTTTCATAGCCAACTTGTTAGTGCAAGGCACAGTATTTTGTGGGATCATGGCTTGTGGGTAAGGGATCTAAGAGAGTTGTAGGGCCGATGGGTTAAGGTGCCCCTTGTCTATGAGTATTTGCATAGCTTTAGACACGAACATGTGAAGCAGGTGGAAGGTTCTTCAGGTACCGGTGGTTTGGGTTTTGGGTGGTTTCGATGAAAGGGGTCTACAACAACTTACGTTCCTATGGCATGAATTTCAATGGGTTTAGTGTTGGATGATGAAGAGGTAGTATTTCTTGTAAGGGGCTTCTTTTGAGGCTGTGTAGTAACTTCTACCTTGATGATGCCTTCGTTAATTCCATATTGTCTTTGATTTCCGATGTTAAACATTTCCCGAAAGCTAAACAAGGGTAGAGGCAGCATGATGCCAAGCAAAGATTGGTGCAAATTTTTCACTATGGTACTTGGTCCTTTTCATCGGACCAATTGGTCATTCTTGCTGCCTTAGCTCTCCACCTTGTGACAAATTTGCTGAAGCTCTCACTAGGCTCTTGCTTAGTGGTTTCAAGCTCCCTCATGGTCACTTCTAGCTGGGTGTTGTAAGAATATTGGGCAACAAATGCTTCAACCAGCTCATCCCACTTCCACTTGATCTCATTATCAAGTTTGGCATACCAATTAGTTGCCACCTCGAACAAAGTGCGGCCAAATAGAGATAGGGTTTATTGGCGAGTAAGTCCCACGAGCCTCAGGATGTCGACAAAAGATTGAACATGGACCATGGGTTCACCAAAGCCGTCATATATATCTGTTTGTGGCATCTTGAATTTTTCAGGAAGACAAATAGTCACCTCCCCAAAGCTAGCATCTAGGTCTAGAATATAGTCAGGACCCTTGGTCTTTTTCATGGCTTTCTCCAATTTGGCTCTCCTGTCAGCATTGAAGTCGAGAATTGGCACCTCGATCTTGGTTTCATCCATTGTTTGACCTAGTGAGGAAATGAGAATAACCGGCATTTCCTTCCTCGAGAATTGTGGTTCGGGCGATGTGGCCACCTGAGCTTGCAGGTGATTCAAAGTCTGATCTTGGTCATTCACAGTCACGGACAAAGTGTCCATAGACCTTTGAAGTGCACAAATCAAATCTGTCAATTCTTGGGCCTAGGCCATTGAGGTTTTGAGTTCTAGACTCGGAACATTGAACTATTCTTGGGTAGGAAGAGCTGACCAATGCGGGCCGGCCTATTCCGTATCCACTAACTCTGAATTGGATTGACTTGCTCGGATGGGCTTGGGCTTGGATTTGTGGATCTTCCTTTTTGGTGGCCTGAGAGAGAAAAACATAGGCTTTCCATCAACTATATCTTGAGTACAATACAAATGACTGAGTTTGGCCCATTTTGCTTGGGAAACTTCTTTTCTAAGAGAGATGTTTGCAACAATCCTACAAATAGGTGGATAGACCCAGTCAATTTTGATTTACTCTTACCATCGGATCCTCATAATCATCATCACCATCCATTAGGTGATAGTTACCCAATCAAGAAGATTTTGAGGAATTTTCTAAAGGTTCCTACCAAAATGATCAACCTATACAATTGCATTTCCACTATTTGTTGCTTTACCAAAAAAGTGCCCCATTTGTATACTAGAATCATATGATCAAATTACATTTTTTTTTTCAAAAATCATTTTTCAAAGTAAAATCTCCTTTTTTTTATTTATCAAATTTCAAAGATTTTGAGGAGTTCGAATTTTATTCCAAGGAATCAATCAAATAAATATCGTTTAGCAAAATACCCTATAGAGGAACTAGAATTTTATTTAAAATGGCAGACTTGGTTATCACCTCTTCGTCTACCATTTTCCCATAAAATCAGAATTCGCTCGAAAGTTATTAACCCAAAGATTATTATTTTGATGAAAAGAACTTTCCATAATCTTCGAACTCTACTCAATTTTTTTTTTTAAATGTTTAAAGGAATCCTAGATTTTATTTCAAGAAATCAATCGAACAATTATCTTCTAGTCAAACGCTTCCTAAGGAATTTCAAAATTTTATTTCAAAATAAAAGACTTGGTCATCACCTCCTTGTATAACAGTTCTCCATAAAATAAAAACTTTTTCCAAAGTCAACAACTTAAAGATTTTTGTTTGATCAACAACTTTTATTAAGAGTTTTTCAAATTTCTTTCCTCCTAAGGAGTTTTGGATTTTGTTCCAAATATCTAATCAAATAATTTTCTTCTAGTCAAGCACCTTGTAAGGGAATTGGAATTTTATTTCAAACTAGAAGACTTGGTCACCACTTTCTTGCCTACCATTTTTCATAAAATTTGAAATTCCCTCAAAAGTGAATGACCTAAAGATTCTTATTCAATCAAATACCTTCTATAATCTCCAAGGCTCTACTTAGGTTGAAAAGTTTTTTTTAGAATTTGTCTGTTGATCACATATTTTCTTGTGGATTTAAATTTTAAACAGGCAATAATTCTTAATTGGCCACTAAGGTAGAAATTCAAATTCAAACTCAAATCCTTTAATTTGGGAAACCATCCCTAATTTTCCATAGAATCCTAATCAGAATCCAATCACTCCCCAAAATTTTTGTCATTGAATCACTACCGCAAATAACTTAGATTGCCCCAGAATCAAATAAGTGCCATTTCTGACTCCCTAGATTTTTTTTGGATGAAATCACTGCCTTTCTGATTGTTGATCTCGGAATCAAATCAAATCGTTTTCATTCAAGATAAGATACCATATAAACACATAATTTGCATTCATGCCTATTTGCGGGTAGGTTTGCCCTATCCTAATTTTAGAAATAGGATCTATGATTCACTAAATCATACAAAAAGGCAACATAGCAATCCCAAATAAGGAGGTATCCCGTCATAGTTTGGAAGGTGCTAATGCTCTCTATATGCAAAAGGTAGGTTTGGTCACAAAAAGGTACATCAGTTATTACTATTAATATACTCTCATTCCACAAGAAAATGACCAAACAGTACTAATAGCATAATTTGACACTTGCCTTATTGATATTTCATAGCCTGCGAATAATGTCTAGGATATTCAGTTCTAAAATGATGCAACACAATTAACAATTAACCACTAATTTCATAAAATAGAAATTTTCAAGTCAAGCTAACTTAATTCCCCAACAAAGTTGCCAACTGTGAGCATTGTGCCTTTTTCGAGTCTAAGGCATGCATCCCACACCCGCTTGCGTTATTGACATAGAGTCATCACTTATTTTTTAAAGGGAATTAAGAAACTTCTAACGATGAAAATTAAGATAAGGCCTAGTTTGTCATAACCAAGAACATTTCGGATTCGGGAGCTTAGGTACAAAAGAGGAAGGTCATTTACATGGAAGCACCCCCTTTTACCCAATTTGAAGATTGACCTCTACTCATTCTCTATTTTATGATTTTAGTGGCTAAATGTTCACCAAAAAAAAAAAATTATTTTAGACCTAAATCCATTAACTAACTTAAAACTATGTGATTTGAAAGGGAAAAAAAAATGGACATCATATATGCTGGATTAAATTAATGAGGCCATATTTACACACACACACACACACACACACACACACAAACCATTAGAAAAAGTGGATTTCTATAATCCATGGCATTAAACATAACCTAAAATATACAATATCCACAAAAACACTCAAAACAAACAGTTTTGCATAAAAAAAGCATAGAAACTTGCATTATTCAAAGGACCATGCAAATAACACATAGATCCTGAGAAGGACAAATAAACTTACTCGGATGCCTACTTCAGAGTCTTACATGCATGCACGAAGTATATATGACCAAGACATGAAACTAACAGATGCAAAATATGAACCTGGACCTTATTTGAGGCTACTAAATGATGCTTATGCATGAAAAGGCAAATAACAAGTAAAAAGAAAAAAAGCTAACTATTGACATGATGATCAAATCGGGCCATGCATGCTTACTCTATGACTAAAATAAGCCTAAAACATGTTGTTCTGACAAGATAGAAAGAAACATGTGAAATAAAGCGAAAATGTAGATAAAATTAAAGAACTACATGATGCTATGATGGATTATTAACCTAGCATGGATTGACTACTAAAAATAAGCAATGAACTATTGAAATATAAAGAGTAGGAGGGCGTTTACCTTCTGGTTTTTAAGAATTGAAGAGCATACAAAGAAAAATGCAAGAAAACTCAAGTTTCTTGCTTGCAAGCCTCCTTCAAGCTTAGGATTCTGATTGTGTTCGAGTTATCCAAGCCTTAGAATGATTTTCAATGTTTAGAGGTGCAATGAGTAGGGTATTTTTGGAGCTAAGGAAAGAGAGGTGGAGAAGAAGAGTGTTTGGTTCTTAAACTTGTGAAAAAGCTTTCAATTTCTTAACCCCTTCAAAAGAAGAGAAAGAGGGCCTTTATATAGGCAATAGGAGGCATGGGGGGGAAGCTAGTGTAGCCCCCAATGCTGCCTCCCTTAAAAAATGTGCCAAAATTGAGTTTCCATACCTAGTTCTGCGATGCTTCAATGTGCGCATGCGCAACTATGGTGCACACGTACAAATAACTTGCACACTCACATTTAACTTGTGTACATACATTTTGCCTTGGTACACGTGCCATGCATGCATGCACAAGTACGAGATCCGATGCTTTTGGCTTGCTTGTAGTACAAGGAAGCCCAAATTGCATTTTGATCAATGTTTTTGACAAAACGGGTCACTAATTTTGGAAAGCACAGTTGGGCTTTTCGAGGTTAAGAAGCTAGTTTTTGGCTAAAAATGGGTTTAGGGGTAAAATGGTCATTTTTGCAAAAAATTGATTTTTGGCCAAAACGGGTTTATACAGTAACTCTAAACAACCATTAAACATTCTAAAGATAAAGTACCATTTCATTATCAGGAGGATTGCAAGCACCCGAAGTCTTAGAGTCAGCCAAAATGAGGTGTCTATAACTTGTGTATGATGTTGTCACGCTAGATCCGTCATCAAGACCTACTGTTGTGAGAGGTAACTTTTTGTTATTCAATTCTCTAGCCAGTGTGTTGATAGATATGGGTGCATCACATTCATTTATATCTTTTACTTTTGCATCTGCTTTGGGTTTCGAGTTTGATTAGTTAGAGTGTTTTGTTCGTTGAGACACACGTTCGGAGTAGGGTGACATTGAGACGAGTGTGTCGTTCTTGTAAAATTCAAGTCGCAAATCGTCGACTCTCCTTTGATTTTATTGTTTTAGAAATTCATACCTTTGATATGATTTGGGGTATGGACTGGTTAACTTACTTCCCGGCCTCGATAGATTGTCACCGTAGGGAGTGTCGATGTGTACACCATCCGGAGGTTGTTTCTACTTCTTGTGTGACTGGAGTGATAGTTTTATTCCTCCACTATAGGACCTTAAGGGTTGAGGAGAGCTGAGTTTTCTCTTTTTCATCACATTAATGGATGGTGGTAGCATGATTCGGGGTGACTTACCAAGAGTAGTTCAAGAGTATTCAGATGTTTTTCCAGAGGACCTTACCGATTTACTACCACATAGAGAAATTGAGTTCTCTATTGACTTGGCACTAGGCACGACTCTAATTTCCATGGCACCATAGATTTGCACTAGCGAAGTTACGTGAATTAAAGTTACAACTTCAAGATTTGTTAGATAAGGGCTTCATATGCCCTAGTATCTTACCTTGGGGTGTACAGGCTCTCTTTGCGAAGAAAAAAGATGGCACTTTGAGGTTATGTATTGACTACCGTAAGTTGAATCGGGTCACTATCAAGAACATGTACCCATTATCGAGGATAGATGATTTATTCGACCAACTTAAAGGATCTCGTTGTTTTTCAAAGATTGACTTGAGATCGGGTTATCACCAGTTGAGGGTAAAGGAGGAAGACGTTTAGAAAACAACCTTCCATATGCGTTATGGCCATTATGAGTTCTTAGTGATTCCTTTTGGGTTAACCAATGCACCACCTTCATTTATGGATTTGATGAATTGAGTCTTTCGCGAGTTTCTAGACCGGTTTGTCATTGTCTTCATTGACGATATCTTAATCTATTCACCCTTCGAGAAGGAGCACAAGAGGCACTTGCGGGTTGTACTTAAATTGCATACTACATACCGTTTGTTTGCTAAGTTTTTGAAATGCGAGTTTTAGCTCATGGAGGTTAAATTTTTAGGTCATGCAGTGTCCGCGGAAGAGGTGACTGTTGATTCCTCTAAGATTGACGCAGTGCAAGAAACGACCTAAGAATGCCTTTGAGATCCAAAGTTTCTTAGGTTTAGCCAAGTATTATCAACGTTTTGTGACAGATTTCCTTAGACTAGCTTTGCCTTTGACTAGAATAATGAGGAAGGTAATTATGTTTGTGTGGAGTGAGGCTTGTGAAAAGTCATTCCAAGAGCTTAAGACTAGACTTAACACTACTTCAGTTCTGATTATTCCAGAGAGGGGTTTGGATTACTCGGTATTTTGTGATGTGTCTCGAGATGGGTTGTGTGTTAATGCAAGAAGGAAAGGTCGTGGCTTATAGGTCATGCCAATTAAAAATTCATGTGAAAAATTATCTGACACATGACCTAGAACTAGCGGCGGTGATATTTACCTTAAAAATCTTGAGGCATTACCTTTATGGGGAGAGGTTCAAAGTGTTTTCTAATCACAAGAGTGTAAAATATCTACTCTCATAGAAAGACTTGAATTTGAGATGGAGGAGATGGATGGAGTTCATAGAGGATTATGATTTTGAGTTACATTATCATCCAGGGAAAGCCAATGTGGTGGCCGATGCATTGAGTAGAAAGTCTATGAACAATGTGGTGATTATTGTTATAGGTGAGTTTGACTTGCATGTTGGCAAGCTCGTTGAGTTGACTACCTTGTTTACCGTAGTTACATAGCCTACCTTGGTTAGTCAAGTTATTGAGGCACAACAACACAACCATGAGGTGGAGACCATCCGAGAAAAGATCTCTAGTGGGAAAGTAGAGAAGGGTTTGAATGTTCATTATAATTCGTGTGTGAGATACTTAGCCCGCATGTATATACCGAAGTCTTGTAGGGAAGAGGTACTCCGAGGGTTTCACCATTCACGCCTTCCAGTACATACGGAAGGCACGAAGATGTATCACAACCTATTTCGTCAACTCTGGTCGAGGGGGGTGAAGAGAGATGTAGCCTTACTCATTTCGAGGTGCCTTACTTACCAGCAAGTGAAGGTCAGGCACCAAAAGCTAGTGGGTTTATTATAACCCTTACCTATAGTTGAGTAGAAGTGGGAACATGTTACTATGGACTTTGTTGTAGGTCTTTCGAGGACTCAGTGGGTTAATGATGTCGTTTGGGTAGTTATTCATCGGCTAACAAAATCCACTTATTTTATTCCTATGTGCACGGGTGACTCAGAGGATTACTTTGGCAAATTATATGTTAGATACATAGTTTGACTTCATAGAGTTCTGGTGACTATCATTTTGAGTAGGGATCCACATTTCATGGCTCACTTATGTTAGAGCCTTCAAAGTTTCTTAGGTACCAGGTTCACTTTTAGCTTCTTATCATCCTCAGACTGATGAGCAATCTGAGTGTACTATTTAGATTTTAGAGGACATGTTTCAATCATCTATTCACAACTTTAAGGGGTTTTGACAGAGGCACCTACCTTTGATAAAGTTTGCCTATAACAATAGTTTTTAAGCGAGTATCATAATGGCACCTTTTGAAGACTGGTATGGCCAACCTTATAAATCGCCTATTTGTTGGGCGGAGGTGGGTGATGTAGCTATGTTGGGTCTAGAGTCGGTCCAAGAGATGATTGAGAAAGTTGCACTTATTCGTATGAGGTTTATTACGACTCAAAGTTGTCAAAAAAGGTATATTGACAAGAGGAGGAGACCCTTGCCTTTTGAGGCGAGGGACCATGTGTTCCTTAAGAATTTTCCAACATGAGGTTTGATAAGGTTTGGAAATAGCAAGAAGTTGTCTCCGAGGTTTGTTGGGCCTTTTGAAATTTTAGAATGTATCAAAGACGTAGCTTATTGTTTAGCCTGGCCTCTCCAACTTTCCGAGTTCATGATGTGTTTCACATTTGTATGTTTCAAAAGTATGAACCTAATCCATCACATGTGCCAGATCGGATAGATTTAGAGGTAAATAAGGATGCCTCGTATGAGGAGATGCTAGTTCAGGTTTTAGACACACGAGAGCAAGTCTTGCTATGCAAGACTTTTCCTTTGGTTAAGGTGTTATGGCGACACCACAAAGTCGAGGAAGCAACTTGGGAGCATGAGGCAAACGTTTGGAACAAGTACGCAGACTTGTTTGTTGGCATTTGAATCTTTTTTCTTTGTGATTATCATCGTGTTTTATTGTAGCCTATAAATGTTGTTAGTGATTTGTAAGATTGATGTTGGCATTTTGGTTGAGTTTGGTTGCTATGTTTTCTATACTTTTGGGGTATATGTTGTTGTTATTGTTGTTGTTGTTCATGGTGGAGTACCTGTTACTGTTGCATAATTTAATTTCGAGGAAAAAATTTCCTAAGAGGGGAGGTTGTGATGTCCTGGTTACTTGTGAGACTTATATGGAAATGTAATTCAGATTTTTATTTTGTTTTAGAACTATTACTGTCTTTGGAACTTTAGGTTATCTTCATTGACATCTAATTTTGTTCACCTAAATTATTCTTATCCTATGTTGTCTTTGAGTTGAGAATTGGGTTTTGGAGTTATGTTTTGAAACGTGGTGATGTTGAAATTTCTAGGGAGGTTCTGACTGCTTGATCTTGAGTTCATTTGAGTGGTGATTTGGTCACTCGAGTGGTCTTTGCAATCGTCCAGTTCTAGGTCCACAATTTGTGATTCTGAGAGTTTGTTTTATTCTCTCAAGTGTAGGCTTCGTCGCTCAAGCAGTCCTTGGCATCTGATGCTCAAGCTCGTGTTTCGTCACTTGACCGATCTATTCTGCAAAAAATGAACTTCTGGGAGTTTGGTTTCTTCACTCAAGCTTAGGTTTGATCGCTCGAGCGATATGTTCTATTTGACGCTCGAGCGCAAGTTTTACCGCTCGAGTGGTCTGTTTCAATAAAACTGTGAGGAAAGTCACTTTTTAATCACTTTTTACTTCCTCTCTCTCTCTCTACAATCTATCTTTTTCTCTTTTCTCTCATCTCTCTCTAAAAAACTTACGTAAATTCTCTGATCTACCTTGATCCATGGATTTCTCAAACCTCATGCTTTGGGATTAAACGTTGTCCTTGAAAAATGGGTCGTTTTAATTGGAAAAGTTTGCATTTCCATCGATGCCAAATTTTGTGTGTTATTCCTTTTCTCTTATTTTTGAGGTAGGGATTATTTTAATGATTTGCATGTTAATTAGCTTTGGTATATGTTATCAGAATAATTTAATACTTTAAGAGGTTAGGGTGTGATTTATATATGTATTTTGAATGCATAAAAGAGGGGCTTTCTTAATGTTTTCTGAAAACTCGAGTTGGTTGTTTATAACGATGAGTAGTGTTGAAATTTGAGGAAAGTTGCTCTTAAAATAAGAAACCCCCAATTTTTCTCAAAACCCTAGAAAGGTTCCAAGTTGTGGAATTATTGATATTTGTTGAGAAATTGTTTGTGTTGGGAATTTATGAATTTCATGGTGAATTCATGAATATGGAAATTGATGAGAACTTTGGACTCATGGGAAACATTTTATTGTGTTGATGATATCGAGAATTTTCAATGTTGCTTTCATTAGATTGTCTATTTGGAGTATACTAAATAGGGATAATTGTTTTGGCTATCGGTGGAGAATAGCATTGACTTGTTGTAGAAATTGCATGAGAGTTAGGTTAACTGAAACCAAATTCACAATGCATTTTACTTATTCAATTGTTTCGTCCTTATGCATTTCAAAATATTGGAAAGTATTGTTTAAAAAAAAATAAATGGGTGAATATTGTGGTGAATCTAGTTAGGGGGTGTTGTTGTGGTTGATTAAGATGGCCTATATGTCTTGGTGAAAGTCCAGGAATCTACACAGTTAGGATGCTTTCCTTCCGATTAGTTACCGGTAAAGTGGCTTTGGTAGTGCTTTTATAGCCTACTTGTATACACATACCTAGAGATTATCAGTTTGTGTATTTACTATCCTATTTTCTATTTTAAAACAAAGATATTGAATTGTGATTTGAACTCTGGCATAACATTGTCTAAAAAAGGGAAAAACATATGTTTTCTAACAGCATTTCATATGCATTCAACATAAAAGCATTGTTAAACATCATACATGTCATAAAATTGTCTCTACTAGGCTTTAGCTCACCCTACGTGGAAATACATTTCAACTGTTGATGGTATGCCTCTGCTAAGAGGATAGCTTGGGTGGACGTCGGAACTGAATGCTCACTTTTGTGATTTTATATGTATGTAGGCCTAGGGCTTTTGTGTATTGGGCTTACGACCCAGTTTCGTTGTAACCAAGGATAGTATTGGAACCTTGTAGCCAATAAGGCGTGAACTTGTAATAATTTAGATTTTAATCTTTATCGATCACATGATATATATTCTGGGTTTAGAATTAGTGAATGTATCAATCTATGTGACATGATTTTGTAATATTAACAGGGACATTATGTATATCCAACACGGGAATTTAGTTAAGCTTCCGCTTATTGAATGAATATTGTATAGAATTGGGAGGTGAAATAGATAGTCTACATCTTTATTTTTTCAGGGTGTGACAGCGAGAGTGAGCTTTGGAGGAGAAGGAAGAAAAAAAGAGAGCAAGCTTGCACAACACCATTTTTAAGCAAACAAGTAAGCCACAACGCAACCTGTCATTTTCTTTTCTCTACTAAATACATGACAATATATGGTTAGAATATTGGTTTCATATGTTTATGTATAGGGTCCTCGTGTTTGAATAAGAGAGATTAAGCTTTCTTGATTACCTTGTTTGTATTCTTTCTTTGTTGAAGCAAAGTCACCAATTTTCATCCATTTCATGTGTCATTTCTAAAGGAACACCATCGAAATAAAAATCTAAGTTGTTAGTATATTATTTATCATTTTTTAATCATAGGGGAGTGAAAAATTACCCATGGTTGCCCCTTTTTCAAACAACTCTTTTTATTTCAAGTTTTGCGCACAAATAACAGGTATTTTCAACCAACTTCCAAAAGTTCTATAGAAATGCAGAAAAGCCCTCTTGAGCTCAATTTTACATCAAAACCTTCCTTAACGTCTTGAATTTCAAGAAAAATTAATTTTATTGAAAATGAATAAGTGGTTTGAGGAAAAAAAAACTTTCATAACAGCCGACAAATTAGGACAAAGCTGGAGTATTTCACTAATAACTACAAATCTAGAAAAGCTATCCCACTTTCGTCAATTGATTTTAAAACTAGACAAAATTATCTACAAACCCTAAAGGGGAGATTATGGTAGCCCAGGTTAAGACCTGGTCCTTTGCCATTTCCTTGGGTTTTGAATTGTTTTGGGACGTGTATTGCCATTTCCTTGGGTTTTGTTGTCATTATGAACCTTGTTTTGTACTTGGCAGAAATTTTCTTGTTTCTGCTTGGTAACGCCTGTGACCTTTGTCACCATGACCGTGATGGGATGAAGAATGCAGGTCGCGCCCTCGATGGGCCATGACCAAGCCGCGAGGAAATTTAACTCCCAGTGCTTTTTCCTGTGGGTTATGTCTGTGCCCCCAGTGGTTAGGTCGCGGCCATGACCAGGTACGTTTGCGCCCACAATAGGCCACAATTATATGTGTCCTTCATGTCTTTGTATGAGCGAAAATTGTGTGGCCCACGAGGGGTCGTGAGTGTAGGCTTAAGGATTTGCTCCCGCAGTGTGGTTGTTAGCAACCACGACTGTGTTTTTCATGCCGGTTGTGTGTTGTTCGTACCCGCTATGTGTCTATCTATATATACCTTCAAAAGTTGAAAATATTTATTTTTCTTGTACTCATCTTTCCCATTTCCTCTCCAGACACTATTTTTGGGGTATTAAGGTATAAGCACTTGGTTTTCATCTAGTGCCTCATATTTCCTAACCCTAGTGCTTTATGGTAGAGCAAGTTGGGGGATATGTTTTAATCTAGAAATTTCAAGTTTCCGGTGACATTGGTTTTCGTGGGTTTTTCTTCCTCTTCTCGGGCTTTGAGGTATGGATTTCTTTAGCATCTCTACATGATTTTTAGCTTCGTTATGTGCTCTTGAATATAGTAGTATTTTGGAATAATTTTAGGGTTTGATTTGGGTTGGTTTTGTGAGTATAAAAAAGGGGTTTTGAAATGGATTCTTTGGAAATGCTATAGAAATGGTTGTATTGATAAGTAGAGTTGAAATCTTGAAAATCTCTCATTTAAATGGATTTTTGAAAGAAATAGTTATTTTGTTGGAAAACCTTTGATATTATTGGTTTTGAATAAAGATTAGAATGGTGAGGTAATGTTTGAACCCTTGTTTAATTGGATAGTGGAGTTGAACATGTATTGTTACTCCAAATTCAAAATTATGAATTTATATCTATTGTTTGAAATTTATCTTTTGAATAAAGATATCTGTTTTGGGCTATAGGTGGTGGATAGCTTTTATTGTTGAAGAAATTGCATGAGAACTTGGTCAATTAAAACCACTCACTCATGCATCTCTCATTTGAATATTGTCCCATACTCATACATTGAAATGTATCATTGTTTAGAAAAAAAGAAGTAAATACATTGAAAAATCTGATCAAAGGGTGTAGTTGTCATTATTTTTATGTTGGCCTGTGTGTCCTTGGTGAAAGTCTAGAAACCCGCACAAGTAGGTCCCAATCATTTTGGTTAGTACTAGTAAAATGGCTTTGGTAGTGCTTATATAGCATACTGTTAGACACGTACCTAAAGATTCTCGGTGTGTGTACCCACTATCCTATTTTCTATTTTGAAAGTAATGGTTTATGAATTGAATTATGAACATGGCATTTCATTGCATTGTTTGAAAGAGGGAAATATATTGTTTTGTTATATTAAATAAAATTTCTACTAGGTTTCAGCTCACCCTTTGTGGAAACCAACTTTCATGTTTTGATGATATGCCTTAGCCAAGGAGTTAGATTAGGATGCTTGTGGATCTGAAGGCTCATCTTCTTATTTGTAAATATTTTTGTACAAGCCTTAGACTTTTATTTGTATTGGGCTTGACCCACTTTTCTTGTAACCAAGTATCGTCTTGGAATTATGTAACCACTAGGGCATGAACTTGTCTTTATTTCTTTCGTTTTATGTATATCTGTCACATGCTATAAATTCATAACTTAGGGTTAATGAATGTATTACTGAGGTGACATCACTTTTTGTAGCACATTAATGGAGTTAATGAATAATGGCAGTTTAGATAATGAATCTCTCACGAATGATTGAATCTAGTTAGCTTCCAAATATATGTTGAGAGCCAAAAGGGTTGTCTATTGTTATTATTTTAGGGTGTTATAAGTTGGCATCACAGCTTACTGGGTTTGAATACTTTGGGCTCGTGGGACATGGTTTATACCACAATAGGTTTGTCTCGCTAAGTAGTAATATATGTTAATTACCTAGTATGCTATTTGATAACATGTTTATGTGATTAAGTGTGTATGAGATTTAGTTTCTATGATGTTGATTGTGTCTGCAAATTCCTAGAAATCCCATTAAAACAACATTTGATCACTGCTAATTCTAACAGGAACTCTGGCAATGCCGTGGGATGGTCATTATCTGGGATAAGAAATCCATTTGTGATGACATCACTTGATGCTTATGTGGAGTGAATTCATTTGTTGTCCATTGTAGTAGGACATGGATGATTGAGTTGATGGCACATCTATGAGTGAGCTAATGTGTGCGTGTTACCTTTATTAAGATGTCAGGACATGGACGTGGAGGAAATAGATGTGGTAGACCTTAGCATCATGAAATGCTAATTTAGAATGAGATTCTGGCACAAGATGAGGGGTTTGTCAGGCAAATGTGGCCAAGCCAATTGGCAAAAAGCCATGGGTACTTAATTCTATGTATGGATTGGTTCACCTATTTTCGGGCTTTGATAAATTGTCCCCATAGAAGGGTATCGATGAGTACACCATCAGGAGAGTATTTCTACTTCTTGTGTGACCGAGGTGATAGTGTTATTCCTCCGTTGTATGACCTTAAAGGTCAAGGAGAGTTGAGATTCTTTTTTGCCATTATGGTAGCTCATGAGGTAGTATGGTTCGAGGTGACTTATCAAGTGTGGTTCAAGAGTATTCGGATGTCTTTCCAAAGGATCTTACAGAGTTACCATCCCATAGAGAGATTGAGTTCTCTATTGACTTGGCACCACACACGACTCCGATTTCCATGGTACCGTATAGATTTGCGCCAGCTGAGTTGCTCAAGTTGAAGGTACATCTCCAGGATTTATTAGATAAGGGCTTCATTCGCCCTAGTAGCTCACCTTGGGGAGCACTGACTCTCTTTGCGAAAAAGAAAGATGGCACATTGCAATTGTGCATTGACTACCATAAGTTGAACCGGGTAACTATCAAGAACAAATACCCATTGTCGAGAATAAATGACTTGTTTGACCAGCTAAAGAGGTCTTGTTGTTTCTCGAAGATCAATTTAAGATCGGGGTATCACCAGTTGAGGGTGAAGGGGAAAGACATTCAAAAAATGGCATTTTGGTACGCGGTATGGCTACTACGAGTTCTTGGTGATGCCTTTTGGACTAACCAATGCACCAGCTTCATTTCTGGACTTGATGAATCGAGTCTTTCGTGAGTTCTTAGACTGGTTTGTGGTTGTCTTTCTCAATGACATCTTAGTCTACTCACCCTTCAAGGAAGAACACGAAGAACACTTACGGGTTGTTCTTGAGTTGCTTACAACACTTTGTCTATATACTAAGTTTGGGTAGTGTGAGTTGTAGCTCAGAAAAGTTAAGTTTCTAGGCCATGTTATGTCCAGGAAAGGGAATTCATCTAAGATAAATGTAGTGTAAGATTGGAAGCAACCTAAGAATGCCTTTGAGATCAAGAGTTTCTTAGGCTTAGCTGGGTATTACCAACGTTTTGTAAAACATTTTTCTAGGTTGACTTCGCCATTGGCTAGATTGACGAGGAAAGGAGTTAAGTTTGTGTGTAGTGAAACTTGTGAAAAGTTGTTTCAAAAGCTTAAAACTATACTCGCCACTGCTCCAGTTTTGATTATTCAAAGAGAGGGGTTTGGGTTATATAGTCTATTATGATGCATCTCGGGAAGGCTTGGGTTGTATATTTAGATGCAAGAAGGGAATGTAGTGGCCTATGACTCATAGCAATTGAAAACCAATGACATAGAGTTAGCAGTGGTGATCTTTGCCTTGAAAATCTAAAGGCATCTGTACGGGGAGAAAATTGAGATGTTTTTTGATCACAAGAGTCTGAAATATTTGTTCTCACAGAAAGACTTGAATTTGAGGCAGAGGAAGTGGATGTAATTCATTGAGGACTACGACTTTAAGTTGCATTATCATCCAGGGAAGACTAATGTAGTGGCCGATGCTTTGAGTAGGAAGTCCATGAGTAGTGTAGCGAGCATCATTTGGGAATAGGAGATGTTGGGTGATATTGACGAGTTTCACTTGCATCTTGGTGAATCTGTTGGGTTGGCTAGCTTGTTTACCACGATTGTATGACCTACCTTAGTTAATTGGGTTATTAAGGCACATTAACTTGACCATGAGGTGGAGACTATTCGAGGAAAGATCTCTAGTGGAAATATATAGAAGGATTTGAATATTCATTTTGACTCGAGTATGAGATACCTAGACTGCTTTTTTATGCCGGAGTCCTGTAGAGAAGAGGTACTCCGAGAGTTTCATCATTCATGCCTTGCGGTACACCCGGGAGACAAAAAGATATACCACGAGCTTTACCGCCAATTTTGGTGGATGAGGATGAAGATAGATATGGCACTGTTTGTTTCGAGGTACCTTACTTGTTCTCAAGTGCAGACTGAGCAGCAACGTGCAACAGGTTTGTTACAACCCTTACTTATAGCTGAGTAAAAATGTGAGCGTGTCACGATGGACTTTGTTATGGTTCTTCTGAGGACTTAACGAGGTAATAATGTCGTATGGGTAGTTGTTGACCGATTGACTAAGTCTGCACATTTCATACCTATGCGCGCAAGTGACTCGATGGATTATCTTGCCGAGTTATATATTGGAGACATAGTTCGACTTCATGAGGTCCTGGTAACTATCGTCTCATATAGGGATCCATGTTTCATGACTCAGTTGTGGCGGAGCTTACAAGGTGCCTTGGATACCAAATTGACTTTTAGCACCGTGTATTATCCTTAGACTGATGGGCAGTTTGAGCACACCATTTAGATTGTAGATGACATGCTTTTGGCTTGCATTCTCAATTTTAAGGGATCTTGGGAGAGGCACTTACCTTTGATAAAATTTGCCTATAATAATAGCTTTCAGGTGAGTATCAAGATGGCACTTTTTGAGGCCTTGTATGGCCGACCTTATAGATTGCCTGTTTGTTGGGTTGAGGTTGGTGATCCACCTATGTAGGGTCCTGAGTTAGTTCGAGAGACAACGGAGAAAGTTACACTTATCCGTAGGAGGCTGGTTTCGACTAAAAGTCCTCAGAAAAGCTATGCCAACTGTAGGAGAAGACCCTTATCTTTTGAGGTGGGGGATCATATATTCCGCAACATTTCACCGAGACGGGATTTGATGAGGTTTGGGAAGAGTGAAAAGCTATCTTCGAGGTTTATTGGACCTTTCAAGATTCTATAATGAATTAGGGAGGTAGCTTATCATTTGGCACTACTGCCCTAACTTTTTGAGGTTCGTGATATGTTTCATATCTGTATGTTTCGGAAGTACGAGTCTGATCCTTCACATGTGCTAGATTGGACTAATTTAGAGATAGATGAAGATGCCTCAAATGAAGAGAGACCGGCTCAAATCTTGGATACTCGAGAGCAAGTCTTGCGGTGCAAGACTATTCCTTGAGTTAAGATGTTGTGGAGACACTATGGGGTCAAGGAAGTAACTTGGGAGCCTGAGGCCGAAGTTCGTAATAAGTATCCGGACTTGTTTTCTAGTGTTTGAGTTTGTTTTTGCTGTTATTTTCATGTTTTGTTGTAATATGTCGGAGTTGTAAACTTGTGTAAGAGAATGTTGTAATGTGTTTAGTTGGAATATTGTACTTTTTATTTTTTTTGGGTAAGTAATATTGTACGTTTTATGCTTTTGGACTTATGCTAATATTGTAGTTGTGGAACACTTGTTTTGCAATGTAGTCTAATTTCGGGAATTTTCTAAAGGGGGAGGTTATAGTAGCCCAAGTTAAGACCAGGTCCTTTTATACTCTTACTATTGGGTTTGTAACTATTTTGGGACGTGTATTGCCTTTTCCTTGGTTTTGTTGCCATTAGAAACCCTATTTTGTACTTGGAAAAAATTTTCTTGTTTCTAGTTGGTTACGCCAACGACCTTTGTTACCATGGTCGTGATGGGATGAGGAATGCAATTCGTGCAAGTGACAAGCTTCAACCAGGTTACGACGAAAAACACCTCCCAGTACTTTTGCTTGTGGGTTATGTCTATCTCCGCGATGGTTAGTCACGTCCAAGACCAAGTACGTTCGCGTCCGTGATAGGCCGAGACCGTATGTGTCCTTTAGGTCTTTGTATGGACAAAAATTGCATGGTCTGCAAGGGGTCATGAGTGTAGGCCATGACTTAAGGATTCACTTATGTGGTGTAGTTGTCCGCGGCTGCGACTGTGTCATTCGTGCCTACGGTGTGTTGTTTATGCCCGTGATGCATCTGCCTATATATACCTCCAAAAGTTGAAAGTATCTATTTTTCTTGTGCTCATCTTTTCCATTTCCTCTCCAGACACCATTTTCGGGGTTTTAAGGTATAAACACTTGGTTTTCATCTAGTTCCTTATATTTCCTAACCCAAATGCTTAAGGCTTTAAGGTAAAGCAAGTTGGGGCCTACGTTTCAATCTAAAAATTTCAAGTTTCCAACGACATTGGTTTTTTAGGGTTGTTCTTCCTCTTCTCAGGCTTTGAGGTATGGATTTCTTTAACAGCTCTACATGATTTTTAACTTCGCTATGAGCTCTTGAATAGTGTAGTATTTTGGGTTGATTTTAGGTTTGACTTGGGTTGGTTATGGGAGTATAAAATAGGGGTTTTGAAAAGGATTTTTGGAAATGTTGCAGAAATGGTTGTATTGATGATTAGAGTTGAAATCTTGAAAAGCTCTCCTTTAAATGGATTTTTGAAAGAAAGAGTTATTTTGTTGGAAAACCTTGGAAATTATTTGTTTTGAATAAAGAAAAGAATGGTGGGGTTGTGTTTGAAACCTTGTTGATTGGATATTGGAGTAGAACATATATTTTTACTCCAAATTCAAAATTATGAATTTATATATATTGCTTGAAATTTATCTTTTGAATAGAGATATCTGTTTTCGGCTATCAATAGAGAATAGCTTTGATGGTTGTAGTAATTGCATGAGAACTAGATCAATTAAAACCACTCACTCATACATCCCTCATTTGAACATTGTTTCTTACTCATACATTGAAATGCATCATTTTTTGAGGAAAAAAAATGGTGGACCGTCTAGTTAGGGGGTATGGTTGTGGGTATTTTTATGTTGGTCTGTGTATCCGTGGTGAAAGTCTAGAAAGGCACATGATTAGGTGCCGATCCTTCTAGTTAATATCAGTAAAATGGGTTTGGTAGTACTTGTATAGCCTACTGCCAAGCATGTACCTAGAGATTCCCAATGTGTGTATCCACTGCCCTATTTTCTGTTTTGAAAGTAATGGTTTATGAATTGAATTATAAACATGGCATTGCATTGTTTGAAAAAGGAAAATATATTGTTTTGGTAAATGCATTCTTGTGCATTCGCTGTACGACATGGTTAAGCATCATCTAGTATATTATCTCTACTGAGCTTTAGCTCACCCTTTGTGGAAACCAACTTTCAGGTTCTTATGACATTCTTTCACTAAGGAGTTATCTTGGAGCTTAAGGCACGTCTTATTGTTTGTAAATATTTATGTACCAGCATAGGACTTTAATTTCTATTGGGTTTGACCCACTTTTGGTGTAATCAAGTATCGTCTTGGAAATATATAGCTACTAGGGTATGAACTTGTCTTTATTTCTTTTCATTTTATGTATATCTGTCACATGCTATATATTCATAACTTAGGGTTAATGAATATATTACTGCACGTGACATCATCTTTTGTAGCACAGTAATGGAGTTAATGAATGATGGCAGTCCAGATAATGAATCTCTCACGAATGATTGAATCTAGTTAGTTTCAGCATATATGTTGAGAGCCAAGAGGGTTATTTATTGTTATTATTTCGAGGCGTTACAATCCAACTTCTAAAAATTATAAAAACACCACTTTGATAGTTATCTTTAAAGTAAACCGAATCTGAAAATTTGTTCTTGTTAATAGTTTCATGTACTTAGTTGATTGAATATGCTTCTTATTGTTTGTTCAAACTTTAGTATGACATCTACATATGTTTGGGGTTGTATTACTTTAAGTTTGTGCCTTGAAATGCTTACTTGTCTAGTAAATGTTATTTCAATAACTTTGTTCAAATCTTAACATAACACACCTAACTCAACAAGAAACTTAATAAGGGTAGTGTTGAGTTTTCGATTGCCAAAGAAATTTTTTATGAGATAATCGTATTGATAAGACAAATGGACTAGATATTTTGGAAATTGAAGGAAAATGATCGATTGTGGGGTTAAATCTTGCGCAAGTTGTGTCGCGGTACTCAAGTTGGCTTAGGTTTAGAACATGGTCCTTTATGTCAGCCATACGGCGGTCTGGCAGAACACAAATGAGAATGCTTGTGCCACAAATGAGAATTCCAGTGGTAGACTGAAACACAAATGAGAATTTTTGTGGTCGACGGGTTATGACTCTCCTGTATTCCAAGATGACACAATCTGAGTACATAGTCCTAGGAGTGAGGCATTTGGAATGGTGAGCATGAAGGGATACCAATTTGTCTTAAGCCAAATTTGGAGTGTTAGGTAGGAACGACATTCCACCGGGAGTTGCTTAGAACTAACTTGATTAACCATTATTCTTGAGAACTGAAATTTATTATAAACTCTGCTTGATTATTGCTCCCGCGAGATGATATGTTCGTGCCATTATTGTAATTGTGTATTAGATTGGTTAAAAAGAATAGGGTGCGTGTGAGTTTACTAAATATTCTAAACTCATGGTGTTTTATGCCAGGTGCTGAAGAACTTTATCCAAAAGACGGTGCTGCAAAAATGTTCGAAGCCGTATGGTCATCCTAGAAGGAACTACAACTAGTTTTGTTAAGTCTCTCTTTGTAATCTTTTTTTTGGGGTTGTAATATAAAAACTCTTGTTTTTACTTAAGACACAACTTTATAATTATTATCTTGCTTATGCATCTATATATATATATATATCCTTTGTGTAACATATCCTTTATTTTCCATCAACTTATGTGGACCTTGAGTTAATAGCTTGTTAAGAACTATCAAAAAAGCAACTTTGCTATCTAAGAAGATTGGACTTAGAAGTGAGGTTACTTTGACTCCTCTGATCTTTCTTGAGATCTTACTTGGTTTTGTTACCAAATGACTCATTAGTGACGTATCATTATTTATTCTTGAATTTGTAACCTTAGCGTGACCTTATATTTCTTTGTTATTATATTCCTTGATGTGTTCGATTTTTGGGGTATTTTTTGAAGACAAACACAATAAAATTAAATGGTTATGATTATCGAATTAACTAAATTTTTTCATGAATGATATACACAGAAGTTCCTATAAAATAAATGGTTTGAATTATCAAAATGAAACGAGACTTGTAGTGAGCTCTACGGACCCTCAAGTTCTTGAGAGAAGCCAAATCACATCCATTATTATATGCAAATATAATTACTATAGCATTATTATTGTAACTTGTAAGAATAGAAAATAAAGTGAAAAGGTGAAAACTTCACATCTGTTTAAATTGTAAAACATGTCTCTTTTAGAGACATAGTAATTGCCACAGAGCTAACTTTTGACACAATTTGCTACCTGTGATGACATCAAGTTGCAGTACTAAAGTCTCAACCATCAAACACATATTTGCACAAAAGCAAAGTAAAGCACACAGAGAATTACAGGAATAATTCCCAACATTTATTACCACCAAGTAATACACGAAATTCAATAGAATTCATACAGAAAACACTACGAAATTCTTGCAAAGCCTACACATTTATTGGCATGCATACAATCAGTTATGTGCAGTTGACACCCCCAACTACCATGGATTTGCTAGACCAATCAAATTGCTACATACAGGATCAATCATCAACTGTCAAGAATTGCCTTGGACAAGTGTCCCCTGAATCCATGCATTGTTGTCTTTGCCCCGTGTCAGCATAACTGCCTCTAAACATGCATAACTGCGAGCAACCGCTAGCCTTGTCAACATTGCACCCATCAGAGTCAAGCCCACAAGTCTGCATGTCTTGGACCGCCTAACCCACACCAGTGCCAGCCCTTAGCCTACGTCCAAGTGTCCAGCCACACTGATTGTATAGTTCCCGCAAACCTAGACCGCAAATAGCCCACAATAATTCTAAATCGCAGTGTCAGATAACGTAACGGCATCGATCGCGGAGTATCGGTATCGGTAGTATCGGCCGGTACGTATCGGGAATTGGGTGTCGCAGCCGTAAAATTTTAAAAATCATTAGTAATACCTCTAAAACTCAATTTTATGCATTTTTTTTAACTCTTTTAACCTTAATTTGTCACATTTAAATCAAAATTTTGATATGTAGGAGCACTTTTGACTCATTTTCAACTAAACGATATGTATTTACTCTCAATTATAACTTTCAATTATCTACGACAATAGTTTTCAATTGACAAATATTATAATTCTAATTTAGTTAGTAACAATGATATATTTAAAATAAAAATAAAAATCTAATTAGAATAAACCTCTTTAACCAAAAAAAAAAAAAATTCTAAATTTTAAGCATTTACACCAAAGCAAGACACAAATAAAATAAAAATAAAAATAAAATAAAAAAACCAATAACAAACCTTTCTACTAATCCAAGCTTTTTGACAAATTTGATTTGAATATTTATTTTTCTTATTTTTTTTTTCCTTCCTATGCTCAACAGAAATATATATATATATTAATATAAACAGTGGTGTAGTGTAGGTGTATTAACAAATAAATAAAAGGAAAAAAAAACAAAACAAAACAAAACATTTAGCACAACAACCAAAACAGAGTATAGGAGCAGCAGGTGCACCAAAAACAGAGTATAGCACAAAAACTCACCAAAAACAGAGCATAAACACAAATTATAACTTGCAACTCAGGGACTAACCTTCTTTGAAGAAGCTTGAAGATCGAAGTCAACTCCACAGCCCAAAGTACCTTAGATCTTTCATTCGTACCAACGACAACCAACGTGTATCGGATTGTATCGCCGTATGTATCGGATTCAGGCCGCCACTTACCGAGACTCAGACGCTATGGCTGCGAATTTCATTCTCACTGTTATACCGGTCCATATCCAAATCGGTGCTTCGATTTTTCGGTACGAATCAGCCGATACGATACGATATTTAGATCTATGAGCCCACCGCTAACCTTGTGAGAATTGCACCCATCAGAGTCAAGCTGACAAGTCTACATGTCTTGGACCACCTAACCCACACCAGGGCCAGCCCTTCCCTGGAGTTGGTAAGGAGAAATAAATATACTCAAGCACATTGAGTGCTCTACCTCTGGCCACTGACATCGAAAGCTTTATTGAAATAGATTTCATTAAAAACAGTAATATCCGATCTTGTTTAGCTTTTTGCTCCTAGCCATAAGCATCCCTGGAATTGAATACTTGGACATCCTCTATTCTTGTTCTTGTCAAGAGGCGACTCTCGACAGAGTAAGGTTACTTCTAGAAAACTCGCAACAAAAAAAACTTATAGAGCAAATTCCGTACTCCCTTTTTCTTATTCCTAATTTAAAATTTATATTTATATACAATAACTGCATTTATATACTAGTGTAAAATCCATGCTATGCACGGTTTTAGACAATGATTCAAAATTTAATTTTAAAATTAATTAGAAATAAATTGAAAAAATTATAAATGGATAAAATTAAGTAAATTGCAGTCATTACCTACGCCATCTATTAGTATTTTTTTCTATAATAAAATACATGTATCATAATTCAATTGGTAAAATTAAAAGCAAATAAATTTGCATAAATTACAAAAACTATTTTCTGTTGAGCATAATTATATTCTATCTATAAAAATTTTATAATTATAATATATCATATCAAAGTTTGTTAAATACTTTTTGTTTTTTTTTTAAGTATCTCTAGCTCTCTCGTCCCTATGTTCTCTATTTTTCTTTATTTTTTATATTTTATAGAAAAGATTAAAATATTATATGTAGTTTGATTATTGAATTTAGTTGTAGAAGGAACTTCTTGTGGTGGTGGCAGTGAGCATTCATGGCTGAAGGTAGATTCGAATTTTAGGAGTTAACGCGATATGGCTTAAAAAAATAAATGAAGTGAAAGATTTAAATTTTGTATTTATTTCAATAATTATATTAGAAATATTACTTGAGTTATTGTGTACCATATTGCAGTTTAGAAAAATAATTAATTAATATGATAGGATAAATTCAAATTGACCTTAAAGTAGAGCATTTTTTATATTTCTAAAATTCTGACTTATTACGAATATTGCGGTTTAAAAAAATAATTAATCAATATTGTTTGGATAATCTAAATAATTATACTGTTTGAATTTTTATAAAAAGATGTATAAAAAAGTAGAGAGATGATGTAACCCAAATAAGTGCACTTATATCAATCATGCCAATTACCAATTTAAAAGCTATTTGACCAACTTATTTATGTAAATATGTTTTAAATTGGTAAATACATACTTTTTATATTTTTTTCATAATGAAAATAAAATATGCATATACTTAAGCATGTTTATTAAAAAAATTAAACTTGGGTAAAATTTTAATTTATTAATGTTTGAATTTGTTAAATTAATATTTAGATATAATTCTGTATGAAAAAAATAATCCAAAACCAAGCTGAGTTAGATACACCATGAGTCATGTTATAACCTCATGTCCGAATCTCGCCAAGAAAATTTATCTATCAATGAGTAACCATTTACTAAATGATTATGTAAAATTGTAAAATAGTTTTGTAGATTGTAAAATAGTTTTGTAGGTTGTAACCATCATGTAAGGGTATAAATTGGGCCCGGCCGATCCATTGTCTGGCCTTGCAGGCTCCTGCTTAAATTCGGGCCGGTCTACGTGGCAAAAATCTAGGCTCAAGGATAGATATTATATATAGATAGATTATTTATCCGAGATGAAAAGCAAAAGAAAAATTGTACTATACTATTTTAGTTATGATTAATACGATATTTGGTTATGTTTCATATGCTATTTAGTTATGATTTATATTTTTCTTAGTTATGACCAAAAAGTATGAAAGTTATTAATTTTCTTCTTTTGTTATGACATTTATTTAAGTTGTAATTCATGAAAGTTATTTGGTTATGACTTGCTTTTTTGAGTATGACTAAATATTAAGTTATGTCATTTTCTACTTTAACTATGAGTAATTTTTTTCTTAATAATATGACATTATTTTAGTTATGATTAACGATATATTTGATTGTATTATGTTTTATAATTATAACTCAAAAAGTATAAATTATGCCTTTTTTTTATTTAATTATAAGATGCGCACGTAGTCTTTCCAGAGAAAAAAAATTTCGAACCTGGCAAGCCGGGCTTCAAATTAGAAGGCCCAAGCCTAAGCCTAAGCCTAAGGTCTTGGGCAGGGCCGGTAGGCTAGATTTACACCTCTAGCTTAGGACTGTTACAACTGGATTAAACACTAAACATAGCCGAAAAACTAAGTTAGCTCAGGAATCTTAACTTTTATACCATTGTTGTCCTAAATTCAGTTATTAGAGAATTGTTACTTGATGGCCAATCCATGAGTTAGTTATCTACTTCTTTATTTATTTGTATTAAATTGTTATATATATATATATATATAATCAAAATAAGTAATATGTATATAAATTTTTTTACACATTTATTAACATTTTAAAATTTTAATTATGAAATTTATATATTTATTCTTTAAATATAACTAATATCTATTCTATTAACATTAAAGTATACTTATACATTTGAAAACAGTATCCAATATTAGACTGGGGTGCTATGCTTTTAGCCTAGAACTTGTTTAAGAAAAGTGAGGTATTAATTATTAATTTAGACTTTGTATTTAAAATTTTAAGTTTAAATTTCATATTTTCTTAATAGGATTAGGACATGTACACTTAAATTTTATAATCTTTTATAAATTATTATTAAAACTTCATTTCAATTTTTTTTCTCCTAAATATTAAATTAGTTGTAGGGTTAACTATAGTTAAATTTTTATTTTGAAATTCCATTTGTACATTTGAAAACAGTATCCAATATTAGACTGGGGTCCTATGCTTTTAGCCTAGAACTTGTTTAAGAAAAGTGAAGTATTAATTATTAATTTAGACTTTGTATTTAAAATTTTAAGTTTAAATTTCATATTTTCTTAATAGGATTAGGACATGTATACTTAAATTTTATAATCTTTTATAAATTATTATTAATTTCAATTTTTTTTCTCCTAAATATTAAATTAGTTGTAGGGTTAACTATAGTTAAATTTTTATTTTGAAATTCCATTTACATTTTTAAAAAAAAAAATTAAAGTTAGATATGCTAGATTATTTTATTTTAAAAAGATACAAATATGTTAAAATTTTATAGGAATAAAATTGCGTTTGAAATATTATTTAAAAAAAATTAATTTCAAATGAGATATGACTTAGATTTCGATAATAAAAAAAAATATTGTTAAAATTCTTTCTTTTTTTTTTTTTTTGACTTTCTATATAAGTAATTTTGAAATTTAAAATTATAAATATATAAGATAGATATAGATAGTAATAATAATTTCTATTTTAAATAGTTCATAAATTAATAAATTTAAAAGATTTTTCATATTAATCAAGGATTTAATTAAAATATTAAAATAAAAGGACCAATAATAATGTGTCATGTGTATTTTTATAACTTTTTAATTCAAAAATTTATGAAAATAGAATTAAACTTTTGAGATTTTTAGTTATATTATATAATAATATATATTTTATTGTCACCTTAACATTCTCTAAGTCTCCTAGATTCTCTGAACTACTAATAAATATCTACATGATGTGATTTTATCCACTATTTGGTCTTATTTCTTTCCTTATTTGTTAGATAGTTGCTTATATATAGTTCCCCTTTGGAAAAATGAGTTGAGTTTAGATTGGGATTAAAAAAACACAAAAAGATAAAATAGGCTAAACATTTAAACCATAATTATTTTACTTTTTCTTTAAAAAAAAAAGGTAAAAAATAATAATAATAAAATAAAATAAAAATTCTTCCTAAATGAAACTAATTCAACCAAACTAAATTAGTAAAAAAAATAAAAAAAAATTAAAACTAAAAAAATTATACCCAAACGAAGTAATGATATACTTGTTGTTGGAGAGACAAAGTGACACAGAAGTTATCTTCTTCATATTCTCTACATTATATAATTACGTATATATTTATATATAATATATACATAATGTATCTGTTATTGTTCTTTTAAAGTATTTGAGTGTCGGGCAATCTATGGTTCGTGAGTTCCACTTTGCTGCATACTAGTGAATTTGAAGGTCATTGTATCTTGGTGAAAGAGCACCAATCAACCCAATGCAGAAGGAGATGTATCATTCATGAGGAGAGTGCATTTTTTGCGTGCCTCGACCATTTTACAGGCGTTTCTAAACCTTCTTTGTTCATATGTCATCTGCTACTTTTAATTGATTATTATAATATTTATTCTAACAGAAATTCTTTTTATATTGCAAGATAGCCCTTATAGTTTTAATATTAAATTAATTTTATTCTTGAATTTTTTTTATATTGTTTCGATTTAGTCTAATTAATAAAATCCCTTTAGAAATTGAATTGAAATTAAGAGTAAAATATTTCATTCATTCTGCTTAAAGTGATCAAGGGATTGAGTTTTCCAATTTGAAATGGTCCATTTAAAATACACCATTTCATCCTCAAATCTTGCCCAATTTTTTGAAAGATGCTATCAGTTGGATTAAATTAACATAATATTAAAATTAAACAATAAAATTAAGACAATTAAAACAATAGGGATCAAATTGACACAAAATATAAATGTTGGGGACCATATGTATAATTTACCCAAGTATAGATGGTATGCATAGCCAATGTGAATGAACTTTCAATTATTATAGTAAAGGCCCTGATTAGTTTATTAAATCTAAATTAAACTTCAATGCTTCTTAAAATTAACTGCACAAGTCAATTCATTGGTAAACACAAATGTGTTGTCACGATCCAAACCCGTCTCTAAAACTTTAGGCTATGACCGGCCTGTACTTAGGCCTCAAAACAAAATTCCAACACAATATTTTATTCAATTGCAAGGCCTAAATAGAAGCCACTAAACAACAGAACATTCATTGAGCGGTACTTATATGTTAGGATCTTTAAAACAGCATCAAGTCATATAAAGAGCTCCCGTACACTGTTCATATAATTATAAGTCCAAGTCATGAACATATATTAGAAATTTCATATTTCTTAATAATCCAAGCTTCTACGTAAAGTATTGGAACACCCAAAAATATAGACTTCTAAACTTTTTTTTTTTAATTTATTTAATAAAAGCATAATTTGACATTAGTAATAAATTAATTATATTTCTTTTTACAATTTGTTTATCAGTTGAAAAGACAGAGGTTCTCATAATGCTGATGCCATATTAATGAGATTCACATTATGAACTATTGAAAACTTTTGAAATTTAAAAAAAAAAATGCAAACTTTCACTTCAATAGATAATTGAGTTGGTATATACAAAGAATCGATTGACTTATAATTTCTCCTTTATTTATATGTTAGAGTGTAGGTGTAACATTTTTTTGACCATGTTAAGACTAAATAGCTAATAGTTTTTGTGTATTATTGTAATAACAGATTAGTTATTTCTCATGCTTGAATTGAAATATGGCACTACATAACCAGGGGCAGAGGGAATGAGGGCCCAGGGGGGTCACGTGTCCCCCTGAGTTTTGGAATTATTATTTTTTTTTTGGACAAACGTAAAGAAATTATTTTATATAAAAAAATTTATAAAAATATTATTTAAAGTGAAATGTCAATGATATTTTTAAAATTATAAGAACAATAACGATTGTTTTGATTGAAAATAAAGAGACTACGATATTATTATCTATGAAAATTTCAATATAATGGTGATCTCTATCATTATTGACATATAAATATAATTAATCTCAATAAAAATATAGAATTTATTGAATTGTTAGTTACATTTAATATGTATGATTCATCCTCCCACTACAAGAAAAAACACCTTTAGCGACTAAATTTTTAGTCGCCAAAAGTCCTTTTTTAGTCACCAAATGTTGAATTTTCACTTTCCCCGACAAAAACTTTTAGTCGCCGGTTTTGTCACGAATACATGGTCGCGAATACCTTTGGCGACTAAAAAACTGTTAGTCGGCAATATACAGGTCTTCAGCGACGAAAGAATTTGTCGCCAAATGCAATTCCATTTTTGGAAATTATACATTTTGCGACTAAACTTTTAGTCGCCAATACTGATTTTTTTTTTATTATTTAAACATTTGCCAACTAAATTTTCGTCGCCAAAAAGTATACCTTTCAGCAACCACAGACTTTAGTCGCTAAAACCATTTTTCAGAGAAAAAAAAAATTGCCTCTACTAGTCCCAAGTTTCGAACCCGCAACGTCCCAACATTATCAACCTTTACCAACACTTTCTCCCCACTACGCCACTACAACATCACATGAATATTAATGCAACATTTATTATTTATATACTATATTGACTGGTATTAATACAAAATTATATATATAAAAATAATTATTTTTATTTAATATATTTTATGTAAAAAATAAATTATTTACTAAAAAAAATAGGATAGCACTTTTGGCAACTAAATCTGAATTTTAGTCGCCAATTCTCCATTTTTTGGCTACTAATTTGTTTTCTGTCGCTAAAAGAATTAAATCCCGCCTAAGGATAGCACTTTTGGCGACTAAACTGAATTTTAGTCGCCAAAACCTCTACTTTGGGCGACTAAACTACATTTTAGTCGGCAATTCTTGACCTTTAGCTACTAATTTTTTTTTGTCGCCAAAAAGCTTCACTTTCAGCGACTAAACTGTTTTTAGTCGGCAAAACACCTATAATCGGCGACCAAACTGCCGTTTAGTCACCAAAACCATCACTTTTGGCTACTAAATCATTTTTAGTCGCTAAAAACTGTGACTTTTGGCTACTAAACAACCTTTAGTCGCTAAAACCCCTACATTCGGCGACTAAACTGCCTTTTAGTCGCTAATACCCTTATATTTGGCGACTAAACTCTTTTAGTCGGCAAAAGTGATCAATTTTGGCGACTAATTCCATTTTAGTCGCCAATTCTACTACTTTCAGCGACGAAAAATGTAGTTTTGGTCGCCAAAAGTGCTTTTTGTTATAGTGTCTATGTGTTTCTTTGTTATTGGTTGATAATATCATATGTCAATGATAACGTGGTATGACTAATATATTGAATTTTTAGGCATATTTTGTATAAAAAATTTACTTTATCATTATATAATTTAATTTAAAACTATATATTCATGACTTTTTTTTTTAATATTGTCAATAATACACTAATTACAAATAACATATTCACTTTGTTTGATTTGAGATTTCTGAAAACATTTTTCAAAAAATTCTACTTTTTCTTTTTTTGTATTTTTTTATTTTTTTTACTAAATTTTTTTAAAATTTTAAGCAATTTTTAACAAATTTTTTAGACACACCTAAAAAAAATACACTTAAAAAGTATAATTTTTGCAAAAAAAATCTATAAAAAATTCACTAACTACCAAAAATAAAAAAAAATACTACATCTTCGTATTTTTATGTATTTATTAATTTTTTTAAAACAAAATTCACAATTATTTTTTTTTTAGATACATCATGCATAAAAAAAGTAAAAAAAAAACTTGCTTAAAATTTTAAAAATATTCAATAAAAACAAAAAAATAAAAATAAAAAACTCAATTTTCAAAAAATTTAATTCAAAAAACTCAAACCAAACACACTTATTATTATTATTATTATTATTATTATTATTATTATTATTATTATATTTTAAATTTCTTGAAGTCAATTGCAAAAATTTATGTGAAATATTTCTGTAAACATTTTCAGTATTATAATTAATAAGTGTCCCCTCTAACTTATTTTCTTCGCTCCGCCACTAGACGTGCCAATAATAATGGAGATCCTCCGGTTCCGGGGGATGTCCATTCATCAGTGGTGCCACATGTTGCCCACACTACAGGTCAATCAGGAGAGTATGGGGTAAATGTGGCATGGATAGTCTCTAGAGTCTCTGTTGCAGCTAGTCGTACTACGACATTCAATTTTGCTAAGGCTTCTTACGCAATAGGTTTGGCTGATAGTGGGGTTGCAATTCTTCTTGCTGACACCCACTAGAAAGCAGCAACCCCCATTCTGGCAAAGGCTAGCAATGTTGCTTGTGCAGTGGGAGTGCTTCCAGATATGAAGAAGGATCTCTCCCTGCCCTTGTTCATGGGGGCCATGACTGCTGCAATTTTTATCATCATAGTTGCGATGGTATTCGCCAAACGTCTCGCTTGAATATGGGATTTTGCCGAATAAAGATTGTGAGCTCTAATATTCCTGAATATGGGATTTAGAGCTCTCTATAATTGTTGTGATTTTGCCACCTTTTTACTTTTTATTTATTCATTAGCGTGCAGATCTCTTATCAACTGTGGAGATGTATTTTCTGAATACCAACACGTGGCAAGGTGACGCTGACGTGTCAGCCGAGGTGCCACGTGTCCTGGTTGTGACGCCAAGGTTATCTTGGCAAGGCCGAGGTTATCTCCAAAGATATCGGAATTCGAGATAAACGGATAAGGGACAAAAGTCCTAGAATGAAAAGGAGACTTAGTCAAGATGAGGATAAATCTCTTAGGAAGTTTATCTTTATCTCTTAAGGAGTCCAAAGTAAGTACTGAGTTGGAGTCCATAGAAGTCAGGCTTCTAATGGGACTAAGATTAAGTGAACTATAAAAGAGAGGCACCCCCGTGGGTCTAAGGTACGCAATTTTATGCTTTGAGTAGTGAGTTTAGCACTTGAATATCTTTGAGAGATATACTGACTTGATCGTCGGAGTGCCCCCGGGTGGAAGAGCCACCGCCGGAGCCTTTTCTTTCTGTTACAGGTTAGCTGAAGCCATCTATTCTGCCGGTGCTCTCTAGCTGATTACTTAGCGGGCAGTGTGATCAGAAAATCACTCACATAATTTGGCACCGTCTGTGGGAACTTAGAAGAATAGATGGCCAGTAACAGACAGAAGGAAAACATTGGGGCGACACTCCTGCTGGGAGTGGCAGACCAATTGACCTTGACGTTGAAGGAGACAACCACAATGCAGAAACTCATGACCATGGCCACGGAGAGAAAGACGTCAGCCAGGAGGGTGACACATCGAAGAGGACAGACCAAAGCAAATACTATAACGAAGATAACCTTGAGGTATGGAGGGATAGGTGCCCACGGAGGGATGAGGAAGTAAAAGACTTGGCAAACAAGTTGGCAGACCTACAGTCAGTGGTCAACTTCATAATGCAAAACAATGTCATGCAGCCACCATACCCGATGCAGGATACGCCGATACCAGCAACTAATACCTAGAAGGGAGGAAGAAGAACAATACCCGAAGTCCCTCAGCACACCAGGAGCGGAAGACACTCTCACCGACCTTCCAGGGAAGGCGGATGAGAGGAGCCGAGACGAGAGGAGTCCCGAACAACGTATCACACGAAGGATCCAGAGCCTAAAGAATATCGGCATGTTCAAGGGCAGACGCTCTGCTTTGACACAACACATGGAGAGAGATCAAAACGAGCCCACCACGAGGCCGAAAGTAGTGTGTCGAAGAGATTGAAGTCCAGAGATAGCCGAGCTCCAGGGAGGAGTAAAGAAGACTTGATAGATTACCTCAAGAGGAAGCAACAAAATGCTGAAGCCAAAGTAACTTCCCCAGTTAAGCCGAGGACACCATTCTCGGTGGAGCTGGATAAATTTCAAGCACCAAAGAGATTCAGTATGCCGAGGTTCCAAATATATGATGGAAAGTCAGATCCCAACTGTCACGTTGGACTATACCTGAATTTAATGGCATTATACAGCGGGAACGAGCCGTTGCTCGGCAAAGTATTTCCCTCATCCTTCAAGGAAATTGCATCTGATTGGTTCCATAAACTACCGAAGGGAAGCGTAAAGACTTGGGAAGGCCTGGCCGAGATGTTTGTGGCCAGGTTTGTAATAAATAAACTACAACCCTTGAGGGTCGACACACTGATGGCTTTAAAAATCACCAAGGATGAAGGCCTTAGGGCCTACGCAAAAAGGTACTACGAGGTGTTCAATCGAATACCCGAATGCAACCAAGAGGTGGCAGTCGTGTCTTTCAAGAACGGCCTGAAAGATGACTGCCCACTACGGAAGTCTTTGGCAAAGACGTTACCAAAAAGCATGGAAGAACTCATGGCGAGTATCGAGAAGTACGCCAGAGCCGAGGAGGATGCGTCGGGAAACAAAGAGACAAAGCAAGAGAAAGGGAACGGCTCGCCGAAGCGAAGCCGAGGCAACAATGGACCGACCAAACAAGAAACGGAATTGAGGGCTAAACAGGCAGTAACGACTATATTCTGAGTCCCGATCCACAAAGTCTTGGATCAAACACAAAACCAACCCTATTTTAGAGAACCGACAAGAACACCAGGGGAATTTATGGGAAGAAACGTCGGTAGGCGTTGTGCTTACCACAATGAAGAAAGGCACCCAACTCAAGGCTGCAGAGCCCTAAAAACACACTTCGAAGACTTGGTAAGGCAAAGACATCTGAGGGACCTTGTTGATGAGGCCAGGACTAGAGAAGAACATGCAAGATTGCCTTAAGCACCAGCAGCTCCGCCTCCCTCAGCTCAGCAACCATAGTTAGGAGGACCATGGGTGGTCAATGTAATTCACTCAAAGGTGAACGAAAACGACATACGAGGGGAGATTCAGAGGATAAAACACCTACAGCACATAAACCAGGTCGGACACAAAAGACCTCGGCCTGAAGAATGCCAGGGACCGACGATAGATTTTACTGAAGCCGACCTAGAGATGGTCCAGCATCCACATAATGATGCCTTGGTAGTATCCCTCCAGGTTGAGGAGTGCCAAGTGAAACGCATCCTAATTGATCAAGGCAGCTCTTGTGACATCATGTATGTTAGATGTTACAAGGAGCTGGGCCTTCATCCTGATGACTTGGAGCAATCCAATAACCCGATGGTCGGCTTTAATGGAACGCCGACGTGGCCACTGGGCGCAACAAGCTTGGAAGTACAAGCTGGCACTAAAAAGATCAAGACAGAATTCATGGTGATTGACACACCTTCGCCATACAACATCATCTTGGGAAGACCATGGTTGCATACAATGGGGGCAGTTCCCTCGACATTGCATCAACTACTGCAGTTCCCAACAGAGCATGGGATTGAAGAAGTCAGAGGAGATCAACTGCAGGCAAAGAGTTGCTCCATGGCAGCAATGAAATCCACCTGCAACATTCGAGACCCAGAAAAGAAAGAAATTGAAGATGAGGACGTGGAAGTCCTAGAAGACATCGGCAAAGAACCAGCAGAGAAGAGCGAAGAGGCACTAAAGAAAATCCTCGTCCAGGATGGGGATGAAGAACGCTTCTTTCATCTCAGCTCGGGCTTAGCCGAAGAAGAGGAAAAAGAGTTGGAGACTTTTTTAAGAGCCAACATTGAGGTGTTCGCCTGGACAGCTTACGAAATGCCTGGCATCGACCCCGAGGTCATTTGCCACAGACTGAATCTTGACAGGTCGGCAAAACTTGTGATTCAACGAGCCAGAAGACCGACATTGATGCACGTCGAAGAAGTAGAGGAAGAAGTGGACAGACTTCTGGAGGCCAGGGCCATCCGAGAAGTTCATTACTCGACATGGCTGTCCAACACAGTAGTGGTAAAAAAGAAGAACGGTAAATGGAGGGTCTGCGTAGATTTTACAAGCCTGAACAAAGCTTGTCTCAAAGACAGCTTTCCTCTACCCAAGATTGACTAGTTGGTAGACGCCACATCTGGACATGGAAGGATGAGCTTCCTAGACGCTTACAGAGGATACCACCAAATAGCCATGTACCCCCTAGACGAGGAGAAGACAGCGTTTATCACCCCAAAAGGGCTGTATTGTTGCAAGGTAACGCCTTTTGGGTTGAAAAACGCAGGAGCAACTTACCAAAGGTTGGTAACCAAGATGTTCAAAAACCTGATTGGCCAAACAGTAGAAGTCTACATCGACGACATGGTCGTGAAAACCAAGGAATCAAAGGGCCATCTTGCCGACCTAAAAGAGGTCTTTGATATACTCAAAACATACCGGCTCCGACTCAACGCATCGAAGTGCGCATTTGGGGTTGGATCGCGTAAGTTTTTGGGGTACCTGGTAACAAGAAATGGCATTGAGGCCAGCCCAGATCAAATCAAGGCCATCCTAGAGTTGAAGAGCCCGACATCGGCAAAACAAGTTCAGATGCTTACTGGACGGTCCGTAGCCCTAAACAGGTTCATAAGCCGAAGCTCGGACAAATGTAAACCCTTCTTCAACCTGGTGACGAAGGCCACAGACTTCCTATGGACTGAGGAACATGAGGCCGCTTTGGCTGACCTAAAACAATATCTGACCACAGCTCCAGTCCTCTCAACACCTGAACCTGGAGAAGAACAGTTTTGTATTTGGCAGTTTCAGAATACGCAGTAAGTGCAGTGCTAATCCGAGAGGAAAAAGGGGAGCAAAAGGCTATTTATTATGTAAGCAAAACCCTAGCCGATGCAGAAACAAGGTACCTACCACTAGAGAAATTAATGTTGGCCTTAATAATGGCTTCAAAGAAGTTGAACCATTACTTTCAAGCGCACAAAATTATAGTTCTAACAGAGCACCCGCTGAAGTCTTTGTTACAACAAGGAGACTTAACTGGAAGAATAGCAAGATGGGCAGTGGCCTTGTGCTAGTATGACTTGGAGTTCAAACCGAGAAGAGCAATTAAGGGCCAAGTTTTGGCCGACTTCATAGCGGAATTCACACCAGAATCCATCGAACATTGGGCTCCGTTGAGCCAAGATGAACAATGTCCAAGCAAATAAGGAGAAGCCCAGCCAAAGGCAAAAGAACAAGGAAAGGAAAAACTCAGACCCTGCAGCATTTACATCGGCGACTCCTTTCGCCTGTTTGTCGATGGGAGCTCAAACCGGCAAGGAGCAGGGGCAAGAGTAGTGTTGATATCCCTTGATGGGAGATATTGGAGCAATCTATTCGATTAGGGTTCAAAGCCTCGAACAATGAGGCAGAATACGAAGCATTGATTGCGGGACTAAAGCCGGCAGTGGCAGCAGAAGCAGACGAGGTAATAATTTTTTGTGATTCTCAAATTATAGTAAATCAAACTACAGGAGAGTTTGCAACCCGAGATGAGAGGATGTCGGCATACGCAAAGGAAGTCATCAGGCTGGCAGCCTTGTTTCGCAACTGCTGACTTCTTCAAGTTAGCCGAGATGATAACAACCACGCCGACGCGTTGGCCAACTTGGCAAGCTCAATGCAAACTGGAAAAACAAGGACAATAATGATTGACTATTTGTCAAGCCCGAGCATAGAACAGCCGATCGCAGAACAAGAAACAATGTGTGTAGACTTGGGACCAAGCTGGATGGATGCAATTGTTGCATTCCTGAAAGAAGAAAAGTTGCCAGAAGACCATAAGGAAGCGCACAAGGTTAGATTGAAGTCGGCAAGATGCAATTTGACAGCAGACGGACATCTCTACAGAAGGTCCTTCACTGGACCCCTTTTAAGGTGCGTACACCCATTGCAGGTTGAAGATTTTCTATATGAAATTCATGAAGGGATCTGTGGAAGCCACGCTGGGGGCAGATCACTAGCTCACAGGGCCATTACCCAAGGGTATTGGTTGCCCTACATGCAAAAAGATGTAGAAGCCTACGTGAAGAAGTGTGAACAATGCCAAAGGTTCGCACCTTTGATACATCAGCCAGCTGCTGACCTGAACCCTGTATTCAGTCCATGGCCATTTGCCCAATGGGGCATGGATCTCGTTGGGCAGTTGCCCCAAGCAACTGGGCAAAGGAAGTACTTGCTGGTAACAACAGATTACTTCACGAAGTGGATAGAAGCAGAACCTCTTGCCAAAATCCGAGATGTGGACGTCAAGAACTTCATATGGAGAAACATCATCATCAGATTTGGCATTCCAAGAGCAATAGTTGCCGACAACGGAACGCAAGTAATTTTGGATGGGATAAAGAAGAGGCTGCAGGCAGCAAAAGGAAAGTGGGTGGACGAGTTGCCCAATGTACTCTGGGCATATCGAACTACGCTGAGAAGATCAACAGGGGAAACCCCCTTTGCCATGGCTTACGGCACAGAAGCAGTCATCCCACTAGAGATCGGCATCCCAGGGATTAGAACCCAGGGAGTACAGAATGGGACTAATGACATACTTCTAGCCCGAGATATAGATCTCTTAGAAGAAAGAAGAGAGAAAGCTGCAATTCAGCTCGCAGCATACCAGCAGCAGCTTGCTAGAGCTTACAATAAGAAGGTTAATCCAAGGGATTTTCAGGTCAGCGACCTAGTCCTAAGAAAAGTTGTTGGCAACAAGAAGGACCTCAGAGAAGGCAAGCTTGGACCAAACTAGGAAGGACCCTACAGAATCACTTCGGTATTGAGCAATGGAGCATATCGACTTGAAGACAATGAGGGCAAAGCACTGCCAAGACCCTGGAACACTTGTAATTTGAAATTTTTCTATCATTAGATGTTCCTTGTTATTTTTTTACCGACATCATCAATAAAATTTTAGCAGAGTTCTCTAAAGACTTATGAATTGATAAAAGATGCATAATGATTGTTTCTGAACAATGAGAACCCAAGTGGAACTCAGGTTCACATTGGGGGCAGAGAGAAGACAGTAATGCTTAACGCTTGTTGAACTTTGTAGCAATTTACAAGTTGAAGTTAAGCCGAGATAATTATTTATCTTCACTTGTTGAAATTTGTAGCAATTTACAAGTCGAAGTTAAACTGAAGTAATGCTTAACGCTTGTTGAAATTTGTAGCAATTTACAAGTTGAAGTTAAGCCGAGATAATTGTTTCTCTTCACTTGTTGAAATTTGTAGCAATTTACAAGTTGAAGTTAAACTGAAGTAATGCTTAACACTTGTCGAAATTTGTAGCAATTTATAAGTTGGAGTTAAGCCAATATAATTGTTTATCTTCACTTGTTGAAATTTGTAGCAATTTACAAGTTGAAGTTAAGCCGAGATAATTTGTTTATCTTCACTTGTTGAAATTTGTAGCAATTTACAAGTTGAAGTTAAGCCGAGATAATTGTTTATCTTCACTTGTTGAAATTTGTAGCAATTTACAAGTTGAAGTTAAACCAAAGACAAGAACTTGTCGAGGTAGATCATCGGTTGGCGTAACCGAGGTGTGTCACCCCGAGAAGGTTACACAAAGGAGGAAGAGTATACATATGCAGAATATTCTAAGTATAGAATCGTGCAAAGACAAAGAAAAAAATAGGAGTGCAAACACTTAGAAAAGAAAAGTTATATTCATTCACCAAAGGGAACATCGGCCACACAAAAAGCATACACTGTTTCAAAAGATAAAGAAGCAACAAAATACAAGTAAGCAAAAGAGGAACATAAAACTACGGCTCCTCTCCTCCAGATTGTTGAATTTGAAGATCAGATACCACCTCGGCCTCCTTCTCTGCCGCTATCTCAACGTCAATTTCTTGGAGAGTTTCTTCAACAGTCTTGACCTCAGAAGGGATGTCGGCTAGTGCGATGTCGGGAACAGCTTCTTGGACAAACTCATCGCCTTCTTCATCTTGAGTCAAGTCTAGGACTTGCTCATTCTGAGGAGGGGATTTGGTCCCCTCAGCATCTTTGGATTTTCTGATCAAAGCCTCATCCTTTTCCTCATCGGCATCCTCAGCATCAGATTCGCCGACATCTTCACTCGGAGTTGGGGCTGGAGGAAATGGAAAGGGAATGGTGTCGGCCTTCCACAATGGAGAATCATCAGGAACATGAAGCTTTTTAAGAAGGGACATCCAACCAAGGGTGAAACCCTTGTTGCATGCCTCCTTCACTTGTTTTTCGTAGGCCTCAGTAACGTCGGCCATACCCTGTGAGTATGCCTTTTCGTCAGCGTCTTTGATTTCAGCTTCTTTGGTGGCTAGGGCCTCCTGAAGCTCCTTTTCAGCTTGGGCCATTTTTTCCTCGGCCTCTCTCCTTTGCGATTCGGCCACCTTCCTAATGGCCTCAGCAGCCTCAGCCTTTTCGTCGGCTTCGGTCTGAGCCTTGATGGCTTCCTCAGCTTGGTCTTCCAGCTTCTTCATTTTTTACTGGAGGCCTTTGTTGGTCTTTTGGAGGATGGAGACCTCCCTCTTCATCTCGACAAGCCTCTTCCTGTTCTCAAAAGACTGCATTGAGAAAGAGTGGGCATGCTGGATGGCCTGAAAGAAAACAGAGGTATTAAAGAATATTCAAAGTGTGAAATAAAGAGAAAAAGAAAGATACCAAATAGAAAACATTTACTTGAACGGAGTGTTGAAGCATAAGGGCATAGTTCTCATACTCACTGTACTGGGCATTTCGCTCCAGATCGCCTGGAAGAAGCAGAGCGGTACTAAGTGCGACGCCGACGTTTATATCGTCGGCACTATCGCTCGCTATAACAGGCTTGTCTTCCAAAGTAATTGTGGGGGCCCAGGGGGCATCGGGTTTTTTTTGATCCCGAAGTTGTTGCGGAAGAAGACCTCGGCTTTTTGGATGGTTGGGATTATGGTGGTTGAGACTCAGAACGCCTCTTCCCAGCAGAAGGCTGGGATTTATCACTCTCAGCTAACTTTGAAATAGGGAGAGTGTCTTCAGACTCAACCTGAGCTACCTTGGCCTTTGGTTGAGCTTTTTTTAGTCTTTTTGGCTTCGGTGGAGGAAGGGTTTGTGTTGGTTGTTCGTCAATGGATGATGGAATGTTGGCTAGGAGGTCTTTAGCAACTGGCTTTGCGCGACCCATGTCGGCTATAAGAACAAGACGTCGGCGACGCTTTCCTTGGGATGGTGGAATGAGGTATGGAGCCGAGATCGAAGGCTGTTCTGCTGAATCAGAGGTTGATCCTTGGTCTGTTCGCGATGTTGATACAGCTGGAAGAGTTGTAGCAGAGGGAGGAGATAAGCTCTTCTTCTTCTTTTTCCTGGGGACGTCGGGGAGCACTGATTTGTATGTTGGGATGAAATTGAGAAGCAGGGGTGCCTTTCGTTTATGGATTGGCAACTCCAGAAGTCTCTTCAAGTCTTTGCTGAGGACAAAGGATTAGCGAAAATCTTTTGGTGGCTGACGAACAACTGCAAAAAGAAAAGACGTCAGAAACAGACAAAGTATTTAAGACTTTGAAAGAAAATAGGCAAAGCTAAATACTGGGCTCTTACCCTTGCCCTCTAAAACTGATCGGGGAAGAGGGTAGAGATGGATGTCCTCGTCTGGAGCAAACTCCCAATTTCCCGAGGTAATGAGATAGTCATCTCCAGCCCCTTTGTTGGAGTTTGAGAGGTCGGCTATGATTTTGAATTCTATAGACCTCGGCTTAAGATAATAAATGAAGCATTTTTCTTTCAAGTTAAGGGCACACATGGTGTAACAATACTGTATATCGGCTAGGGTTATCCTAACGTTTTCCTGTTTAGCTAAGGCGATAATACCAAAAATCACTTGATAAGAATTGATTGCCAGTTGCATGGGGTTCAACTTATAATAGTGAAGAATCTCGCGAAAAAGGATGTTGAGTGGGAGCCGGAGTCCGCACTCAGTAAAAGCTACAATAGGAAGGGGCATGGCGTTTTCTGTAGGCATGATGGAGTCATCATCCCCAGCCAGTCTCAGGTAGACATTGGCAGGGATGGAGAACTCTTGCCTAAAGTACTCAAGTTTGGTCGGGATATCTACCCTATGTCTCCACATACCCATGATATCGGCTTGAATTAGAAGGGTTGAAATTCAAAAAGAAGATGTTTCTTATTGATGGGACCTCGGCAAACAATAAAGTAGGTGCTGGTTTCAGTTTTTTCCTAAGTTATGGGTTCTACAAACAAATCCCAAACCTAAAGCTATGAAGATGAAGATCAAAGGCGCAGATCTGGAAAAGATGCAAAAAACAGAAAAAAAATACGAAGTTTCAGAATCAAGAACAGAGATGGACTATCAAGAACATGAAGAATACAAGAGTATATGGCCAAGAACAGTGGCAAGGCGTGCAAGAAGAACTATGAACAATACATGTATTTAGGGCATAAGCAAAAAGCGGAAATCAACACATTCAGGTGTATGAATCACAAATTAAAAGTTTCAATAAGATACAGTAAAGGCAATAGGTGATAAAGAATGTTAACAGAATTGAAAACGAAAGGAACAGTAGCTTACCAGAAAAAGGGAAGTCGGAAAGGGATTTACCGATGTCCTATGACGGTTGCAGGAGCAGAAGATCGGTAGAAATCTCGCTAGAAGGGGTGAACGGAGAAGGTTACAGAGCTTTGGAAGCTTGAGCGATGGAGGGTTTCGAAAGCTAGAGAGAGATAGCAGGAGATTCGAATAAAAAAGTGAAGAGACGGAAAAAACGGAAATTTTTTTTGATTAAACAGAAACGGCGGCAAAAGCAATCAATACGCCTAGAAGAACGAGGGCGTCAGACGGCGCACATGAAGAAAGAGGCAGCTAACAGGCGCGTCATCTGTATGGACCAGTAAGAGGGAAACGCGTGGCTAAAACGGTTGGGTTGAAGTGCATGACAGCTCATGCGCGTGAGAAAGTCCTTAAAAATCTTGATTTTTTAGGGAAAGCATGTCGGCCTGAAATGAATGATCTCGGCTATTAAATTTTAAGCCGATTTACTGGAAGAAAATACAGATATAGGTTCCATCACCTCAGAATGCCGAAATAATAGAACCTAGAGGCAGTTGTGGGGATATATTATGTATTTTCTGAATACCAACATGTGGCAAGGTGACGCCGACGTGTCAGCCGAGGTGCCACGTGTCCTGGTTGTGACGCCGAGGTTATCTCCGAAGATATCGAAATCCGAGATAAACGGATAAGGGACAAGAGTCCTAGAATGAAGAGGAGACTTAGTCAAGATCTTTATCTCTTAAGGAGTCCAAAGTAAGTACTGAGTTGGAGTCCATAGAAGTCAGGCTTCTAATGGGACTAGGATTAAGTGAACTATAAAAGAGAGGCACCCCCGTGGGTCTAAGGTATGCAATTTTATGCTTTGAGTAGTGAGTTTAGCACTTGAATATCTTTGAGAGATATACTGACTTGATTGTCGGAGTGCCCCCGGGTGGAAGAGCTACCGCCGGAGCCTTTTCTTTCTGTTACAGGTTAGCTGAAGCCATCTATTCTGCCGGTACTCTCTAGCTGATTACTAAACGGGCAGTGTGATCAGAAAATCACTCACACATCAACCTTTCCCCGGACTGAAATATTAGCCCTCCTGCTCAAAGTAAATAATGCATCTGTAATGATATGCTCTGCAGGAATATTAGAAATTTCATATTTCTTTCTTTGTTACTTTTTATTTATTCATTAGCATGCAGTTCTCTTTTCGATTTTTCCGTGGACTGAACTATTAGCCCTCTTACTCAAAGTAAATAATACTACAGTAAAGATATGCTCTGCAGGAATACTAGAAATCTCATATTTCTTAATAATCCAAGCTTCTACGTAAAGTATTGGAACACCCAAAAAAATAGACTTCTAAATTTTTTTTTCTTTTTTTAATTTATTTAATAAAAGCATAATTTAACATGAGTAATACATTAATTATATTTCTTTTTACAATTTGTTTATCAGTTGATGAAACAGAGGTTCTCATAATGCTGATGTGATATTAATGAGATTCACATTACGAACTATTGAAAACTTTTGAAATTTGAAAAACAAAAATGCAGACTTCCACTTCAATAGATAATTGAATTGGCATATACAAAGAATCAATTAACTTATAATTTCTCTTTTATTTATATGTTAGAGTTGAGCAGATGTAACTTTTTTTTTTTTTATCATGTTAAGACTAAATAGCTAATAGATTTTGTATATTTATTTAGTAGAAGATTAGTTATTTCTCATGCTTGAATTGAAATATGACACTGCATAACCAGGGGCGGAGGGAAGGAGGGTCCAGGGAGGTCACGTAACCCCCATGAGTTTTGGAATTATTTTTTTTGGGACAAACATAAAGAAATTATTTTATATAAAAAATTTATAAAAATATTATTTAGAGGGAAATGTCAATGATATTTTTAAAATTATAAGATCATTAATGATTGTTTTGATTGAAAATAAAGAGACTACCATATTATTATCTATGAAAATTTCAATATAATGACGATCTCTATCATTATTGACATGCAAACATAATTAATCTCAATGAAAATATAGAATTTATTGAATTGTTAGTTACATTTAATATGTAGGGTTCATCCTCCATGTATTTCTTTACTATTGGTTGATAATATCATATGGTATGACTATTATATTGAATTTTTAGGCATATTTTGTATAAAAAATTTATTTTATCATTATATAATTTAATTTAAAACTATATATCTATGACTTTTTTTTAATATTGTCCATGATACACTAATTACAAATAACATATTCACTTGGTTTGATTTGAGTTTTCTAAAAACACTTTTCAAAAAATTATACTTTTTTGTTTTAATATTTTTTTTTCTTTTTACTGATTTTTTTTTAAAATTTTAAGCAATTTTTTTTTTAGACACACATTTTAAAAATATTCACTAAAAACAAAAAGTAATAATAATAAAATTAAAATGAAAAACTCAATTTTCAAAAAAGTTAATTGAAAAAACTCAAACCAAACACACTATTTTTTTTATTTATTTTTTATTTTTTTTATCCTTCTTGAAGTCAATCGTAAAAATTTATGTTAAATATTTTTGTAAACATTTTCAATATTATAATTAGTAAGTGCCCCCTCTAATTTATTTTCTTGGCTCCGCCACATGTCAATAATAATGGAGATCCTTCGGCTCCAGGGGATGTCCTTTTATTAGTGGTACCACGTGTTGCCCAGATTCAGATCGATCAGGCACGTATGGGGTAAATGTGGCAAGGACAGTCTTTAGAGTCTCTGTTGCAGCTAGTCGTACTATGACATCCAATTTTGCTTAGGCTTCTTACGCAATAGGTTTGGCTGATAGTGGGGCTGCAATTCTTCTTGCTGACACCCACTAGAAAGCAGCAAGCCCCATTTCGACAAAGGCTGGCATTGTTACCTGTGCAGTTGGAGTGCTTGCAGATATGAGGAAGGATCTCCCTCTGCCCTTGTTCATAGGGGCCATGACTGCTGCAATTTTTATCATCATAGCTGCAATGGTATTCGCCAAATGTCTCACCTGAATATGGGATTTTGCCGAATAAAGATTGAGAGCTCTAATATTCTAAAATATGGGATTTAGTGCTCTCTATCGTTGTTGCGATTTTGCCTCTTTTTTACCTTTTATTTATTGATTAGCGTGTAGATCTCTTTTCAACTTTTCCTCCGACTGAACTATTAGCCCTCCTGCTCGAAGTAAATAATGCAACTATAATGATATGCTCTGCAGGAGTATTAGAAATTTCATATTTCTTTCTTTTTTTTACTTTTTATTTATTCATTAGCGTGCATATCTCTTTTCAATTTTTCCGCGGGCTGAACTATTAGCCCTCCTACTCAAAGTAAATAATGCTACTGTAATGATATGGTCTGCAGGAATACTAGCAATTTCATATTTCTTAATAATCCAAGCTTCTACATAAAGTATTGGAACACCCAAAAAATAGACTTCTAAACTTTTTTTTTCTTTTTTTAATTTATTTAATAAAAGCATAATTTAACATTAGTAATACATTAATTATATTTCTTTTTACAATTTGTTTATCAATTGATGAGACAGAGGTTCTCATAACGCTGATGCCATATTAATGAGATTCACATAACGAACTATTCAAAACTATTGAAATTTGAAAAAAAAATAAAAAATAAAAAAAATTTGTAGACTTCCACTTCAATAGATAATTGAGTTGGCATATACAAAGAATCGATTAACTTATAATTTCTCTTTTATTTACATGTTAGATTTGAGCAGATGTAACTTTTTTTTTTTTTTTTTTTTTATCATGTTAAGACTAAATAGCTAATAGTTTTTGTATATTTATTTAGCAGAAGATTAGTTATTTCTCATGCTTGAAATGAAATATGACAATACATAACCAGGGACGGAGGGAAGGAGGGTCCAGGGAGGTCACGTGCCCCCCATGAGTTTTGGAATTATTTTTTTTGGGACAAACATAAAGAAATTATTTTATATAAAGAAATTTATAAAAATATTATTTAGAGGGAAATGTCAATGATATTTTAAAATGATAAGGACAATAATGATTGTTTTGATTGGAAATAAAGAGACTACGATATTATTATCTATGAAAATTTCAATATAATGATGATCTTTATCATTATTGACATGCAAACATAATTAATCTCAATGAAAATATAGAATTTATTGAATTGTTAGTTACATTTAATATGTAGGGTTCATCCTCCATGTGTTTCTTTACTATTGGTTAATAATATCATATGTCAATGATGACGTGGTATGACTATTATATTGAATTTTTAGACATATTTTGTATAAAAAATTTACTTTATCATTATATAATTTAATTTAAAACTATATATCCATGACTTTTTTTTAATATTGTCCATGATACACTAATTACAAATAACATATTCACTTGGTTTGATTTGAGTTTTCTAAAAACACTTTTCAAAAAATTATACTTTTTTGTTTTAATATTTTTTTTTCTTTTTACTGATTTTTTTTTAAAATTTTAAGCAATTTTTTTTACTTTTTTAGATGTACCTTATTTAGATGTATCTAAATAATAAAATATTTGTGAAAAAATATTTTAAAAAGTTTATTTTTTATTTTTTTTATCCTTCTTGAAGTCAATCGTAAAAATTTATGTTAAATATTTTTGTAAACATTTTCAATATTATAATTAGTAAGTGCCCCCTCTAATTTATTTTCTTGGCTCCGCCACGTGTCAATAATAATGGAGATCCTTCGGCTCCAGGGGATGTCCTTTTATTAGTGGTACCACGTGTTGCCCAGATTCAGATCGATCAGGCGAGTATGGGGTAAATGTGGCAAGGACAATCTTTAGAGTCTCTGTTGCAGCTAGTCATACTATGACATCCAATTTTGCTAAGGCTTCTTACGCAATAGGTTTGGCTGATAATTGGGCTGCAATTCTTCTTGCTGACACCCACTAGAAAGCAGCAACCCCCATTCCAACAAAGGCTGGCATTGTTACCTGTGCAGTTGGAGTGCTTGCAGATATGAGGAAGGATCTCCCTCTGCCCTTGTTCATAGGGGCCATGACTACTGCAATTTTTATCATCGTAGCTGCGATGGTATTCGCCAAATGTCTCACCTGAATATGGGATTTTGCCGAATAAAGATTGAGAGCTCTAATATTCTTGAATATGGGATTTAGAGCTCTTTATCATTGTTGCGATTGTGCCTCTTTTTTACCTTTTATTTATTGATTAACGTGCAGATATCTTTTCAACTTTTCCTCCGACTGAACTATTAGCCCTCCTGCTCAAAGTAAATAATGCAACTGTAATGATATGCTCTGCAGGAGTATTAGAAATTTCATATTTCTTTCTTTTTTACTTTTTATTTATTCATTAGCGTGCATATCACTTTTCAATTTTTTCGCGGGCTAAACTATTAGCCCTCCTGCTCAAAGTAAATAATGCTATTGTAATGATATGCTCTGCAGGAATACTAGTAATTTCATATTTCTTAATAATCCAAGCTTCTACATAAAGTATTGGAACACCCAAAAAATAGACTTCTAAACTTTTTTTTTTCTATTTTTAATTTATTTAATAAAAGCATAATTTAACATTAGTAATACATTAATTATATTTCTTTTTACAATTTGTTTATCAATTGATGAGACAGAGGTTCTCATAACGCTGATGCCATATTAATGAGATTCACATTACGAACTATTGAAAACTGTTGAAATTTGAAAAAAAAAATAAAAAAATAAAAAAAAATTACAGACTTCCACTTCAATAGATAATTGAGTTGGCATATACAAAGAATCGATTAACTTATAATTTCTCTTTTACTTATATGTTAGAGTTGAGTAGATGTAACTTTTTTTTGATCATGTTAAGACTAAATAGGTAATAGTTTTTGTATATTATTTTAATAGCAGACTAGTTATTTCTCATGCTTAGATCGAAATATGACACTACATATCATAATTATTGCTAAGCAAATAAGAGTATTTGTTATTTCATAACTTTTGCTGTTGAAAAATAGAAATAAATATGATTTTAAAAATAAATAATACAATCACTTTTTAATAAAAAAAAATGAAAAAAAAGGGAGATAGGAAGACCCATTTTGAGGGGAGATGAGAACCAAACCAAACCTCATAAACTTCACATGCAATCTAATACAAAGTATTCCATCATGTTGTGTATAAGTCATTTTTATTTTTTTATTTCTTTTACAAAAATAACGTTAGTATATTAGTATAGTTAGATTATAACTGAAATTGTTCATCGCGGCTTTATTAGTTTGAATCTTTAACCTTCCCCTCACCATTCTTTAAGGTGTGACTAGTAAAGTATTGGGCGAAACCCAATGTCTGAGATTGTGTATAACTTATTCCTACAAAAATAGGTAACCAACTAAATAAAATTAATATTAATTCTAAAATAATATGAAACCTATCAATAGGCAGTTAGCGGATCTTATTTTCTCATCTATATGTTCGTGTTTTCTTTCTCAGTTTGAAAGTTCTTTATATTAATTATCGTAGCATTTAATATTTTTTATATTTATAATTTATTGAGTTTCATTGTAACATCATACACTAATAATTATATATATATATATAAATACTGTCAATTTGAAGATAAAAATGATGATATCATATAATTATTATTGTTGGATCAATTTAATTTTTAATGAATGATTTTACACGCTTTAATCTACAAAAATAAATAAATAAATAAAAAGAAAAAAAATAAAAAGAAAAAAGATGAATGACTCAAACTACGAAAGGAGTTTGGTCTAGTGGTTGTGTAGCATGATTTGTGGCATGAGGTATCGGATTCAACTCTTATAGAAAGGAGTTTGATACCTTTTGTAATAATATTTATTTATTCCCCATTATGGGGTACTACGAAAGTGATAACCAATGGGAGCAATTTGTTCGGCCGGAACTAATGCACCTCAGTATGAGCTTAATTCTATCAATGTATAGGTTTTATTTCCGGGTGAGGGGTGCCTGCTGTACAGCAAGCACTGCTGTGCCATTTCAACCCATGATTTTTCTTTCTTTCTTTTTTTTAATATAATTTTTCTTTTGTTTTTTTTTTTTAATTGGTGTTTGTTGCATGCACAGCACACCCTGCTGTGCTTAAGCACAGCAGGCACCCCTTGTCCTTTATTTCCACTGTAGTTTAAGATTTTTCTCTTACTTTGAGAATCTTTTGTATTAATTATAAATTTGATTTTCATTATTATGATTTTAGGTTATGGAACTTCGTTAAAGTGTCACATATATATATATATATCTATATATATATATATATATAATTTAAAAAAATTTAAAAATGGGAAAATGAAAAATTATAACTTTCTTGAAAAATACTTGAGACTTCCTTTTTTTTTAGAACCCCCACAACCTCAATCATTCTTGTATGTGTGGGACCTATTCATATATGTGTGAGACTCACACCATTAATGAATAAGATTCAAAAGGAGGTTGTGGGTTCTCCAAAAAAGGATGTCTCAATCATTGTTGAACTTTCTTTCAAACACCACATAATGTATAATAAATAAATAAATAAATAAATTGATCATAATTAAAATATTAATTATGAATTTAATTTTCATTATTACAATAGTAAGGCCAAGTTTGGCATATTGTAAAAAAGTCAAAAAGTCAAAAAGTTACTCAAAAAGTTAAAAAATTAACACTATTCACCAAAAGTCAATAATTACGGCTGCACAACTCCCAATCTTAATTTTTTCCTACAAATCAATTTTTACAATTTTTTATTACACATTTTTCCATATGGAGTGTCATATATAAAGAATTTTAATAAATTTTTTTCTTACAAAAGTGGGAATATGTGCAATTATAACCTTTTAGCACCACATAAGGTATAATTAATTTTTTTTATTATAATCAAAATAATAATCATAATATATCATAATAAATATCACAATAATTTATACTATTACTACTATGGTGAGTCATAACTAATACTAAAATGAATCATAACAAAAAATTATAATTGTTATAATTGAACATATGAAACACACCTTGAAATAGAGTGTGTATTATAGGAAAAATTACATAATAGTTCTGGAGTATTACGTGACCATACTCCCTCACCAATTACTATTTATTACATCATTTTATATTTTTTAATCACTTAACATAAATAATTAGCCTCTAAAAAATATAAATAATTAAAACTTTACATTTTCTATCAATTATACGATTATAGAGTATTACGTGACGGTAATTTTTCAATTGCCGAAAGTCACAGTGTAATGCTTGGCAATAATTGACTTCGTCCAAGGAATGGAAATGACCCAGATCAGATTTCCTCCTCCCAATCAAAGCATGCGTTCGTAATTTTTGACAAAGTTTCATAAAAGGGCAATATCATTACTTGAGAGCCAATAATGAATCCATCTAATGAATAATAAGTAAATAATACTAATAATACTAATAATGAATATTGCTAAGTTGTTCCATTAAATCAAGGAGAAATTATTGGAAACACCCATTTTGGGAAGAGATTTATTTACGGATGAGCCGTAAATGTCATTGTTATGGTCATTCAATCAACAAATGGCAGCTCAGAAAAATAGTATGTTTTATCAAAACACACACATGTACCTGATGATCTTCATCCTCTTCCCTGATGTGTTCCTCACTTTCATTCTCTTGTTCAAAGATTTGTGCTTTCCTTCATTACCAAGCAACGGCTCACCACCGAAAACCACCACCTTCCACCCACTGACCTCCACTCCTTCCCTTCGGTGCCCACCAGCAATCACTGCCCCATCTCTCCTCTCTATATAAACAGGCCAAGATAACAAACACTCGATCGACAATGAGAAAGTTCTGGTGACAAATCGACGACGAACGGTGTTAGACGATGCTCCACAAACCTAAGACCATCGCCTCTCCGTTACCATCGTCCACTGACCACCATCTCTTTCCACCACCGACGGCACTGTTGTCTCCCCCTCCTTTTCTTCTCAACTGCCCCCACCATTTACCATTGTCTTCCTCCCCCTCAGCCCTCACCACCTACTTCACATAGACAAACAAAAAGGTTTTCCTCTGCAAATCAATTTCAATTCAAAATGTGAATCCCACTGGTTAGTTCTTGGTATTTGGTTCTTGCATCAATTTCATTTAATTTCTTGATTTTTCAATTACAAACATAGTTCTAAATCGCAGTATCGGATAACGTAACAGTATCGATTGCGGAGTATTTGTATCGGTAGTATCGACCGGTACGTATCGAAAATCGGATGTCACGGCCATGAAATTTCAAAATTCATTAGCAATCCCTCTAAAACACAATTTTATGTAATTTTTTTTTTTTTACTCTTTTAGCCTTAATTTATCACATTTTAATCAAAATTTTGATATGTAAGAGCACTTTTGACTCATTTTTAACTAAATGATATGTATTTATTTTAGTCTCAAGCTTTTATTTGGCATATATGTTAAACTTTTAATATAAAAAATTGAAATAAAAATAATTTGAAATAAAAAAATTTGACAGAATAAAAAATCTAAAATAGTAAAAAATCTGAAATAAAAAATCTGACAGATTAGACCTCTGTAAATTAAAAAAAATTGAAATATTAAACCTCTTTTTTTTTTTTAAAAAAAAACAAAACAAAACAATGAGCAATCACAAACATTTCCAGTAACCTTGTTTGTGAATCCAAGCTTTTGACAGATGAAGATCTTGATTTCAATATTTATTTTTCTTACTTTTTTTCCCTTGCTCAACTATATATATATATATATATATCTCCCATACCACAATATAACTACAAACAATCCTATCCTCTCTCTCTCTCTCTCTCTCTAAAAGATGCAGAACAGTGGCTTAAAAAGCAATTTCGAAACAAAAAAAAAAAAAAAAAATTAGGAGAACAACAAAACAGAGCATAACAACAAACCTTCTTTGAAGAAGCTTGAAAGCGGTGCCACTAGGAGATGGATTTGGGTTCAATTTGATGCTTCTCCTTACAACACTTTACAAGATTGATGCCACTGAGAGATGGGTTTGGGTTTGATTGAGGATTTGGGTTTGGCTCGATTGAGGGCTTTTGTTTACAGGTTGTTGTCTTCTCAAGTTGGAGGTTGAAGTGAACTCCACACGGCCCAAAGAAAGAAGGTTATTGCTTTTGCAGGAGGTTCTCTGCTCCAATTTCATCTGTATCGGCAATGGAAAATGTGTGTCGGAATTACATCGCTCATGTATCGGAATCAGGCTGTTACATACCAGGAATCGACCTCTATGGCCACAAATTTCATTCTCACCGGTATAACGGTCCATATCCTAGTCGGCACTCCAATTTTCCGATATGAATCGGCCGGTACAGTACGTACCGGCTGATATTTAGAACTATGATTACAAACTTCTCAGTACATTATATATGGTAATGAATGACTTTCGTGTTCTATGAAGAAGTTTGTCATGGCTGAGATGGTGTTTGGGTACTCTGATGACTGGTTCTGGTGAGGCAGTTGCAGTGGTCACTTTGGGAGGAAAAAAAGAGACAAGATTGACAAAAAAGAAAAGTGAAATGTCACCGTGTAATTGGTTGTCCGTAAATGATTCACTTACGCGACAACTGTGTATAATGCATCATCTTTTGGGAAATGTGGAATAGATTTGGTGATAATTTTACCCTTTGTTGGTGGTGTGGCACATTTTATTAGGGATTTTGAATTCCTTTGATTATGTTTGGTTTGTTGTGCACATTTTGGAAAGAACAAATACGGGCAAAGTCTTTGGATTCTACAATCTGAGGGCATTTTAAACTTGATAGGTAGGTGAAGTTGTTCACGTTGCTAGGGGTTGTTGGAACATGTGTGAAGGTACGATCCCACATCGGATAAAGAATAAAAAGAGATGTCTTTGAAAATCTTAAAAACCCCCAGATATTGATTTGCAATTAAGATTCAATTTTAGCAATGAATAACCATCCCCAATCACACACAAGTAGATCTAATTCAATTAAACAAGAATTGAATTATATCTACAAAATATAAATCAACACAACAAAATAATGTGAAAAAAATCACAATTGGAACACCTCCACTTGTGATTAAAAAAAAAATCACGGATCAAATCCACAAAATAATCTACTAGGAAGATAAAGGAATTACACACGAAAACCCTCAATTACCTAGCTAATCCATGCCCAAATTGAACTGAACTCGATGGGCCTCTTCCACCACCGTCTTCACCATGGAATTACTTTCCCAACGTTAAATCCACAACACCGATGTCGAATCCACAACGATGAGCCACTCCAGAATCCACCAAAGCTTTAAGCTCAAGTTCTCTACAATCCACCGATGAATGTCTCTTAGTGAATTTGAATTAAACGAAAGAAACCCCTTGATGATTGTCAATATGAAGCTCGTTGATGCATAAATCACCCTCAATTCATTAAGGAAACAATATATAAACACCTTTCAATATAGAGCACTATGGCTTATCTCCTCAGAGAGAATTCTGGACAGGCTGAACCCTAAAATTCCCAACCACGACACTTTGTAACAAACAGGGACGTAAAGACCACTCGAGCACAAGAATAACTGCTGGAGCGGTGAGACCAGTAAGGTGGGCTAACATATGTCACTTAATTTGAGTGCAAGACTTACCACTCGAGCAATAAAATACAATTCTAAGTATCTTTAGTAACATACTGAGATACTAGATGATCCAAATTAGTACTTGAGTGCACACTTGACCGCTCGAGTAGTCTAAGAAGTTTTACAAGCCCAATAACTCCTCTGCTCAAGCACACATTTTCTTTAGCACAAACTCCTCTAATCAAGCACAAATTGGGTTAAATTTGCATCTAAATGCTCACAAACTCACAGAAACAAAAGAGTGAATGCAATTCCAATTGAAAAAAGTTTTCTCAAATGGGATTGCCAATTACAAAATACCTAACAATCTCCCCAGTTGACAATTTCGTGACAAAACTCATCTAACAAGAAAGTTCTAATCACCCCAACCCAAAACATACAACAACAAGTGAACTTCTCAAGCTGACAATCTGCAAAATAACTATTAGTGCCACAAGAGTATATGATAGCGTAAAGAATAAGACAATAGAAAAATTTTAAGCCATCATGCAACAACAAACACTACGCTATCATGCAACACCACACCACCTTAATAATCTTCCCATTTTTGTCATGAATTGACAAAAGGAGCTCAAACCACAAAAGAACATATACTTGCCATAAAAGCATAGACAGAGACAACATAATCAAGGGATAAGATGATGGAAAAGCCAATAACACACGACAAATACCAACACAAAGCAATAGGCAAACCAACAAGCACCAATCTCTCTCATAAAACTAATCAAAGAAGGTCTATGCTAAACAAACTCCCTCTCAACAATTAAACCAAACAACCTCCTAAACAAAAGCAACAACAAGGACCAAAAAACAAAGACTAAAATAGAAAATAAAAAACCAATATGGTGGAACAAGTAAGGAGTTTTAGATTTGTACTTCAAAACACAGAAGAATATTTAAGAAACACAATTACTTGAAAACACAATGTGCACAATCTCTAAAAAATTTCTCATGAAAGAACATGGGGAAACATGTGGAAAACATAGATCTCATGAGAAGAGAGTGTGTGTGTGTGTGTGTATGTGTGTGTCTTAGAGTTCAACAAATACTAGAGTCAAATCCTGGTAGTGATCTGATGGCTGGACCTCCGACAAGAAAATCTGTGAATGATTGAGAAAAGTCAAACTCTAGTAATCAAGGAGTATTTACTGAGTAAATATGAATGCTCCCCTTAAACAATGGATACAATGTTCTTGTGCACTCATCGATGACTTTCACACTCAAGAGTATAGAAACCAAACCGGAGAAGGATGGGAAAAAGTAGCAGGCTTGGTTAGTGTAAGAACCCCACTCTGTAATCAGTGATTAAGAAAATTAATCATGTGTTTAAGTGAAATTCTGAGGTAACTATGCATGTGATTATATGATTGGTGTCATTTTGAATGTCTATCTGTTCATCGTAGAAATATATGTCGTAATTTCTATTATGATATGAAAATTGAAAAGCCTTATCGGCATCTGAAATTGAAATTGGTCACATGAATAAGTCATTTAGAATTTTTAGAACACTTTGGCAAGTTTAATTAAAAATTGATTCAGATTAAATTAATTAGATTAAATTGATTAAACTAAGTGTAATTAATTAACCTTAAGCATGTTTTCTTTGTTTAAGCTAATCACTATATATATGTGATGAGTTAGTGCTTAGGCTCATAATCTTTGAGCTCATCATCTATACAAAGCTAAGGAAGAACTTTAGAGAGGGAGAGAACACCATTTTAGAGAGAGGAAAACAAGAACTTGATGAATTTCAAGGAGATTAGAGAATTGTGAAGTAGAACTCAAAGAATTGCCTAATACAAGTGTGATTCAAGGCTCTACGTAAGAATTCAATCCTTAATACATGAAGATATTGTGATTCAGAGTTGAGTTCATGGTTTATATTTGGCCATTTGCATGTAGTTTGATATGAGAAGTCAAGAATGTGAAGAAGCTTTACTTACATGTGCTAAATTGTTGAGTTTTACCATGTTGAGCTTAAATTGTGGGTTAATTTGTACATATATGTTTCATCCGTCATGTGATGATTCCTTAATTCATGTTTTGGAAATAAATTTTGTACATGCATGGAGCCTTTGAGCTCAAAGTTGTCAAATTCATGAGTTCAAAAAAAAAAAAAAAAAAAGAAGTTAATTCTTTACATGTAAGTCAAGAACATGGCGTTTTGAACTTTGTTTTGGAAAATTGAAAGGGATTTCAGTATGTGGTTTCATAATTTCCATGAATTTATGCATTATGATGAGTTTCTACATATTTCTAGTAAGCCATGCAAGCTTTGAGCATGAGAGATGCATTTTTGAACTTCAAAGAGCAATCTGGAAAACTCAGAAAATCTACAGATCGCACGAGCGACCAAGTGTGCGCTCAAGCGAACCCTTTGTATATAGTTGGACCGCTCGAGCGACCAAGTGTTGGCTCGAGCATAGATTAGACCCATCCAGTACTTTTGCAGAGATCTATTACTGCTTGAGTGACCAATAGTTGGCTCGAGCGAAGACCTCTATTTTTGCATTTTTTGACAAGTCTTTATGTGTTCATATCTTGGTTCTCATATTCTCTAAAGCATTTCTAAGCATGAATTGTGACTCAACAAGGAACTAATAAGTGAGAAACCCACATGAATCATTGAATTAGAAAGAGAAAACGAATTATATGATTCGAACAATGTGTTCCAATATGTGTATATGTGAATTATGCAGGTTTTAACATTGTGGAAAAACATCAACCTACTTGAGGTGAGTAATGTCTTTGTAAGGATATTTTCATATAAATCATTTTGAAATGGCTATGCTATATAATGTTTTATGAAATCTGCTATACAATGTTTTATGAAATCTATGTTTCGTTTACGAAATGTCCAATGTGATAAGTATTCTCTGAAATGTTAAGTTATGCTATGGAATTTCAAAGTGATTATGATATGACAGGTTTTTAGAAAACTTCTTTTTGATGAGAATGAATGAGATCTCTTTTGATTATCGAATGTGACATCCATGAACACATGCTTTGATTTATGAAAATCTCTGCTATGCTTATGTTGATCCATTGTGGTCATTATGTACACGTCGACCCGTTGTTGTCGTTATGCCTAAGTCGATCAATTGTGATCGTTATGCCTAAGTCAATCAATTGTGATCATTATACCTAAGTCGATCAATTGTGATCGTTATGCCTAAGTTCTCGGTCTATTATGGTCGTTTTGCTATTGTTCTGTTCAGTACCATTGGGTTATACCACGAAATGTAATTAACTTTGAAAGGTTTGAGAAACCTTATGCCTACTAAATATATATCATTGATGAATGCTTCATTTGTGATGAGAATGTCGTATATATATATAGAACTAATTTATTCAACCTCCTTACAATTATCCACTGTGCTTCAACTCATTATTTATATTTATGAATGTAGGTGTTCAGGCATGTGACCAGGTCCAGTGAAAATTGCTTGGAGATCTTGTTTTGTCAGCCAACCATTGTGCCTCCTGAGGAGGTTCCCGTTTTAAAAAGTAATCAAGTTTTGTGATCTATGTTTAAGACTTTGTATTTCTTCTGTTGAAGTTTGAACATGTCTTTTGCTTATCTGTATATGTGTGGGTGAGAATGACGTCATAACGATGTAAATTAAGTTTTAAATTTTTTGTCCCATGTAGCTCTATGGATATTATATTCTGATATTTGCTTCCGCTAGCCCCTTTATTTTGTTTAACATGTTCAGAGGTCGTCAGTAATCCCAGGATTACTGGCTGGTTATGGCGCTAAACCTGTAGGAGCGGGTTTGGGTCGTGACAGTTGGTGACTCTAAGATAGCCTTTTCCTCGTGCCACAAAAAACATGTATAGATGGGTAAGCAGTAGAGGTGTAAAATGATGGAAGGGGAGTAACAAACTTAACATCACTCAAGATATGCTAGCATTGGCCAATTCCTCTAGAAATGCACAAGAAATACTACTATAGTCCATAGAGAAATTTAATCGCTTATGTGGATAAGTCCGATATTTGGTATTCCAACAGTGTGTACAAAATGCGACAAACTAATCAAAGTACAAACAATCCAAAATGAGAAATAACCACAGATGGCACACACACATTAACAAGTAATGGATTTCTTATCAATTCTAATATACACTAATGACTTCTCAAAAATTTCAAGCTTGCAAAACTATACTTGAAAAATCTTTCTGGATTTTTGAGAAAACAAAGCAAGAAAGAACATAAAGCACAAAAAAAAAAAAAAAAAAGAAAAAAAAAAAAAAAAAAAAAAAAAAAAAAAGGAAGAAGAAGAAGAGAGAGAGAGAAGTAGAAGAAGAAGAAGAAGAATAAGAAAGGAAACAAAGACACAAAACAAAAAGAAACAAACCAAGAAAAATGAATAAACAACAAATCAACCCAAATCAAGCTTCCTTACCCAAACCCCTATAGTGTGGACAATACTATGCAAATTGCGATGCTTGGGTGATGTCTTGACATTGTGGTTCCCTTCCCCCTCAATAGGAACCCGTCCTGACTCGATTTCAAATCTCCTATTCCAAGGTCTAGTCACGATCAAACTCATTTCATGTTTGGTCTCATGCGATTTAAAGCAATGAGTTCTAATATAACCCTTAAGTCCACAACGATCACAAATATGAATGAATTTACTCTTTGCTACACAATTATGAGACAAAGAAGAAGATGAATTGATATTACCCCTAGCCATGGAACCTTGTGTGCTCTCATCCTTGGGAGTTGAAGCTTTGGAAATTGTGACAAGTCCTCTGATGACGTGAACTCCTCCTTAAGCATTGATCATTGGTTGAGCACCAAGATCCACATCCACACTCGGTGAATTTGTAGTTTTAACACTTTTGAGTTCCAACTCCAATGAGGTAAACTTCGCTTCAAAATCTTTCTCAGACTTTGAACAAGTCTCTAACTCTCTTTCAAGTTCACCATTCTTCTCTTTTATTTCATCATGAGCATGAAGCAATTGAGTTTTCTCTATCTCATATGTGGACAATTCGGCAACCAATATCTCCATCTCATTTGAGAGTACACTTACTTCCACTTGAGCTTCCATGAGCTCTTACTCTACTTTTTCTTTCCCCTCTCTACTCAACCTGAGCTTGGTGGATAACTTGGTGTAGACACCCTATTTTTGACCATCCTCAAGACTTAGTTGTGCTTGTAGGTACATCCAGCCACCAGTTCGATTGCTCGTCGAGAACTCGACTTTTGCGGCAGAATGTCACAGGTTTGAGCTTTCCAAACCCAGTATCCTTTCTGCCTCCTTTTTTTTTGACCATGTGTTGGTCCTTTCTGCATGATTCTCATGGGGCACTGTCGGCCACTGTTTGGCACTGCCGGCCATGGATTCTTCCCTGCCTGCTACTGATGATGCCTGCCAACCATCAGTGAGGCACTACCGGCCACAACTGATGGCCGGCAGAACCCTTTCTCTCAGCAAATTTCACGCCAGACCTTTTGAGCTAGCTGGTTTTCACTTATCTCTCCTCCATACACGAGTATGGAGGGATGAGCCTTTTTTCAAGCTTGTTGAACAAGCTTTGCATTGCCTCTCTTCTATAAAAGGAGAGGCTCCTCCTCCATTTCAGAGGTTCATAAATTTGAGGTTTGAGATATAGATATAGTTTTGTATCTATACCTCTCTTTTGTTCTTGTTTTGTGCCTCAAAAGTGTAGTTTTGTCTTAGTTTAAGACACAAACACACACTCAAACACCTTTCTTGTATTGCTGAGGCTTCTTGAAGTTGTGTTTTGGTGTTCTTGGGTTGATTTGAGCTTGAAAAGCTTGCTGGAGTTGCAGCTTTGAAGAAGGTCTTCAAGGGTGAGTTTCTATCCCTTAAAACTCCTATTCTTGCTTAAGCTTTTAGCCCTTCTTGCATGCTGTTTTGAGCTTAGCTTTCTACTGGAAAAAGTTTTGTTTTTGCATGCTTAAAATTTTTTTTAAGGTCACTTTTTCGTTTAGGGTGATCTACCTCCCCTTAGGCCTTGTTTTGAGCCATCCCTTTAGGCTCTTATTGCAACCTTTGCATGACCTTTCTACCACTGAAATCCAGAGGATTTTCAGTGGTGGAAATGTGGTTTTGGAGTCTTAAATAGGAGAGGGTCATCCCTTCTCCTTGTGTCTTGTTTACTTGCTTCATATGCCTCATGTGTGAGCATGTTTGTTAAGTTTATGTTGGCCATATCTTAGCTTGTATTTGTGGTTATTTTGCTGTGGCATGCCACTATTTTTGCTTGGTTTTGTCACTCCATGCATGCTTAATACACTTGTAGTGTAAATCACACAAACTAGTCTTGTATGCATCATGAAGTAGCATGTCATTCTAGCTTGTTTTCTTTCCATTTCAGCATGTTTTTGGTGATGTCTTGCCATGTCATACCTCTGTTAGGGTTTGGTTTGGTTAGCCTTTGCATGCTCCATGCACTTGTAGTGCAATTCCTTGAAATAGCCTAGTGTGTCTCATGCTTTAACATGCTATTCTAGCATGTCTTTGGCTCAACTTCATGAAGCTTTTGTCCATGTTTTAACATGCTTTAGCTCTGATTTAGGTTGTTTTGGCCATGCATGACTTGCTTTGTATAGCCATGGTTCAATCTAGCTTGTTAACTTTGTGCACCAAGTCCATTAGCATGCATTATTTGGCCTATTTCAATGATTTGGCATCATTTGTAATGTGATTTCAGTCCATATTTCATGGCCATGTACTTGCATCTTTCACTCATTCAATGCGTTGGAGGGTTCCCTCCTTTTATGCCTTAACATGAATCATTGTGTATGCCTTCATGCCTTAGCTTGTGAGCCATCATTTCAATGTATTTCTGGGGTTATTTTGCCATGATATATCTCTGATTTTTATTGGTTAAGTCATCACATGCTTGGTCTTAATAGGTGTAGTGTAACCCACCTTATTTGCCTTGTATGCATCATGCCTTATACCCTTCATGCTAGCTTGTTTTGGCTTCCTTCCATGCATATTTTAGTAATCATTTTGACATGTTCTAGGACTGTTTTGGGTTGCCTTTGCCATATCCTTCATGCTTTGTATAGCTGTAGTGCATTTGGCCTTGCTAGCTTTGTGTTTTGGTGACTCTTGCATGCTATCTTTGAGCTATTTAGATGATCTGGCATCATTTAATACTCTATTTCAGAGCTTATAACATTGCTATGTTCCCACTTCTTTCATGCCTTGAATGCCTTTAAGTGTTATGCGTTGTTGCCTAGCTTATGGACCAATATGTGTGCATGCATGTCTTGCCTTTTGGTGCCTTAGTTTTGGTGTTAATGGCCATTGATTTGGGCATGATTGAGGTCTATCCATTTTGTTTTAAGTCCATTAAGCATTGTGTATGCCATGTAGTTCATCACATTGTGTATGCCATGTTGTACCATTGCACTTGTGTATGCCATGTTCATAGCATTTTGTATGCTAGTTGTTGTTCTTAGCATCGTGCATTGTGCATGCCATTAGCCTTGTTAGGTTGTTCATGTTTCATTGCATGTTTGCATGCTTGAGTTGCATTGTGTATACCATGCTTATGTTGCATTGTGTTTGGGATAAGTGTTAGCCCAAACATGGGAAATGAGGAACGTTTCATACTTGAAGTGATGAAACGTGCCTCGATTCTCGGTCACCGACGCTCCGGATCTCTTGACGATGCATGATAGAGTTCTAGGCATTTATGTGTTTTTTTGTGCATTCATTCTACATTGACTTGCACAAGTTGAATCTTTGGCCATCATGCATCGAGATGCGCGATTGATGGTCTTGGATCCTATTATGCCTCTCCCTTGATGTTTTGAGGTGATATGGGGTGGCATAGTGCGTACATATCCTTGGGAGACCCTCTCTTTCCTCTGTTTTGTGCTCTGTTGTAGCTTGGTGTCACAGTGCACAAGTGGCCGGCAGTCTTTCATCCTTGGCCGGCACCCCCCTCATCCTTGGCCAGCAGTGGGCATCCTTGGTCGGCAGTGGGGTCGATAGTAGCTTTTCATGGCTGGTAGGCCACTGGTGCACTCCTCAACATTTTTTTGGGTAAGATCCAGCAGTTAGTTCTCAAAAACACCTTGCAGACAGAGCCTCTAGAGAGGATTTGGAGAGCTTTCGAGACGGGAACCGAGCATGCATACTCTCCTCCTTCAACCAGAGCTGGAACAGCTTAGTTCAATGCTTATTTGTTAATTAGCTTCACTTCATAATTTAATTAATTAATTTGTTAATTAATTAAGTGTTGTAATAATTAGTAAGTAGATTGCTTATTTTTCAATTTGGTTATGTAATAATTAATTAGCTTGTTAGTTAGTTAATTAGTTGGTTTGTATTATTTATTCGGACCCTCCGTCGAGAGGGCAAATTTTGTAATAAGTGTGCGTGCGTGTGTGCATATCTTCCAACTCCACGTCTTTCTCCCTTTTACGTACCTGCTTTCGATGGTTAGTTTAGGGCATTTTTCAATTAGCATACTTATGCTTCGCATGTTTGCATCCATTCATTTGTCTTGCATGCACCGGGCTCAGCGCATCATACTAACTGCATTGTATATCAATTTCAAGTTGAATACATGTATCAAATTATTGCATTTCATATGCCATCTTAGAATAGCCGAGCCTATTTTAGATGCATTTTCGCATGCATTGCATTAGCCATCTTAACATGAACTAGGGTCATGCATGATTTCTAACTAGTTCTCTGTTTTGGCTCGGAGTACACTGTGAGTGTTTACGCTTTAGCATCTTGCACGCGTGTTAGTGTTGCCATGATAGCATGCTTGCCATGAGGCTAACTGCTTAAATGATATAACTGCCTGAATGCTTGTGGGTGAAGGTTGGATTACTTGAATTGGAACAATTCATCGAAATGCGAGTTTTAAGCCCACTTGAGAGTGGGCAAAATCATGTTTTCTTAAGCCCACTTGAGGGTGGAAAATCCACGTCTTAGCCTACTTGCGAGTAGCATCTTCAAACCATTTTCAAACAAACAAACATGAGATGCTTTGTTCCAACTTAGGCGATCTAGTCTATACTTGTGTGTTGTGAGCATCACATAGTAATTTTAGCTAATAACCGAAATAAGAACACATGTATTTTAAAAAACAAGATATCATGCTTAGTACAGGCCGATCCTTTGATCGGGCGAGCGGGGGTGCTCATTGCATGACCTTCCCCTCTCATACCCAAGTTCCCGAGCCGAGGCAACTTTGGTGATGACGGACACGTGGCCTTAGCCACGAGTCAGGGTTTCCTAAATTTCCCCCAGAACAAAATATTTAGGTGGCAACTCTGTATCTGGCAAAGTAGTCCATGTTTGGCACTTCTTTATAAAAATCAGTTTTCCAAAACGATTTGCCGGATTTGGACTCTCTGGTGATTTATCGGTCTTGCATTGCACTTTGCAAGATTAGATTCAGAACCATGACATTGAGTCCGAACTGTAGTAAGCCCAAATGAGCAAAATGGGATTTTCCCAGGACGTTCGGGCTCGTCTACACTTGGTATTCATCTTTGTCAAGGCGTAACTTCATTTATACAACATATCATATGATTCATGAAGAGTTACACCATCTATTTCTTCTTCTATGCTAAATGACTCTCTACCACTATTTGAGGACCTAGAAGTAGAGCTTCCATTCTCACTCTTATCAACAGAAACATCTCCATCTGAAGAATTAGCACTCGATGCATGAGGAGTGGAAATACTTTGAGACTTCTCTACAGAATGTGCATCCTTGTAGATAGTCTTCTATAAATCTCATACTGCCTTGGTCATCTCACAATGTGAAATATGGTTTCTCACACTTTTCGAGATACCACCGAGCATTTCCTCTAAATCTCTTGAGTTGCATGCAAAGTGTTACAACTTAAGCTCACCCCATTGCTCTTGAGGCTTCAAATTTCCCACATTTGTCACCAAGTCAAGTTCATAAGGCATCTCGAATCCTTCCTCTATGATCCTACAAGGGCTTGTATTAAATGCCAACAAATGCACCCTCATTTGTGGACTCCAACATAAGTATTCATTTCCATCAAAGAAATGAAGAGTAGACACATTATGGCGATGAGCATAGTTAATTTGTCCCTCGGCTATAAAAACTACTATGAAAGCAACAAATTGTCCATTTCCCTCTTTGTCTTGAGCCTTGTTGTCACTTGTATCTTGATCAGAATTTGACTCATTATCCTATGTGATAAAGATGGTTTCTTCTTCTTTAACTGGTTAGGGCATTCTTAAGTAAAATGGCCAAAATCTTGGAATGGATAGCATTGGATTCTTTAAGGATTCCCTTAAATTTTTCCTTTATTCGTCTCAATTGTACAATCATTTTTGAACTTGTCTTTGCCTTTGGATTTATGAGTTGATTCCAAAAAATTAGGCTTCTTTTTCATAAAAGACATTTTGAAACATTTTATAAAATCGTCCTTCATCTTGGAATCAGACTCACAACCCTCATCAGATTCCTTTCCAGTATTATGAGTATTACCAAAAGCGACAACATCTTTTTCTTTCTTTTTGAAATTCAAATGTGCCTCATAAGTTTAGAGATTTCCAACCAAATGATTAAGCTTGAGGTTGTCAATATCTTAAGCCACCTCAATAGTCGTAACTTTTGGTTGGAATTGATGGGCAAGGATCTCAAAAATTTTCCTACAATCTTGGATTCCGATATCTTTTCACCTAAATTGAAGCTGAAATTCCCAATATCACTCAACTTGGCATAAATTTTGTCTAAGGTCTTATTATTTTTCATAGAAAGGTTTTCAAAACTAGAAATGAACCTTTAAAAATTTGAACGTTTAACCAAAAAGTGCTTTCATGAATAGTTTCTAAGATATCACATACCTCTTTTGTGACTTCACAATTAAAAATACGGCTAAACTCTTTAGGTGTGATGGCGCAAAACAAGAAATTGATAACTTTACTATTCTAGCTACTATTTTGGTAATCGATTGTGTCCTATTTGTCAATTGGTTTAGGCAAAGTTATTCCATCAACAATAATTGTACGTTTAGATGACCCAAACATGACGGATTGCCAAACTTTTTCATCAATCACTTTTTAAAATGCTCTTCGTACGAGCTTTCCAAAAAGAGTAATTGGATCCGTCAAGTAGGGGTGGTCGAAACATAGAATTCCCCTCACGAATCAAATCCATAATCATTAATCAAACAAGATCTCACAAATATAACTGCGAAAGACAAAGATTGAGTGACCCGCTCTGATACCAATTGAAAATTTCAAAAATCCTAAGATAGAGATTTGCAATTATAATCCAATTTCAGCAATGAATAACCATCCCCAATCAAACACCTTGTTTAGCAATACTTTTTAAACATTGATTTGTCTAATTATTTTGTTCAATTACTTTTTTAATTTCAGATTCATGTCCGGGGAGTTCGAATGGAGAGGCATGGACTATGGCACCTTTATGTTCAATGATTATAGTTTCTAAAGAGGGGTGACTAGAAGAAACAAAAGTGTTAGAGGAGGTTTTCCATTTAGTTTTTGTAATAGTATTGACATTTTGATAATAATTTTCTAAGTAACCAAAGAAATTAGTATTGATGTCATTCATAATTTTATACCATTTCTTAGTAATTTTCGATTGTTGGTGTTCATTATAATGAGTTCTATAAGCTTAGCGGTTTGACTTATTTTCTTTGGACTAAAACTCAGCATGAAGTTTGTTAAGATCTATAAATAGTTGAGGATTAACAGGAGGAACAACTTCAAAATTAGTTTGAGTAAGTGAATCCTGAGATGTGGTATCTTCGTCATGAAGATAGGTTTCTGTAGAATAAGCATGTTTACTAATATGGGATGTAGTAGAGTTATCTATGCCTTTTAACTTAGCGTGTGAAGTTTGACTGAGGTGAATTTTCCTGTCTTTTCTAGTAAATAAAGGAGTACTAAATATTTCATCATCTTCAGTATCGGTAGGAATACTAGAAGTAGTATGACGAGAAGATTGACTAGTGGGTCAATTGAATTTTATATAGACAGATCCAGCATCCATTTGATGAATACAATGAATATCAGTATAATCAGATTGGTGTTTTTGATTCTGAGAATAATTTTCATTGACTGTAACCCAATTATCAAGGAGAGTGATTTGATCCCATCCTATCATTTTAGGGACTTCGATATTAGTTTCACTAGTACTACCTTCGATTAATAAAGTTTTATCCTTGGGACTTTTATGTAAAGCATGGACATTAAGATTGCTTTTCATACATTTGTGATAAATACGATAAATTAAAGCAATTGATTGGGAACCACTGATCATGTCAGAAGAGGCACTAGAAACTTGAATATTTAAAGTTAAAGCTTTTAATATGTGAGGATCATGAAGACTTAAAGTAAAATTAGGAAAACAATTAAAATGAACATGACCTTTATGGAGTCCAGATTCCATTATTCCCATTAAACTATCATGATATTTAATAAATCGAGCATCTCTTAAACATAATAAAACAAATGAATTACGGCCAGTAGGTGTTAATGGATTTAAACCAACTTGAATTAAACCAATATGAATAAAATTATGACCATTTGAGATATGTCTTTTGATAGTTTCTTTGTGAGTAGGGAACAAGTTTCTTGTAGCTTAGTTAAGGCGTAAACTTTTTCCACAGTTTTGACCTGTAAATCAATATTAAAATATGACTTTAGAAAACTATTTTTATAAATTTCTTTAATTTGTATTTTTGGGATATTCCAACTTGAATCGATTTTAACATCTTTGAATTCATGTTCTTCTTCATTAACTACCATATCAGGTATAGGAGCTAGTATTGTAGATCTAAAGCTGAGTGAAGAATTACTTCTAAATAATCGATTCATATTTCTAAATTGATAAATGATTTAAAGAATTCTTAATTCTAGATTAACTTATCATGTTTTTCACGTACTATGTGTTCACTCATACCCTTTCCGTGGAACCCCTATATCCTTCGACTGCCTAAACCTAAGGACTTACACTAGATGTGGGACAAAAGGTGGGTGGCTACTAACAGAGTGGAAAAATGATGATGAAGTTAAACAGAATAAGATGACTAAAAATCAATTACAAAATAGAAGAGAGAAGACATAAGCAGAAATAATACAACAATGAGCTAACATCAACAAATGTGGCTCTAATACCAAAAAAAGCAAAAGCAAGCAGAAGGAAGAAGAAGTAAGAATATAAAAGATATAACTAAACAAAATATTAATTTAAACAGAAATAACTTACAATGTTTACTGGAAGCTGGAAAATAATTCTTCAAAATACATAACTTGAAAATAAATTTACAATTTAATAGCAGAGTAGGTGTAAGAGAGAAATATTGGTTTGCTCTCTATTCTAACTTTGATTTACAAATGACTGAAGAGGCTCTTTTATAACCAAAGAGATGACCGTAAGCCTTGTGAACGAATCTGACTTGGAAAGGGGCACATGGAGGCACATTGGTGTTGTCTGCTCCTTTCGGTGATTAACTAAAAGTGAAGGGCTGCTTTTGACTATGCTGAATTGTCTAATTGGTGAATAGGGAACAATAAATTTGATTTTTTGCACTATTCATTACATTCGGTGGAGGCATGTGACTGATGGGGGATCAATATAGATACAAAACAGCAACTTTTCTAAAAAATAGAGTAGTGATTGAAGCTGAGTTATATATACATAGAATCCAATGACTGTTTAAGCATATGGGTCCTGAGCATCTTAGAACTGGGGCCCATAGGGATCATTATTGGTTGAAGCCTTGGAGGAATTGGATTCTTCAGATGTCTTATCTTCAATTTGTGACTTGGCTTGGGCCATTAATAACTTAGCCATTTAGATCAATTCATCACTGGATGACTTGGGCTTAGATTTGGGCTTGGGCTTTGACTGAGCTAACTTAGATTTGGATGATTTGGGCTTGGAAGAGCTGGTTGTTGGGCTTTAAAGTCTGACTCAAGGAAGTGGGCTTCCTTGTGTGACTGAAGCAATTGGGTTCTGCTGAGCTTTGACCATGGCAGGAGTTGAAGCATGAATATTGACTAGGAATTCAAGCTGGACTTCATCAATGATTCTTTGGGACTTAAAATTGTCCCACCATTTAACAAAATGTTGGCGGATGACAATGTTATCAGAAATCCCATATTGTCATTTGAATATCCAAGGAACTTTGTACTTGGACATAAAAAAGAGTAACCAAGGAAATTATTTTTGTTGCTGACTAGGTTTAAACACAAAAGAAAAATAAGTGACTTGTTCCATTAATATGGATGAAATGACCTCAGGAATAGCAGACTTGAATTGATGATCAAATTGGAAAAACCAGGAGTGGCTGTATGACTTATTTTGATATAAAAGAATCTTAAATCAAGCATCTATTTAGTCATAATAACTATATTGGATTGAGTGACCAGGTAAATCTCTTAGTTGGAAAAGAAGACTCCATTCTTCGAGGGAAACAATATTGTGAATATAAAGAGAATGATAAATAATTTTACTAGGGTAAACACGATCATTAATTGGTTTAATAATGATTGACTGGTGATGGAAAAGAATATCTTTATAAAAGGAGATTGACTTGTTAGGATGGAGAGGAACAAAATGCCATCCTGGAGGGAAATATTGTTTAACTAGGTCAAGAACATTATGGATGTTCTTGTGAACAGGTTCTTTAAAGAATAAATTGGTTGACTAAAATTTAACATAATCAAATCGAGATGTTCTAACTGGATTAACTAGATAAGGAGTAATAGACAATGACTGAGAAGAAGAAGGAAATGGGTCTGTAGCAAGTGCAAATGTGTAACTAGGTTTAGGAATACTACCAAGAACTTGGTAACGGTTGAGCAGGTCAATAGGAGGAAGAGCAATAGGTTGACTATGTGGAACTGGGTGACTGGTTAGAACCATGGCAAGTTTAGAAAAAGGAGGCTTTTTACTTGACATCTGTAGGTAAATAAACAAAAGTTAATTAGCATCCATTGAGGATATCTAACTTGTTTAAATGGCTGTAGCTCTACTTTTTTGCACCCCCTTTCGGAGAGCTCGAATTGGTCCTACAGTTCGGACTCTCATCACGGTTCTGAATCTAATCTCACAAAATGCAATGTGAAACTGATAAACCCCAAAGAGTCCAATCCGGAAAATCTTTTTGAAAAATTGATTTTAAATCAAATAATGCCAAAATTGGATTGCTTTGTCAGATTACTGAGTCACCACCTAAATATTTTGTTTTGGGGAAAATTTAGAATACCCTGACTCGTGCCAAAGGCCACGTGTCCGTCATCACCAAAGTTGCCTCGGCTCGGAAACTTGGGTACGAGGGGGGAAGGTCATGAAATGAGCACCCCTGCTCCCCCGATCAAAGGATCGGCCTCTACTAACCATGATATGTCATTTTATAAACATCATATGTTCTTATTCCAGTTATTAGCTAACTTTACTATGCCACACACACAAGCTGATGTAGATCAAAATCGCAAGAATTGGAACATTTCAACTCATGTTTGCTTTTGAAAATGGTTGAAAGTTACCACCCTCAAGTGGGCTAAAATGCAGATTTGCCATCAAACATGATAGGCTTAAAACATGATTTGCCACTTCGCAAAGTGGGCTTAAAACTCACATTCGTTGAACTGTTCCAATTCAAACAACGAAGCCTTCATCCACAGGCATTCATGTAGTTTAGCATTTAAGTACATAGCCTCATGGCAAGCATGCGAAACATGGCAACATGGCAATCACACTCATGCAAGCATGCTAAAGCATAAAAACTCACCGAGTGCTCCAAGGTAAAACAAAAACTAGTGAGAAAAATGCATGATCCTAACTGTGATAAGATGCCTAATGCAACACATGCAATAATGCAACTAAATAGGCTCGGCTACCTAATCATGGAATTTGCAACACTTTGACAGCATGCTTTGAAACACGTATTCAAAGAAGCGTATTGAAATTGCAATGCAGTTTGAATGATACACCGAGCCTCGGTGCATGCAATACAAATGAATGATGCAAACATGCAAGCATAAGGTATGCTAGTCGAAACATGATCCCTAGTCTAACCATCGAAAGAGGATAAATAAGAGGGAGAAAGACGTGGGGTTGGAAAACATGCACACACACACACGCACACTTATTTACAACAGTGTGCCCTCGCGAAGGAGGATCCGAATGAATAAGTTAACTAGCTACGCTAATTAAGCTAACTATTACAAATCAAAACTAATTAACTATTCTAAGCAAATTATTACAACAATTGAAATAAATTAACTAACTACTCTAAGCTAGCTAAATATTACAAGCTGAAATTGAAGAATTAGTTACACTAACTAATTAAGTACAACATTTGAATTAGTTAGCTACACTAAGCTAACTAAAGCAATTAAATGGCCTCGAGGGTGAGGGACGCATGCATGCTTGGTTGCTCCACTCGAAAATGCCACCGCCTTACCATTTGATGCCTCTGTTTGCACTCGTTTGATCACTAAAAATTTTGCCAACTCCCAGAATGCCTTGCTCTAACTCAGGAGCACACTTGTGCAAAAATTCATTGGTAGCCGATCGGCTACTGCAAGTGGCCGTCGGCCACTACTTCTGACCGGTTGGCCACCCCTGCCCTGAACTTCTTTTTTGTTGCAACAGAGAGCAAACAGAGGCAGAGTAGTGTATTCTCAAGGTTTGTGTGCACTGTTACTCTCCTTATCATTACACAAGTTCAAAGGAGCGTAATTCTTGGCCCTTAAACCATCAACCAAGCATTTTCAATGCATGATGGCTAAGGAGCCAAGCTCGCATAAGTTAATGGATGCAAAACAAGGCTTGACAAAACCACGACCCAATGATGCATGATCAAGGGTCATTGTGACCAAGAAAAGTGGCAGGTTTCATCACTTTGAGTATAAAGCGTCCCATTTTTCTCGTGTTCGAATTAACGTCCAATCTGAAGACATGTAATGCAACACAAAGATGCTTAATCTTGCCTCTTTTACTTTGTTCATTTTTGTTTACACATTTTCGATTACCAATCCATTCTTTAATTGATTAGTCCAAAAGGTGAGTGTCCTCTAATTGAAAGTAGGCTTAAACCACAAGTACCTTAAGCATGAAAGAGGCCTCATGCTGTTGGTAATGAACTCCAGAACGAATTAAACCATCAGGCATGAGGGCCTCAATTCCACACTCAAGCCAGCAAGGGGTTTGAAGCCACTTTCAAAATAAATTAAAGAGTGAAGAATAGAGGGAGATTACAGAAATTTCAGTGCTAAAATGGAGTGCAAAATGACACTAAATCATGTAAGCAACTCATGCAATTCATGCTAAAAAAACCTAACACATTAAGCTAGTGAAAGAGATTGCACTACAACCACACAATACAAGCCTCAAAGAGCCAAACCAGCTCAAAACAGAGCTAAGACCAGTCGAAACAGTGGCAAAATCATACTGAGATTAAGGTACAAAATGTGCAAGAAAAACATACTCACATGTTAACTTACAGAAAAGACTCAAGAACAACTCTAAAAAGCAAAAAAAGAGTGAAAGTAATGAGCATGTGACAGAGGTATATATGCTGAAATTACATGTAAAAAGACACTACAACATGCAACAAACTCAAGCAAAGCATCTTTAAAGGCCTAAAACACCAAACTAGTGAAGTCATTTGCACTACAACTATGCAAAACAATATTCATATGACTAAAATAGCCCAAAACAGAGCTAAATCATTCCAAATCTGTGGCAAACATATGCAGCAAATAAGCTAAGTTAGGCTATAGAAACATGCTACCATGTGATGCTAACTAGGCATGGAAGTGAGACACAAGGAGGGGAGGCTAACCTCTCCCATTTTTGACTTCAAAACATGTTTTCCACCACTGAAATAACTCTAAATTTCAGTGGTTTAAAGGTCCATAAAGTTTGATTTGAAAGCCTTGAAAGATGGCACAAAAAGCTATACAAGCTAAGGAACAAAAGGGAGAGACAACCCCCTAACACAAAATAGTCTCAAACCACCATTTTTAAACCATAAAAACTGAGTTTTTTTTAGTTCAAACCACCAAAAAAATAGTACAAAAAGATGGCAAAAACAAGTATGAAAACAAGCTTAAAGGGTAAAGGTTATACCTCTTGAAGCAAAGCACAAAATAGGTACAAATATGAGCTTAAACCACCTTCTAGAGCTCAAAGGAAGCTCCAAAAGAGCTTCAAACAACCTCAGCCCAAAGATGAACCACTTTGATCAAGGATGTCTAGGCAAAGGAGAAGTGTATCTCTATTTTTATGCACAAAAGGGTAAGAGAAAGAGAAGTCTAGAGAGAGAGGATTTTTAGAGAGAGAGGCTCCCAAAATTTTTCCAACCTTGCAATATGGGAGATATGGCCTCCATATATAGAAAAAAGAGAGCCTTAGTCGAAAATATCAATTCAGAAATATCTGGAGCAGTGTGGAACAACTGGAGCGGAAATATCTGCAAAATATCTGAGTTTTGGACACCAGTGGCTGACCGGCCACTTTTAGTAGCCAACCGGCCACCTTAAGTAGCCATCGGCCACCTTAAGTGGCCGACAAGCACAACTAGTGGCCGACAGCAAAAATCTGCTCTCCAGGTTCAACTTCAAATGGGCATATCTCCTTCTTCTAGACTCCTTTGCAAGTCATTCTTGTGCCTAAATTGAAGTCCCGGAAGTATTCTTTTCAATGGTGGCAGCCTCACATCAAAATTACAAGTGTGAAAAAAGATATGCCTCTTTTAGTGAAGACTGCTCAGTTTTGGTCCTAACCGGATTGATGACCAACTTCAACCAACCATATCTCCCTCATCCGAACTCGGCTTTAGGAGATTCTTGAGTGCAAAATGAAGCCCCAAAATTCCACTTTCCAACGGTGGTGGCCTCATAGTTGAAATCCAAGTGTACAAAAGGATAGGCCTAATTTAGCGAGGGCTGCTTGACTTTCTCTTAACAGTTCACGCCCAATTTCTTCCCCAACTTGGTTTCTTCCCTCTCCTCCAACTTTCTTCAACTCCAAACCTCTAAATAAGGTGTTTTGGAAGATTTTTTTGAAGATTTCACCTCTCTTTCATTTATTTTCACTTTGTCCTTGCTCGGTTTACTAAAAAACGTAACATTTAACGAAATGTGAGTCTCAAAACGTCGTAGAAACTTGTTTTTTTCAAAAATGTTTTGAAAGAGAGGGTTTTAAGGTCTAAAATCATTTTGGTCAAAATTGTTTTGGTTCAAAAATGGGGTGTGAGGTTTGGATTTGACGCTTTCCATGCCAAAGAAGTCGAACCTTTGCACTGCGTACCTTTCATCACCAAGTAAGCAATTAGTGGCGCCCAAGTCTTAAGGGTGGTCAAAAATGGAATGTCTACAGTAATTAAGACAATTAGTATAATGGGCAAGTAAGTTGCGACGACTGGTAATTTGGTGAAATTGAATGTATTGAGCACGGCGAGTTGTCTTTCTGGTTGACTAAAGGTAGGCAATTCGGAAAGCAGTTTGGTAAATAAGGTGTCGGTAATGGGTGACTTTTAATTTGTGATAGTAAATAAAAGGAGTGGCCATGCTATCCCCCACGTAAAATTTCTCGAGTAAGGAAATCAGGGATAGAATTTTGACTACAAGGTATATATCCAATATCAAAATCAAAAATACTTAAAATAGATTGCTAACGGGCAAAATATGTTTACTAGCAATATTTTGAACATTTTTTCCAAAACATATTTAGCACTTTTGCAATCAACACGTAATAAAAAATTTTGATGTAAAATGTCATCTTGAAATTTACTAATACATAGAACAATAGATAAAATTTCTTTTTAATAGTACTTTTTTGGGTTTTATTTCAAACACCAGAATGAAAACAAACAAAATGTTCCGATGACTTCGGAGTGACTTTCTAAAGGAGGATGCCACCGTAACCAACATCAGAGGCATCAGTTTGAACAATTTTAAATGAATTTTCAGTAGGGATACCAAGACAAGGAAAAGTCTTGACATATTTTTTGACTTGTTGAACAATAGCAGTATGAGTAGAAAACTAGGGATGAGGATTATCTTTCAACCAATCAAAGAGTGGTTGATAAGTTTTCCTAAGGTCTTTATAGAATTTAGTAATGTAATTAAGAGATCCTAAAAACCCTTGTAATGGAGTTTTATCGAGGAGTTCATCAGGATATTTAGAAGCAAAAATTCAATAGAGCAACTAATAGGAAGAATAGTACTCTGGTAAATATCATAACCTAAGAATCTGACTTTGGTTTGGAATAACCTAATCTTAGGTGCAGAGATGACTAAACCATTATATTTAATGATCTGGAAGAAGGAATGGAGATGTTTCCAATGTGCCTCAATTGACTTAGAGAAGATAAGAATGTCATCTATATAAACAATGAAGAAATGACTTAAAGGATTGAATATTTTATTCATTATATTTTGAAATTCACTAGGGGCATTTTTTAATCCCAAAGGCATGACATTCCATTCATAATGACCAAAAGGGGTAGTAAAAACAGTTTTATACCTATTCTTAGGATGAATTTGGATTTGCCAAAATCCACTTTTAAGATCAAATTTACTAAAAACAACGGCTTGACTGAATTTTTTAATTAAATTTTTTTATTAGGGATTGGATATCTTATCTATTCTAAAACTTTGTTTAATGGTTTATAATTAATAACTAGTGGTGGGACACCATGTTCAAGTTCAGCATTTTTATTCGCATAAAAAACAGGACAAGACCAAGGTGACTTGCTTTTACTAATAAAATTATTTTTAAGTAAATCATTAATATCTTTTTTACACATTTCAACTAATTCATTATTCATTTGAATTGGTCGGGATTTAGTGGGAATTTGTTTTTCATTAAAATTTTTAATATAAGGAAGTGTGACTACATGTTTTTTTCCTATGCCAAAAAGCACTAGGTACAGTAGAACAAACAGTGGTTTCTAACTGTGTTTTAAATTGGTTAATTTTTGAAATAAGAAGGGGATCAATTAATTGAGTTTCAATTCTTTTGTATTTAACTTCTTCTTTTAAAAATTTAAGTTGTTTTGTTAGTCAGTTAAAAGATTGGGATATGGAACATTCTTTTAATTGATTTAGTTCTTTCATTTTGGGAGGAGATAAGAATTTGAATGTAACATTGTGACCAAAATCTTTTGTTGTCATTCCATGATTAGTAGTTGTAAAAGGATATAGTAAAAATATAAATGGAGTTCCAAGAATGACTTTGTCTGTCATATTTCTAACTAGAACAAAGAATGTTTTAAAACAAACATTATTTTGACAAATATGTACTTTGGGTAATTTATATTTTATATGCATTGGACTCCTGTTAGCAGAACTTAATTGTTCACTAGTTTTTTGATAATATTTGGTAGGGATTAAACCTTCTTGGATACAATTTAAATCAGCAGATGTATCTATTAAAGCTATGACTTCTATTTCAAAATCATTAATTACTAATTTAACTTTAGAATGTTTTTTTTGAATATGGATTCGATTAATTATATTTAAACGATTAGTATCATGTTTATTGTCGTCATTAGAAGATTTAGTTGACCTATTATAAAAAATAACGTTGGTGGGATCTTGTGCAGAACTAGAACTACATTCATCAGAAGAAGAATCATTAGTACGTTGGAAATCATTAAGACTTTTATTAATTTTTAATATGGTTATTTCTTCTTCTAAAGATTTGTCTTTTTCTTTTAATTCTTTAATAGTTAATTTAATTTGGTTAATTTCATGTTGTAAATCCTGTAAAGTTACTTCTTTGTGTTTTTCCTTTTTGAATCTTTCTAAAGTTTAATATAAACTAATGATAGGTTTATCTTGACGAGGTTTTTTTTTTATCTTTATTGATGAGTAAAGATTTTAACTTATTAGTATATTTTCTTTTTAATTCAGGATTTTCTAGTTTACTGATTAATTCAATTAAGGAATCTTCTTCTTGTTGGGTTTTATTAAGAACATTGACTTGTTTACAACAAGTATCTTTACATCCTAATGCAATATCGTTGTCAGTATTTTCACTAGGAGAATAATATGTAGAAGTGTCAATAGAGGGAATAGTATCGCTAGATGAGTGACTAGAATGATTAGGAGATTGATTCAAGGTATTGGTGAGTTTAAATATTTCAAATATTTGTCATTGATTTTCATCACTAATTTGTAATTGTTTGAGCTTATGTTTAAGTTTTTCGTTAACTTTACATTTATTAAAATAATGACCCTTTTTACCATAATTATAACAGGTAACATCTTGGTTAGATTTTGACTGAGTATATTCATTTGTTTTCTTATGATATTTCTTTTTAGGTTTAGTATAATATTTATCAGTTGATTTAGAAGGTGAATATTTCTTTTTATATTTAGCAGAATATTTATGTGAAGATTTCTTCTTACTATTTTTGCGTCTTGAGGGAGTAATAGAAGGTAAGCCATATTGTTCAATGAAATTACCTAATTCATATTTAGCTTTGTTTTTATCTTTAGCAGCTTTTTGACTAACTTTCATATCTATACACATTTTTAATCCTTCTTTTTGAATTGTACTAATTATATCACCATAAGTTAAATTATCATATTCAATAATACCTGTAGGTTGACTAAGAACATCTCTAATTTTATGGGCAAAAAGGCTTGGTAATTTTTCTTTCCAAAATGACTTAGTGCAATCATCTCTAAGCATGACTCTGGAAGTAAATACATCTTTATACCATCTAAAATCACTTAGGGTAGGACAGGTTAAATTATTGAGTTGATCATGGATTCTAGAATGAATATTAGAAGGTGTTCTGATAAAATGTTTGACTATGGTATAGATTAAAGTATTAATTCCATCAAGTTTACTTGATCCTATATCTTCGTCAAAGATAGGGACATTATTTTCATCTAATTGAATTGCATATTGAACAGATTCTCTTTGATCAGAAGTGAGATAATTATCCCACCATGATTTAAGCATGCCAGTAAACCCAGAGGTAAGTAAGGAGACAATTTCAAAGTGAGTGTAATCAGGTTAATTACTAAGGTAACTATTTGCAACCAAAGATATATGATTTAACTTTTGTAGTATTTGAGCTTCACTAAGACCATCAATACTCCATTCATATAATTTTTTAGCAGAAATAGAAAATTTATTACTAATATTGGTTTCTTCAAATTGAAGATCTCGAGGGGTAGGTTTAGTATACCAATTTTTGGTAAGAGTTGTAGGATTAACTTTGGGATGTGTGATTTAGTTAAGACTAGTGGTCTGGAATTGTTGGGCTAATTGATTAATTTCATTATTAGATGTATTGGAGTCACTACTAAATTCAACAGGTGGTTGTTGCTTTAAAACAGTAATTGTTTTTGTCATTTGAAGTGGTAGACATTTTAGTAAATAATTGTTGAATAGCTTCAACAGTATGGGTATCTTGGGTAACTAAGCTTAATCATTTCCTAGAACTAGGGAGATTAATAAGAGGTTTATCTAAAGGTTTATTAGTGGAAGTATGATTAGTTGAGTGATCATCAATAGTGGTTTATTGAATTATATTTACAAAACAAACATTGACAAATCAACATAATGATATAATGTTAAAAAATCACACTTGGAGCACCTTCAATTATGATAAAAAATAAATAACTAAATAAAAAATCACGGGCCAAAGCCACAAAATAATCCACTCAGAAGATAAAGTAATTACACACGGAAACCCTCAATTAAGATAAAGGAACCCTCAATTACCTAGCAAATCCATGCCCAAATTGAATTGAACCAGATATGCCTCTTCCGCCACCATTTTCACCTCAGAATTGCTTTGCCCAACATTGAATCCACAACGCCAATGTCGAATCCACAATGATGAGACACTCCGGAATTCACCAAAGCTTCAGGCTCAAGTTTCTCGAAATTTGCCAAAGAACATCTCTCAATGAATTTGAATTAAACGAAAGAAACTCCTTGATGATTGCTGATCCATCAATCACCCACAATTCATTAAGGAAACAATATATAAACACCTTCCAATATAGAACAATATGGCTTATGTAACGATCCCAAGATGCATATCATGATTATATCTGTTCAATTATATGTTAATTATTAATTGTGATATGTGCCATGTGATTAATTTGAGCATATATGTTCAAATTGAAAATTATCTGTTGTGATTTCTTAAATCTGAAATTGAAGGACTTAATGGCGTTAGAAACCAAGTTTGGCTACATGAATAGACAAATTGGAATTTTTAGAACCATATGGTAAGTTTGATTAAAAATTGATTTAAATTAATTAATTAAGTTGTGGTTAATTGGTCTAATGTTCTAATTATTGTAGTAAGCCACTCTAGCTATATATTTGTGACTTAAGCTCAATTGAGCTCATGTCCACTTCATTTTGAAAGCAAGAATTCTAAGGGGAAGAGAGAGAGAGAGAGAGAGAGAACTCACATTCTAGAGAGAGAAAGTGTAAAGATTGAAGGAAACTTGAAGTAGCTTGAATTAATCAAGTTTGTGCTAGAATTGGTGTGTTTGAAGCCTCTAGGTGAGCATTTACCTCTCAATTCTCGAAGATTATGTGTTTCAAAGTTAATTTCAAGGATTATATATGATCTTTTGCATATATTTGGTTAATTAAAGTCAAGAAGATGAAGAAGCTTAGCATACATCCAAGAACATGTTGAGTTTTGTCATGTTGAATTTGAATTCTAACATCCATGTTGAATTACGAGTTAATTTGTGCATGCATTTTTCATTCATTATGTGTTAACCTTTAAATTGGAGCGCAAATTAGACCGTCCTAGTACTTTTGCAGTCAAAGTAGTCTGCTCAGGCGACCAAAAGATGGCCCAAGCGGTCAAGCCAAATTGAACATATCTTGGCAAGTTCTTCTGTGTTCATATATTTGTTCTCATCTTCTATGGAGCATTTCTAGGCATGATTTGTGACTCAATAAGGGACTAATAAGTGATAACCAACATGAGCAATTGAATTAGAAAGAGAAGATGAATTATTTGGGTTAAACAATGTAATCCAATGTGTGTTTTGTATGAAATGTGTAGGTTCGAACATTGTGGAAGAACATCAACCTACTCAAGGTGAGTAACGTCTTAGTAAAGATATTTTTGTATACGCTATTTTCATAAATGCATCAATGGTAAGTCTTGGAACTTATGATTTCTTAAATATGAATGAGACTTCAAATGTTTCAATGTGACTTGAATTTGATTTTATAAAGATTAAAGCATGATGGACCCAAAGTTGTTCTCTAATGATAGACCCAAGGTAGTTTTGTAATGATTGAACCAAGGTCGTTTCGTATTTATTGGACCCAAGGTCATTTTGTATTTGATTGACCCAAGGTCGTTTTGTATTTAATGAACCCAAGGTCATTTTGTAATGATGGACACAAGGTCATTTTGTAATGATGGACCCAAGGTCGTTTTGTATATGTTGGACCCAAGGTCGTTTTGTATTTGATGGATCCAAGGTTGTTTTGTATTTAATGGACCCAAGGTTGTTTTGTAATGATGGACCCAAGTTTGTTTTGTATTTAATGGACCTAAGGTCGTTTTGTAATGATGGACCCAAGGTCGTTTTGTATATGTTGAACCTGAGGTCGTTTGGCTTTGTTATGATATATTCAAATCTGATATAAATTAGTAGAGTATTCTAAATGTTTTACTATAATGCTATTCACTAGGCCTTCACTCACTCTGTTATATATATATGTATATATGTATGTATGTAGGTGAGCAGCAGAATATCCAGTCCCAGCCCTAGTGAACTTGTGAAGGATACAGAGTTTTTGTGAAGTCTGTCTTGAACGCCTCACTAGTGAGGTTTTTGTTGCTTTTGATTTTTCATTTCCTTTATGTTGGTCACGCAAGATGACACCTGTAAATAAGTTTTGAATTTGAATGATCGTGGAGATATGTTATCTTTTCATGCTTGTATGGGTGTGAGTTATTACTTATATGAGAAGTTTCTGTTTATGCCATGTAGGCACAGCTCATTAGACAAAATTGTTAGTCTGTTTCCGCCTCTGGCCCCATTACTAATCAAATATTTTTGTTAATTTTGTTTTTGAGGCTAAGTAATTTGGGATTACTAGCCGGTTACAGCTTAAACCTTTATGGGCGAGTTGGGTCGTGATAGTTAGTATCAGAGTACGAGTTAATAAGTCACACACTTGTCCAACTGAGCATTAAGGTGTCTAGAAAAGACTTAAGATTGCACACATTTGAAAATATATGCTTATGTGCATTCCAACTTTGTAAATGCGTAAACATATGAAAATATGAATATGTGGAATATGAATATGGTTAAGTAGGAAATATCTGATAAGTATGCAATCATCTGTTATACATACAATTATTTGTGCGCTTACGATATGTAAAGTGTGAATATGAGACTTGTACCTGTGTACAAATATGCCTATGTGTATCTGTGTTTATTTCTATACTTGGCATGACATAATATGAGTTCATGTTGAACCTTGAGAGAACAAGAGTGGATGAGTCGTAAGACTCTTCCACAACCCGACTTGATAGATTGGAAAGAATAGTACAAAAAATAGCAGAGACCTTAGGACAACAACATCAGTTACTGCTATAGCAAGAACCTTTGCCACCACCGGTGCAGGAGCATCAAGTGAATGTTTTGAAAATAGCAAAATATGTTGAGATGCTAGATCAAACACTGATGTCTGAAGCTAACATAAGCCGAACTTCTGAATGGGAAAGAAAGAGACAACACTCTGATGTGAATAAGGAATACTTGAAGAATAAGAATTGAAAATAGAAACATCTAAGCAAAATGAACTTGCCCAAAGAAACAGCTCAGTATCAATTTATTCAGAATGTGGTAAGAAACATCGAGGGGTTTGTTACCGAATTTTCGAGGCTTGTTATAGATGTGGTGAAATGGGTTACATGGTAAGTAACTGTCCCCAAACCAAACAAAATGTGAATAGACCCGCTACCTTAGCTGGATTCGTACCAATGGAAAGAATTGCTAGCTAGGATAGAGTAATTGCACTCTACCCAGAAAACACTCAGAATACTGAGACCGTTGTCCCAGGTACCTTTAATGTTTATAAACGAATGCCTATGCATTGATTGATTCTAGATTCATATGAATATACACATTTGCTTGGGATGTTAATTGATTCAAGTTAGACACATTCTTTTATATCTACTACATTTGCATGTAGATTGAGTAGACTCATAGAATCATTGCTTTATCTAACGTATTTGGGGAATTTGTTTTATGCTCATCCGGGCATCGTGCTTGTTAATACGTATTGGGAATGTTATTAGATTTTGGACACATATATGTATATCTATACCTTCGCTCAGAATGATTTATTATATTACTTGTTTTCACGAACTAGACTATCAGGGCAATAATTCTGTGATTATATGACTGAGATGGGCACCCAAGTAATGAACTACTATATTGAATATGACATAATACCTCCTGATATGAATTATCATGATATGACTATGATAAGACCTTTACATGATTTGACCATGATTTGACAAGACCTTTACATGACTTCAGGACCATTATCTTATTTGACTTCATTTACGAAAGATTATGAATTGTTCATGAACAAATGACTGGAATATTCTTGACAATGGAATTGATAGATCCAAAACTTGAATATGTTTTGAAGACTGGACTTATTTAAAAGACTTTATGTGAACTGCTAACAGACTGATCCAATTATGAACACTATTGAGAACCAACCTTCAACTATTAGAAATGTATGCATTATAGATGAATTGAATTGTGCATGTCCAGTAATTAATTATTTTAGAGAATGGTTACCTTTGTGTTTCTGTGTTTTAAATCCGTTGCTGTGAGACTTGTTGGACCAAGGAGTTGTATTTGATTTGAATACTTACCACCTAAGAGACCTTATGTGAATTACCAATGACAGACTGTGTGATTATGAACAGTATTTAAACATGTACCTTCGATTGATTGGGAACACACATATTATGTTAAAGATGGACTGCTTCTGTATTACCGTATTTCTAATCGGATGCTATGGGAACTATTACAAGAAAATTGATTTGATTATGAATAGTAATGGAACGTTTACCATTGACTGATCGAAATATGCATTATATGAAACATCAATTGCTTCAATATTATCGGATTTTGCAATTCATGCTATGGGAATTGTTAACTGCAAACTATTTTGATTCTGAACACTATTGGGATTAAAAACCTTGACTGTCTAAAAGTGTGTGAATTTAGTATGCTCTGTGATTAATTGCTCAGTGTCATCATATTCTATAACTGGGGCTATGAGGATATATGAATTATATACAACATATAATTGACTTCTTGGGTATTACCTTTTCTACCATGAGATTAATACATGGATCTATTTTATAAACCTGAATGACTTGGAATGACTATGACAGATCACTGAACTGAATGATTAAATTGAATTGTGAACTGCTAAATGATTAAAAAATAAATCAAACTTTTGTGACAAAGGGGAATCAATCAGATTTTCGTGATAAGGTTGATGAGAAAGAATTCGCTTGCTAAAAGGGAAGAATGTTATGAGACCTAAGTATTTGATATGTTTCTGATACATGGTATTCCAAGTTATTTCTGACACAAGGTAATGTAAGTTTGGAGGACCAAACTTCTTAAAGGAGGAAAGACTGTAACGACCCCAACATGCATATCATAATTATATTTGTTCAATTATGTGTTAATTATTAATTGTGATATGTGCCATGTGATTAATTTGAGCATATATGTTCAAATTGAAAATTATCTATTGCGATTTCTGCTCTGAATCTAAAATTGAAGGCCTTAATGGCGTCAGAAACTAAGTTTGGCAACATGAATAGACGAATTGGAATTTTTAGAACCATATGATAAGTTTGATTAAAAATTGATTCAGATTAACTAATTAAGTTGGGGTTAATTGATCTAATGTTCTAATTATTGTAGTAAGTCACTCTAGCTGTATATTTGTGCCTTAAGCTCATTTGAGCTCATATCCTCTTCATTTTGGGAGCAAGAATTCTGAGGGAGAGCTCTAGAGAGAGAGAGAACTCACATTCTAGAGAGAGAAAGTGTAGAGATTGAAGGAAACTTGAAGATATAGCTTGAATTGATCAAGTTTGTGCTAGAATTGGTGTGTTTGAAGCCTCTAGGTGAGCATTTACCTCTTAATTCTTGAAGATTATGTGTTTTAGAGTTGAGTTCATGCATTACATATGATCTTTTGCATGTATTTTGTTAATTAAAGTCAAGAAGATGAAGAAACTTAACATGCATCCAAGACCATGTTGCGTTTTGTCATGTTGAATTTGAATTCTAGCATCCATGTTGAATTGCGACTTAATTTGTACATGCATGTTTCATTCATCATGTGTTAACCTCTAAATTCATGTTTTGGAAAAGGATTTTGCACATGCATAGAGCTTTTGAGCTCAAATTACGTAAATTCATGAGTTTTGAGAAAAGAACTTGTGAAAAACTTACATGCATGAGTTTTTGGGTTCAATTTTGGGGGTTTAAAGTGATTTTTAGCAAATGGTTTTTGAGGGGTCATGTATACGTGTTTTTCAAAGTAACTTTGTGTTTTTTAATAAACCATACATGACCGAAGGCTTTGAAATTGGATTTTTGGAGCTTAAACTCTGTTATGGAAAACCTAGAAAATCTGCAGACTGCCCGAGCCACCAAGTGTGTGCTCGAGTGAACTTGACGAGCTCCTAGTACTTTTGCAGTCTTTACAAATAGCTCAAGCAACCAAGTGTATGCTTGAGTGAACCCTCTGTATATTGTCGGACCGCTCGAGCGACCAACTGTTGGCTCGAGCGCAAATTAGACGATCCCAGTACTTTTACAGTCAGAGTAGTCTGCTTGGGCAACCAAAAGGTGGCTTGAGCGGTCAAGCCAAATTCAGCATATCTTGACAAGTTCTTCTGTGTTCATATCTTTGTTCTCATTTTCTCTGGTGTATTTCTTGGCCTGATTTGTGACTCAATAAGGAACTAATAAGTGAGAACCAACATGAACGATTGAAATAGAAAGAGAAGATGAATTACTTGGTTCGAACAATGTAATCCAATCTGTGTTTTGTATTATGTGAAATGTGTAGGTTTAAAAATTGTGGAAGAACATCAACCTACTCAAGGTGAGTAATATCTTAGTAAATATATTTTTCTAAATGCTTTTATGGTAAGTCTTGGAATTTATGATTTCTGAAATATGAATGAGACTTCAAATATTTCAATGTGACTTGAATTTGATTTGATAAAGATTAAAGCATGATAGACCCAAGGTCGTTTTGTAATGATGGACCCAAGGTTGTTTTGTATATGTTGGACCCAAAGTCGTTTTATAGATGTTGGACCCAAGGTTGTTTTGTATTTAATGGACCCAAGATCGTTTTGTAATGATGGACCCACAGTCATTTTGTAATGATGAACCCAAGGTCATTTTGTATATGTTGCACCCAAGGTCGTTTTGTATTTGATGGACCCAAGGTCGTTTTGTATTTGATGGACCCAAGGTTGTTATGTATATATTAGACCCGAGGTTGTTTTGCTTTGTTATGATCTATTTGAATCTGATATGAATATTGAGAGTATTCTAAATGTTTAATTATAAGTATGATTTGTTTATGCACGAATCTCATTCATTAACCAATTTATTTTGATGTTATTCACTAGACCTTCGCTCACTTCGTTATATATATGTATGTAGGTGAGCAGTGGGATGTCTAGCACTAGCCCTAGTTGACCTGTGAAAGATACCGAGTTTTTCTGAAGTCTGTCTTGAATGCCTCACCAGCGAGGCTTCTTGTTTCTTTTTGATTTTTCATTTCCTTTTTGTTGGTCACGCATGACCATGTCTATAAATAAGTTTTGAATTTGAATGATCTTGGAGATATGTTATCTTTTCATGCTTGTAGTGGTGTGAATTATTACTTATATAAGAAGTTTATGTTTATGCCATGTAGGCACAGCTTATTGGACAAAATTTGCTAGTCAGCTTCTGCCTCTAGCCCCATTACTAATCAAATATTTTTGTTAATTCCGTTTTATAGGGTGGGTAATCTGGGATTATTGGCCAGTTATGGCTTAAACCTTTACGCTGTGTTTGGTTAGAGGATTTGAGGAGGGACTTGGAAAGGAAAAGGGAAAAGTTAGGTGAAATGTAAATAAAATATACCTACATTTCACCTAGTTTCACACACCTTTTCCATTTCCTTTTCCAAATCCCTCCTCAAATCCCCTAACCAAACACAGCATTAGGGGCAGGTTGGGTCATGATAGCTAATATCCTCATAGAGAATTTTGGATAGGTTAAACCCTAAAACGCGCAACTATGGCTCTTTATAACAAACAGGGATGTGAAGACTGCTTGAGCGCAAGAATAACCGCTGGAGTGGTGAGACTAGTAAGGCCATGCTAGCATGTCACTTTGCTCGAGCACAAAACTTATTGCTCGTGTGGTAAAACACCACTCTCATTATCTCTGGAAATAGACTACTGGATGATCCAAATCAGCACTCGAGCACACACTTGACCCCTCGAGCAGTCAAAGAAGCTTTACAAGTTCAATAACTCCTCTGCGGAAGCACACCTTTCCTTCAGCACAAACTCCTCTACTCAGGCACAAATTGGATTGTATTTGCATCTAAACACTCACAAATTCACAGAAACAAAAGAGTGAATGCAATTATATTTGAAAGGAGTTTTGTTAAACGGGAATGCCAATTACAAAATACCTAACATTCTCTCCCTATTGGTAATTCCATGATAGAGATTACTAATTACAAAATACCCAACAGTCTTAATATACATTAGATGGGTTCTCCACTTATAGGCTTAAGCTTTTAAGTGGGTACGAGTTCTAAATAATGTATGTTTGGCCTTGATATAGTCTTTGTGTACTCTAGAGTTTCTTCCTAATGAATTGGACTGGTGTTATTGTGCATTTGTGGGCTTCCTAATTTTCTGACAACTAGTATCAAAGTCGATGGCAACTCTTCTAAAGCATCGATGTTGATGGGCTTGGGCTTGCACATAAACTCTTGATAGAGCAAGAAAATTCATGAAGACTCTTGGTGGAGTAAAGAAAAATTCATGTTACATATGGCAAGTTTAGACAACGACAAGGTGGCTCTTAATGAAGTATGATGACTCACGATGGAGTGTGTGAGGGTGGCTTAAGCTGGACTCGATATTGGAGAGTTATAGATCAAGGTTAAAGGGGAGTGTACATGATCTATCATTAACTTGTTGATGATAGATCAAATTCAGTAGGGAGCAAAGAGAGGCCTGATGTTTGGCTCACACATGAAGGGGAGATTGTTGGAGCATGTATGAAGGTAGAGTCCCACATCGTATAAAGAATAAAAAGAGATTTGACTTAATATACGTTAGATTGGCTCTCCACTTATAGGCTTAAGCTTTTAAGTGGGTATGAGTTCGAAATAATGTATGTTGGGCCTTGATATGACATTTGTAGACTCTGGAGTTTCTTCTTGATGAACTAGGTCGATGTTGCTATGTAGTTTTGGGCTCTCTAATTCCCTAACAGAGGTATTGTCATGCCCTGATATCTCACCACCATTCCTGATGCCAATTTAGGAATATCATAACCAATAAGGATAATTCAAAGCATCAAATAATCTGTTACACATATCAAAGTCTTCTCTTCTCCCTTGATGAACTACTCATACATCATTGTTTAAACATGGTATCAAAAGAATCAATAGGTCAAAGCATAAGAGAGGATACAAACAAAATGCCCTAAGGGCTTACATCTTTCAAGGATTTTCCTTGAGTACACAAAAGGTGGAGTTCTAACTCCGCACAAAAATAGCCCATGGCTTCATCACTTAGCACAAAAAGGAGCCTCTATACTTCCACCCACAATTACTTCTCTATGTTAGTCACTTTGGTAACGCATCCACATCATTCCCTGAAAGGTTATTAGTTTTGGGGGTGAGCAATTGCTCAATAGAAAATACCATTAACAGATTATATAATTAATTGAGATACATATGATTATGCTATGCAATGGATTAGAAAATCCATGTCGTTCCTTTGCAAAACTTTGGAGATCAGATTAAACATTTTTCATAACAAATTTATTTCTTTTCAAAATCATGGGGTATAAATACGCTTTGATGTCCAGATACAAGAGCCATAAACTGTAAGTACGGAAATACATACATATAAGTATATGGAAAATACAATCCCACATTTGTCGACTCTAGAAACAGCGGGATGTTGGGTACCCAAGACCTCATTCCTCCACATTTGCCGACTCTAGAAACGACAGGCTCGTGGACACCCAAAACCATGTAATCCACATTCGCCGACTCTAAAAATGACAAACTTGTGGACACCCTAAAACCTTTCCCATATTCATCCTGTGATAAGCACCAGATAGGGTAATTGGGCACCATGACTCCACGCGTAGGTACCAAAATACATAACACAACTCGAACCAAAAACCCACTCACAATCCGGACTCATATGTTGTTTAACCCCCTTTCAATATGTTCCAAATATTGACAATTCCAAGGCACTGTGTAATTACTAAATGCATATGATGTATGAGTTCACAAATCTCAATTTTTTTCCTAGGGTGATTTTAATTCACAACAATCCAATAATTTAAACATTTCCAATTAAGGTAATTCCTTAAGTTATACCCAAAGTCCCCTTGTTGAACAACCTTGAAAACTAGGGTTTTTGAAAAAATTGGAGCTTTCCCCTCCTTTACACATAGAGTCAATATTCACCATTTCAAACAATAATCAAGAAGGATATGCATAAACTTTTCCAAAACATGGAGTAAAATCCCTTTTTGTTCATCAAACACGCTTTATGACACATCAAGTTTCATACCTTTAACTATCTATATAACTATAATGAAAATACCACATATGCATCCCAAATCAAATATATAAGGAGTTAAAAATACCCCTACCTCAAGATTGAAGGCAAAAGACCCAACTCCAAACTTCAAAAGATAACAAAACAATTAGTAGAACTTTCGATCTAGACTTACTCTTCAACCCCGTATGAAGATGTAAGGTGGATATTGGTAGAAATCAAGAGGAATCAAATGTTTAGGGGCTAGGGTTTCAGAAATAGGTGAAAGAGGGAGAGAAGCTATGGAAAAAGTGAGAGAAAAGGTGTTTGGACTGACTTTTAAGTGTGCTGTCTCGAACAGACCGCTCGAGCGAACTTTCCATCTCTCGAGCGATAAACGCATGGTCCCAAAAGTTTTTGCGGAGCCACAGTGAAAATACCGGGAACCTTATTTCTATGCTCAAGTGACTACTTCAACGCTCGAGCGGTCTCGCCTGCAAACAGGTGAGATAATGAGAGATCTACATGACCGTTTGAGTGACCGATTGATCGCTCGACCAATTTCCCAGGATAGATTGTTACAGGTGTCTTATGCGAACAATGTACTACATTCGTGTGAAGTCAGGGTTCATTGGCCGGTGCTTTACATGGTAATGTATTTGATTGTGTTTTCTTGAATTTTGCTTTGTCAATACGTTGTTTTGTGGTTCTACTGTTTCGAACCCACATTCTAATATGTCATTCATTGGTACATTCAAAGCCGATAACTACCGCATTCACCACCGCACAATCATTACTAGTTGGTCTGGGTGCGAGGTTGTTCACATTGGAAACACACATAACTTACATTGTACATTCACACCTGCGAACACATTGCGTTGGTATTATTGTATTCAGTGACTCATGTTGGTGTTATTATTTTTTTGGGGCGCGAGTATGCCGATAGTGTCAACCCGGATTGTACCTATTGTTTGATTGTTCATAATTCCACATCCCCACATGTTACACGTTGGTACACTCATATCATCTTATTACCCCGTTACCCACCACATAAACATCGACACTTGGACTTTCTTGGGATGTTCATATCACATACACACACACACAACACGTAACATTTCATATTCATCGGGGAAATCGAACCAAGAGGTGGAGAACTTACGTTTGTGTGTCATGGTCGTCAAAGTATGAATGGTAAATTTAACACACAAACAAACTTCATGCAATAGTTGAACCTTGCTCGTCCATTACCCAATGTTCGTCGACTTCCCAATGTAGCAACCTAATTGATTTTGACAATGTCGACTAGCAATTTGGTGAAATATACGTTGTTTGAGATTCTAGTTTATTTGGTCCAATCTATATCTCTTTTGAATGTGGGGTGTGTTAATTTCCTTATCTTTAGTGCAATCTATTTCACAAAATATGGGATCAATTGTCCCTCCAAAATGAGATTAACAGTGATTTCAAAAGCCCTAAACTACATTTCTATAAGATTCGAATGTGGGATGCCCAACTCAAAAATATGAACACAAAAATTCCTTAGTATACTTTTTTTAAATGTGGCTCATACAGAAACAACTAAAATTTTGATAGTAAAATAATATGACTTAAACAGCAAAACACATGGGCAAATGTGTCAATTCCCATATAGTGTGATTTCCGTGTTTATTAAAATGAACTTAAGACTGATTGATCTATAAGTTCTTTTTTTGAGATTTATGGATCAACCACACTTAATTCAATTAGCATTAGCTCCACGTGTTTATTCCAAATAGACTTAGGTATTGCCACGTTGTACTGATGGTATAACACCAAAACATATTAAAAGAACCATATTACAGGGTGCAATAATATCTTGAGAAAATTATACATCAATAATATATTTTTTAAAATAATTACTGTTTCATAAAATAAATAAAAATTTGTAAAAATTCTTATTTATCTATAGTTAATTTTACAAATATCTACTGAATTGTTATTTCTCCAATATAAATCTCAGGCGAAAAATTCACTTTTGGATTTTTTATCTCCAAAGGTCCAAGTGCTAAAACATTATGTCCATGAGGACATGTTTGTGCAAAATGATCAGACTATCCATCTATGAGCAATGCTAGGTATCATGAAAAAAGTTTCATGAAAATAATCATGAAAGTTTTATAACTCTTGGATTACACTTAAAATAAAGTACTGTTGGAAAAAATGGTTTTATATAGGCATAATTGTTAACCCATTTTGGGTGGACCCCAAACGTCTATTGGGGTGGGTCCGAAGAGGTGTAGTGGTGAAGACGGAACGTCAAAACCATTTATATGTGAATGGGAAGATGACGTCGTTTTCAGGTTTAACATTAATTTTTTAGATAAAAATTTTTTGAATTTTTTCAATAAAAAATTATTGTGGGAATTTAATTTAATTCTAAATTCAAATTTTGGATTCCTAAGTGGTACTGTTTCATAAAATAAATAAAAATTTGTAAAAATTCTTATTTATCTATAGTTAATTTTACAAATATCTACTGAATTGTTATTTCTCCAATATAAATCTCAGGCGAAAAATTCACTTTTGGATTTTTTATCTCCAAAGGTCCAAGTGCTAAAACATTATGTCCATGAGGACATGCTTGTGCAAAATGATCAGACTATCCATCTATATATATATATATGGGTAATCATCTGTGATATTAGCTCAAAACCCCATTGCCCAAACCAATTGTCTCTCCCTCACTCTCCTCATTCTCTCTCTCTCTCTCCCCTCTCCCCCTCTCCCCAATTCCTCATCTTCTCTCTCCTCTATTACTACCATTGAAACACCTTCGGAACCACTGCCCCTCTCTATGTCTATCTATTTTTCTATTCTCTTTCTTCATCTTCTGTCTAGATCGATCAGAGAGATCATCGACTCAGCACCACTATGGGGGCGGCGACATGTGATATGTTAGTGCCCGTGTCTCTCTCTCTCTCTCTCTCTCTCTCTCTCTCTCTCGTCTTCTTTTATTTTCTCTCTCTTGAGGTAACGATCTCAGAACCTTTCCCAATTTGAGATCATGGAAACTCTGTCTCCATCTCATCACAGCTCTGCCTCTGTCATCTTCTCTACGCCTATGGACCTTTCGTTAAGCCTAGATCACTCAAACCTGAAGGTCGTCAAATCTGGATACAGTAGTGTTGTAGGAGCAGTGTAGTGTGGTATCTCATCTCCATAGTGGATGGTGGTGTTGTTATGACGGTAGTGGTTGTAAGGACGCTTCGATGAGATGAAAAGCAAGGCCATTGCGTCGCCTTTGTGAATGACGGAGAAGAAGGCTTCTTCTTCGCTGCTATTATCATCAACGAAGGCTGAGACAGTGACGCTCTTTGTTGTTTGCCCCTCTCTCTCTCTCTCTCTGTAGGGGACTCTCAATTCTTAGGGAAAATAGATGATTTCCCACCAGTAATTCAATTAATGAAATAAAAATTAATGCGAAAAAATTAAATCAATAATGACATAAGAATTTTTACGTGGTTAATTAAATTAATAACGACATAAGAATTTTTACGTGGTTCCTTCAATGTAAAGTACGTCTACAGGACCGAAATCCGATTCCACTATTAGCCAAAAATTCTCAAATGAGACACGAATAGTCTCACAAATCGCGCTTAAGTGAAATCCAAATAATCATAAATAAACAAGAAGAAAGACCTCAACAAACAAATGAACGAAAGTCTTCAAAATAGAGTTGAAGAAGACCCAAAATAATGAACCTAAACCAACACCTTCTATGCTGAGCCGAAGTTGTAAACAAAAAATCCCAAACAGTGATTCAAATCTTTTGCAGAAGAAACAACAAAGTGAAGCCCTCAAAGCAAATACACACAACCACTACTTTAACCAAAATTAAGTCACTGAATTTTGTATCAATATTATAGTAGCCACAACACACCTACGGAAAAACAAAATAATACCTAAAACCTATTGTTTCATCTTGGGTTTTTTATCAAAACCCTAACTACCACAAAATTTATTGGGTGTCAAAAAATTAGATATAATATATAAAAATATATTATGACCAGCACCAAACCAAATTAATTATTTGTAAAAAACCAATCGGGTCTCATACTCCACTAAGGAGGTATATCTAACAATTCTTCCCCTACCAACTTAGGGGAGACATCAACCATACTTGCCAAAGTTCGACACTTCAAATGTTTTTCCCTCGGCAAAATCTTAGTCAACATATCCGAAATATTATCATCCGTGCCAACCTTTTGAAGTTGTAACAATTTTGAATCTAACACATCACGAATCCAAATGTGTTTTGATCTCAAATGAAAAGTAGAATTTTTACTCAAATGATTAGCAATTTGACTATTACAATAAAGCACATAACTATTGTAAGAGGGGCTAATTTGAGCCCACTAAAATTATTTAGGCCCAATAGCTCAAGATTAGTGGGCCCGAATTTATTGCAAGTCCAAGAATCGGTGGGCCCAGATTTATCGCCATCAAACGGATTGAATCGCTCTAAGCCTCGAAAGGGTTCGGATCCACGAACCTAGAGACTTACTCGGGCCCGGACTCGAAAGGGTATTAAGCAAGCCTAGAGATCCGAGGCACTCGGACTCGAAAGGATTCGGATCCACGAATCTAGAGATCCGAAGTACTTGGCTTCGAACGGATTCAGACGCAATCCAGAAGTCGCTCCGTTAATGAGTCCCAGAACACTTGCGGGCTCGGAGCTTTCCGGGATCTACGCACCAGAACCATGGGCTTAATGGAGTTCGAACAGAGGACCCAATCCCGAGGACGGTGAGTGGAGATAAATTCACTCTTCGGTTAAACTAGCCTATACCCGGGTCGAGGTGGCACGACCCCGGGGGGTCCATGAGACTCGGCAATATTTTTTGCGACAGGACGTCCTCTGGGACTACCCCTGACCCTTTGGAATGATTGGGGATCATTGGTTAGGTGTGGCTAAGAAGAAGGGTTCGCCGAGGGATTGATCTCCTCTTCGGGGTTTTCTCATCCTCGGAGAAGTCACCTCCTCGGAGAGGTCACCTCCTCAGACAAGGTGGTTAGAGAGAATATCCCCCATGTGCCTTGCACATGGGCTCCATCCTACATCATGAGGTGCCTATAAATAGCACCCACCCATAGCTTTACAAGGGAGGGATTTTGGAGATTTTTAACTCTTGGGAAAGAACTAATTTCCCTTCTCCATTATCAACCTTGAGAGCGAAAGTGGGAGATCAATGGGAGAGCCTTGCCATTATTCTATTCTCTAGCCATTTTGCCTTCTTCTTCACCCAATCTCTTATCTCCATCATCTCCTTTGTTGTCGTGTTCCTAAGTTGAGATTATTGAAGAATCTAAGCCTCTCATCATATTCTAGAGAATTCGAAATTGTTCTTCAAGGATCTTCGAAGATCTTCGAATTGTCCAACTCCTTTCTTGAACCCTCTCCTACAAAAACTATGTATTGTTTAGAGTGGGAAAAATAAAAACTAAATAAAATAAATTTAAAATTGGGTACGTGAAACATTTGTTACATGGAGCAAAGATAAAAAAGTCCCAATAACATTACCCATTTTTTGTAGTTTGCACCTTTAATGCATGAGTAATTATTCTGTTTTTTAAAAAAATTATATTGATTATATGTCTAAGGCTTCATTTGGGAAGTAGATTGATTTTTTGGTTTTTTTGACTATTTTAACTTGGGCTAAAAAGTTTAGTTTGGGAAACATTTTTCGGCTTTTTTAGTTTTTTTTGTGAGAAAATAGTGTAATAATTATGAGTTAAATGTGATATTTTGTTTTTTGTGACTAAAATAGCCTATTTTATTTTTTGTGATTAAAATAGCCAAAAAAAGTCCCAAATAATTCTTCCCAAACGGAGCGTAATAATTCTTGAGTTTGCAACTCTATTTATTTATGTATTTTTTGGTCTTAAGTTACGTACTTTTGAACGAATCTGACATGTTTTGTGATATAACTTAAATGAATTTGAGTTAAATTATGTGATTTTGTAAGATGACTTATATATATTTGTAAGAACTTACACTAAATTATATTTTTTAAAATTTTTATGAGTTAACTTATGTGAATTTATGTTTAAATTATGCAATTTTTGTGAGGTGACATGCGTATTTTTGTAAAAACTTATGTTAAGTTTTTATTTTTTAAATTTTTATGAGTTAATTTACATGAATTTGTGTGTTTAAATTATACAATTTTCAGAGATAGCTTACATATATTTTTAAGAATTTACACAATGTTAAATACTTAAAAGTCTTATTTACAAATGTTATGGTAGCTCCGATTTTATTTAAGATTTTTTAAACCAACAAGTCTTATTTAGTAAAACTGAGAATATTATCAGTTTTTTTCAATTTTTAAAACTAAGAACATTATCAATTTTGCATAATAATGTTCCAGATAATTGTTTCACTAACTGATGAAAAAAAAAAAATAGAGCATGAGATTAAATGTTTTGCCTTTCACCTTATGAAAAATGATTTGGACCTCTAAAAAAACACCTCTAATGCACCTCTAATTTGTCTTTTTCTTTTCTTATTTTTGTTTTTTACTTCACTGTGGTCGAAGAAATGACA
>NW_021026886.1:685199-795214 GCF_004153795.1 Camellia sinensis
AGATCTTGAAGCCATCTGAATCTAGGAGAATGGCTGCTATTCACTGATGATGTAGGAGCCCATCCAATTGGGTCTGAATTTGCCCCTAGTGTTGGAGATAGGAACTCGATTGTCCTTCAACAATAAACTTTCTTCTCTCCATTTCTTGGATTTGGCTTTTCGTCTCGTGGACCTATTGTTGCTGCTGTCTCTGCCCCAGATACCCGAAAGTCACAAGGAGGAGGTCATAGAGGCCAGAAGAGAAAGCAATATAATGGTGAAAAGGGGAATGTTTCTTATCCATGTGGAATCGAGGAAGTGAAAGCTCTAGTTAAGGAATGGGTGGCTGACGGAGGGCTAAAATTGCCTTATGTTGAAGAAATGCCATCAAAAAAGGACCGTGAGAGCCCTGAATTTTGTGTCTACCATCGTACATTGAAACATCCGACAGAGAAGTGTTGGACTCTCAGGAAAATCTTCAGAGATAAAGTCGAGGCAGACGAATTGAGGTTCAAAAAGTGAGGGACTCAAGACATCCGAGAACAACCATATGCTCAACACCGAGACAAGGGCAAGAATGTTGCTATGATAGCTTATGAAGGCCCAATGATCGAGGCTATCGTTAATCTCGATGACGATGACTGTTATCTGGACGACATCCTCGAGCCAGAGGGTGAGCAAGTTTACTATGGAAGTGCTCCCTTTGATCTAGAAGGAGGAGAAGAATACTATGGAAGAGGAGGACACCATGTTTATGTGGCATCTTATTTTGAGGAGACCGAGGAGATGGTTAACTACGAGCCTCCAAGAGTGGAAAAAGATCCGGATCACTATGCCAAAACCTTGCAAGACTGTGTAAAGTTCAAGCAGTTCTTTGACCAGCTTGGACTTTCCAAGGTGACAAGAACAGAAATCACCAAGTCTATCATTAATATAGCCGAGGCACACCGTGAGGAATGCATGTCGACTGAGGGATCTATCCCGAGGATGGCAAAAGAGCAATCTAGTGCCATTACTTTCTCCGAGGTTGATCGGAAGTATCCTTTTTCTCACAATCGCCCGCTTTATGTGACTGCTTTTATTAACGGGGTTGAGTTCAAAAGGGCCTTTCTAGATAATGGAGCCTCTATCAACATTATGACTCGCGCTACTCTAGAAAAAGCCGAAATCTCTGAAGAACGCATTGTGAAGCAGCCAATAGTCATCACTGGCTTCGGTGAAGAAAGGAGAGTTACTATCGGATGCGTAACAGTTGATTTAGCCGTTGGAAAAATTCGCTCGGCCACCAAGTTCCATATTATCGATTCTGAGACAAATTATCACATCATTCTAGGGAGGACCTGGATGCATAGATATGGGGCTGTACCATCGAGTTATCATCAGTGTGTTAAGGCTAAATGGGGAAAGAAGACGGTGACAATTCAGGCTACAGAAAGGCCTTTCGAGATCCATGAAGCTCATTATTCTGATGCCATCTACTTCACCGACGTCGAAGAAGTTCCCACCACCTCTAAGCCTCGAGGGGTCAAAATTCCTCGTTGGGAGGATATCAAAGATGACAAGGAGCCGATGACAGAATCAAGTAAGCGGGCGATGTCCAGACCAGAAACTCCGCCTATTCCTCGGAAGGTGATGAAAGTCCGAGAAGGAGGCAAGATGGTGTACTATTTATGAAGGTGCGGGGAGTCGGTTTCTTCAGTCACCGACTCCGAGTCAAAAGAAGAGCCTCCTGACAATGATATAGTAATAAAGCCTGAAGTGGCTCCAGAATGTATGCAAGATGGGCCGAAGCCTCAGCCCGAACAACTTATTGAAATAGATCTGAGTGATGGACAAGATGCACCGAGGCCGGTATTCGTAAGTTCGAGCCTTAGCCCAGAGAAGCGGGAACAGTTGTTAAAGTTGATAAGCCGATACTCAAATGTGTTTGCTTGGTCATATAAGGAAATGCCCGGACTAGATCCTGACCTAGTCTCCCACTATCTTGATGTGTTCCCAAACTCCAAGCCAATTAAGCAAGCTGCTCGAAAATATCATCCAGATCTCGAATAGAAGATTAAGGAGGAGATTGAAAAACTTCAACAGGCTGGTTTCATCCGGCCAATACAGTACCCCATGTGGTTAGCAAACATCGTGCCAGTAAAGAAGAAGAATGGCCAAATCAGAGTATGTGTAGACTTTCGAGATTTGAACAAATCTTGCCCGAAGGATGAATTCCCTCTCCCTCACATCGACACCCTCGTAGATACTACCTCGGGACACCAGATGTTCTCATTCATGGACAGATTCAGTGGATACAATCAGATTAAGATGGCTGAAGAGGACGCAGGAAAGACTGCTTTTAGAACACCTCTCGGAAACTTCTTCTATACAGTCATGCCTTTCGGACTGAAGAATGCCGGTGCAACTTACCAAAGGGCTATGACTGCAATCTTTCATGACATGATCTATCACGAGGTGGAAGATTATGTTGATGATCTAGTGGTGAAATCCAAGAAAGAAGAAGACCATCTCTGAGACCTTGAGAAGGTATTCAAGAGGTGCCATAAATTCAGAATGAGGATGAATCCTCTCAAATGTGCTTTCGGGGTAACGGCCGGGAAGTTCCTCGGGTTTCTTGTACATAGGCATGGTATCGAGGCAGACGAAGATAAGGTCAAATCTATCAGAGCAATGCCTCCCCCGCATTCTTAGAAGGAGTTAAAGAAGTTCCTTGGGAAGGTGTCTTATATTCGGAGGTTCATCCCAGCACTTGCAGAGATCTCTGCCCCTTTCGGTTCATTGTTAAAAGGAGATGCCAAGTTCGAGTGGAACCAGGAGCACCAAAAGGCCTTTGAGAGAATCAAGGCGGCCTTGACCTCGCCTCAGACCATGATAGCCCCGCAGCCCGGGATACCTCTAATGTTGTACTTAATTTCAACCCCCAAGTCCATAGGGGCATTATTGGTCCAAGATGTAGATGGAGCAGAACGCCTTTTGTATTACATCAGCAAAAAGATTTGAGGAGCAGAATTCCGATATACTCCGGTAGAGAGACATTGTTTAGCTTTGGTATTCACTGCCCAAAAGCTCAGACATTACTTCTTAGCACACCAGATTCAGATTGTTACTAAAAGTGATCCAATCCGATACCTCCTCAGCAAGCCTGCTCTAACCGGGAAGGTGGCAAGATGGTTGTTAGCACTGGGTGAATTCGAGATCACATGTGTAGCCCCCAAGGCGATCAAAAGCCAACAGCCGTAGCTTTGATCTCCTGGCCCATATTTCCAAGTGGTGACTATGAAACCAGTGAATGAAGAATTAAAAGGAGAGGTGCATGCAGCTATGGCTTCCGAGGAAAGCTTCTGGACATTGAGCTTTGACGGAGCAGCAGCCGGAGGGAGGGAGAACAGGATAGAGATCCTTACAAGCCAAACAGTGCGGGAAAAGTTATATTTGTCTTATAAAAATAGATGTTCCATTGTTCGAGATAACGAAGCGAGTATGAGGCTCTTATTTTAGGCTTGGATAGCAGCTGGAAGCACAGTATCAAGGAAGATTTCGGATCCCGGGGGGACTCAAAGCTGATAGTTGAAGCAAGTTTCAGTGACAGTTCGTCTTAAAGGAGCCCTACCTTGGCCACACTAGTCGAACAACAGTCCAAAGGCTTCTTGACAAATTTCAGAAAGTCGAAATAGAGCATGTGCCTCGCTCCGAACAACAAGTTTTCAGATGCCCTCGCCAACATTAGGGGCAAGAGTTGACATTCCAAGGAAAAGGCAACAATCGTTTATCAAAAAGAGAACAAAACCTTCAATAATACCCGAAGACAAAGGCCTTCCGGAGGACTGGAGAGGAGAAGTCCTCGAACAACTCAGAAGCAAAGTTGGAAAACTGACTATGGCTAAGCTGCCCAATTCACAATTATTCAAGGTGAACTACTTCCGAGGAGGTACCGGATTCCTAGCCCGGTGTGTTGGCCAACAAGAAGCGAGCTTCCGACTACAAGAAATCCATGAAAAGTCTTGCGGGGGGGTGGGGATATCAGTCTGTACAGAAGAATCCAAAGACAAGGCTATTTTGGCCCGAGATGGAGAAGGACTCGAATCAATTACAGAAGGAATGCGCCAAGTGTCAATCATACATCCGGGAGGATGAGAGTTGCTTTGAAATTGATACCCCTAACTGGAGGCAAGTCTACATTGACTACTCAAGAGGGAACACTACCTGAGAGCCCGAGGGACATTGCACACCTCAAGAGGAGAGCAAGGCGGTACTTTCTTGATCAGGACAAGCTTTACAGAAGAAGTATTGAGGGCACTCCCCTGAGGTGTCTCTCCAAGGAGGAGTCAGATCTAGTCCTCAGAAGAGCTCACGAGATTGAACATCAAGGAGGGGCTCGGCTGTTCGAGCAACTTATACACCTTGGGTATTACTGGCCGACCATGGAGTCAGATGCATCCCATCACGTGAAGAGGTGCCAGACTTGTCAGAAACACGGGAATTTGATCCATGCTCCCGCTGTAGACCTGCATAGTATCCGAACGCCATGGCCGTTCCATACTTGGGCTTTTGATCTGATAGGGCCCATCTCCACATCTTCTAAGGGGTACAAGTGGATTCTCACAGCCACTGAATTGAGTACAAAGTGGGTCGAAGCAATTCCTCTGAAGAACGCTACGGGGCCTGCAGTCGTGAACTTCATCAAGGAGAATATCATTTGCCGATTTGGGGTACCAAACACCATCCTCTCGGATAACGGCGCTCCTTTCATAAACAAATATGTGAAGAGCCTCCTAGAGACTTACCAAGTGAAGCATCACAAATCCACACCCTACTATCCAAAAGGGAACGGGCAAGCGGAAGCCACAAACAAGACACTGATAAGGATTCTGAGCAAGATGATGGATGAGTTTGGGGGGACTTGGTCCGAACAGTAGATAGTAGCCCTATGGGTGTATCGCACTTCAAAGAGAAAGCTGACTCAAGCAACTCCTTACTCCCTTGTGTATGGGTCCGAGGCAGTGTTACCTATAGAGTTGGAAACGCCATCTGCTCGAATGGCTCTCGCCTCGGGTATGGTATTGGAGCCTCGAACCACCAGATTGGAAGCGTTAGAGGAAAAGCATGACAGAGCTGTAAAAGTCATGGAAAGGTATCATGAGTCCATCGCCCGAGCCTATAACCAGACTGTGGTACCAAGGAAGTTTGAAGAAGGTGATCTAGTATGGAAGATTGTAGACCCAATCATGCGAGGACAACCTTTGCCCAAGTTTTCTCCAAAATGGGAAGGGCCCTACAAGGTGGTCCAGGCGAGCTCAAGCGGGTACTACAAGCTTGTAAGGGTTGAAGATGGCTTCCGAACTGGCCCGCTCAATGCAAAGTTTATCAAGCATTACTACCCATAGTTGGACTCATCTATGTTGAAATTCATTTTCTTACTTCGTCTAAAAGTTGTATTTCCCTTACATTATGAAGAAGCTGGTTTTCTCTATGGTGTACGTTTTATCCCATCACTCGCAGTGAATCTATTATACTTTTGTCAAGAAAGTTGAAGAACTAATGAGAATATTTCAGCTTTTATAAACATGTGCGTATGATTGTTCTTTCCATTATATCATTCGAAATAAATATTTTTATCAAGTAGAATGAGAAAACAATGCAAAAATAGCCAAACAGCAAAAATTTTATCATTTCATTGCATTGTCCTAGATAAAACATTTTTATCGAAAGGGGCAAGAAAGCAATAAAAAGAAAAAAAAGAGTTTGTACCAAGTTGTAAATATATTTTTATATATATATACTTACCCACAGATTTGAGGAAGCAGAATTAAGGCAGCAATGATCAAGAAAGAGATGAATGATAGTGGAAACTGAAGCTGAACCGTGCTAGGCCGAACCACACACGACACGTTGAGAGGGCGACACGTGTGAGTGGCGTTGGACAATCCGAAGTCAACAGTGATCAGAGTTGGAACAGGACTTCTGAGGGAGAGCCTTCCGAGGGACAACTCTTGCTCTCATTAGTGCGGGTCCGAAGAACAGCCCTTGATTTCATCAATACGAGCTCTGAGGATCTTTTCTTTTCAAAGTAGAGTGGACTCTTACTCGAACTCCCGAGGGATAGCCTTTACTTCCATTAGCTGCCGAAGTAGAAGTGCACATCCACTCGGACTTCTGAGGGACAGCCTTACTTCTGCTCGGACTTCTGAGAGACAGTCTTTACTTCTGTTGGTGTAAGCTTGGTAGACTCGGTTATCTTCCAGAGGAATCTTTCTTGCCAAAGTAGGGTGTGTGCTACTTTCGGACTCCCGAGGGACAGTCTTGCTTCTGTTCGGACTTCCGAGGAACAGCCCTTGCTCTCATTAGTGCAGGTTCTAAGGGCCCCCGAGGTCGTGGATTTCAAACAAAAATTTATCTTCCTGAAATAGTAAAACCGACAAATGAGATGAGCAATATCAATTTCATATCCTGATTCAGGCATTATCGGAATGGGGCAGTATCAACAAATAATAATGATCTATTTAAGCTACAACAATTTTATTACTCTGAGCAAGTTTATAAAAATGCAACAATCAAGTTTTTGTCTCTTCGGGCCGGTTCCTCTCAAGCCGACATAAAGCAACAATGTTCGAACAAAAATTTCGGCATCAACATTTTATTTCCCCAAGTGTCCACAAGTTCAAGATTCAACAAATTCATCTCCTCAAACATCAACAATAACAAATTGCAACAACTCTATAGTCTTCAATACGCACGGGATTAAGATTCATTGTAACAAATCTATCAAGATTCAACAAAGCACAAGTTCAAGACTGTTTGCAAGCCTCAAGACTGAAATCAAAAATTACCATCAGAGTTCACAAATTCAGAGTGTATCAGGGCAGGTTCAACAGTGTACTACCCATCTTAGGCCAAAATTGCAAAATTCAGTATCAGGGCATTTTACTTCTCTCAGTGACCAAGCATTTAATAAGGGTTCACTCAAGTCTTATTTTCTTTAGCAATGAGCAGCAATCAACAAATCAAGATTCACAATATATATAGTATATCAGATGTAGAGTTCAAAACAGTGGGTTTAAGTATTCACCCACAAACTTGTGATCTCAAACTTTACAAATTTTAGCATCAGTGGAATCTAAAATCACAGACATTAGCATTAAGGCCCAGCAGATCTAAATTCGTAAGCACAAAGGTCCATCAAAGCAAGAAAGGAAAGTGGGTTTGAACAAAATTTTACCCACAGATCAGAGAAAGCAGGAGCAGATTCAAAGCAACAATGAACAAGGAAACCGAGAAATGGTGCAAACCGGAGCCGGAGCAAGCCGCGGCTAGAGGCAGTGGCAGGGCCGCAAGTGTGAGACGCACAAGCACGGGCTGTAGATATGAAACAAGCACACTCGAGGCCAACGACAAGCTGTGCAGTGCTAGGCAAGACCACACACGTCGCGTTGAGTGGGCGGACGTGTGTGGTCAATGTCAGACAATCCGAAGCCGGAGGCAGCAGTGGTGTCGTAGAGGAGTTGGCAACCACACGCGTCACGTTGAATGGGCAACGGTGTGGTCGGCTCTGGGCAGTCGGGATCGATGGCGAAGTTGCAGCAGAGAGGCCAACAGTGGTCGAGCTCTGCAGTCGAAGGCCAGAAGCGGCAGTGACGTCGCTGAGGAGTCGGCGTTGGTGCTGGTCAGCGAGCTCCGGAGTGTCTGGATCTGGGTTGTGACGTCCGCGATGGTTGGAGCTGGGACAGGTCGGTGGCGCTGCTTGAAGCTACGATGGCCAGCATGCACATTGTGGTAGTCTCTGTTTTGTTGAAGAAGAAAAAGGCTGGGTTAGTCTCGGTCAAGTAAATCAAAAAAAAATTCAAAGATGAGGTTTCAGCAATATGAAATAACAACACAAATGAAGGTCGGCCAATGGAATACTAGAGTCAACATTGACACAAAGAGGATAGGCTGACGGCAAGCTAAATCTGGTGTTGGTCACTGCCAAGTCCAAGAAAAAAAAAAAAAAAAAGTTGAAGAGAGTGATACGATGCCGAGCTGAAATCGACACAGGTTGTAATCACCAAGAAACGACACCGGAATCGGCGAATAAGGAGAACCGGCGGCCACGGCAGGTCAGCCAATGACGAGTTGGTCCGGCGTTGGTGCGTATTACCAGCGGCTTGGGTCATGTAGGCGGTGCCTGGGGTGGCGACGCAAGCAGTGTTGAGAGGGCGTCATGGTCGGCGCCAACAGTGACTGTCACGAAGGCCGGCGGTGGTGGCTTGTGTGGTCTTCGATGATTGTAACAGTGGGTAGTGAACAAACAGCAGCAGTCACGGTATTGCAGCAGCAGAACCATCTTGAAGAAGAAGGGAGCTGGGTTGGTCTCTCTTTGTAGAGAGAGAGAGCCGAAATCACTCTGTTTGCCAAAATGTTTTTTTTTTGCCAAAAAGAAGGTGTAGGTTTTTTTGTCCTTATCCTTAGAAAATAAAATATAAAAAAATAAAAAAAAAATCTGATGGGCCCTCAGGTTGTTGGAGAAGATAAAGTTTGTGTTGGTCAGAAAGAATATGCTGAGAATATAATTTGTAAAAAAAAATAAAATAAAATAAAATAAAAAAAAAAGAGACACTTGTCAATTTTTTTTTGTAAATTGAAGTGCGTCATCAACTTTATCCATAGGCTCTGTCGTGACAAAATGTTTTTTTTTTGGGGAACGTGATGCGAAACAGGATCGAAGAAATGACAGTATGCATGTCTGAGAAATTTAAAATTTCTCATACACGCAAGGGGCAAATGTAAGAGGGGCTAATTTGAGCCCACTAAATTATTTAGGCCCAATAGCCCAAGATTAGTGGGCCCGAATTTATCGCAAGTCCAAGAATCGGTGGGCCCAGATTTATCACCATCAAACGGATTGAATCGCTCTAAGCCTCGAAAGGGTGCGGATCCACGAACCTAGAGACTTACTCAGGCCCGGAACTCGAAAGGGTATTAGGCAAGCCTAGAGATCCGAGGCACTCGGACTCGAAAGGATTCGGACCCACGAATCTAGAGATCCGAAGTACTTGGCTTCGAACGGATTCAGACGCAATCTAGAAGTCGCTCCGTTAATGAGTCCATGAACGAAAGTCTTCAAAATAGAGTTGAAGAAGACCCAAAATAATGAACCTAAACCAACACCTTCTATGCTGAGCCGAAGTTGTAAACAAAAAATCCCAAACAGTGATTCAAATCTTTTGCAGAACAAACAACAAAGTGAAGCCCTCAAAGCAAATACACACAACCACTACTTTAACCAAAATTAAGTCACTGAATTTTGTATCAATATTATAGCAGCCACAACACACCTACGGAAAAACAAAATAATACCTAAAACCTATTGTTTCATCTTGGGCTTTTTATCAAAACCCTAACTACCACAAAATTCATTGGGTGTCAAAAAATTAGATATAATATATAAAAATATATTATGACCAACACCAAACCAAATTAATTATTTGTAAAAAACCAATCGGGTCTCATACTCCACTAAGGAGGTATATCTAACAATTCTTCCCCTACCAACTTAGAGGAGACATCAACCATACTCGCCAAAGTTCGACACTTCAAATGTTTTTCCTTCGGCAAAATCTTAGTCAACATATCCGAAATATTATCATCCGTGCCAACCTTTTCAAGTTGTAACAATTTTGAATCTAACACATCACGAATCCAAATGTGTTTTGATCTCAAATGAAAAGTATAATTTTTACTCAAATGATTAGCACTTTGACTATTACAATAAAGCACATAACTGTCATGCTTCAAACCCAACTCTTGTAGAAATTTCTTCAACCATAAATCTTCTTTGCAAGGTTCTATAATGGCGATAAATTCAACTTCAGTAATTGAGAGAGAAACACATTTTTGTAATTTAGATTGCCATGCCACAACGCCCCCTGTAAATGTCATCAAATAACTCGAAATTGATTTCCTAAAATCAGTATCACTGGCCGTGTCAAAATCCATGAACCCATCAAACATTGGCTTACCATTCCCAAAACATAAACATACTTTCAAAGTCCCTCGAAAATACCTTAGAATCCATTTCACCAGTGCTCAATGTTATTTACTCAGATTAGAGAGAAAACAACTCACCACACCAACAGTGTGAGCAATATCCGGCCTTATACAAACCATGACGTACATCAAAGAACTAACCGCTGAAGCATAAGAAATTTTCAACATCTTTTCCTTGTCTTTCTCACTTGTAAGACATTGATTTGAACTTAGCTTGAAGTGACCCACTAGTGGACAACCAACCAGTTTTGCTTTATCCATGTTGAACCTCTCAAGAACTTTTTCAATGTAGCTTTCTTGGGACAACCAAATTAATCCATTCTTTTGATCACGAACAATTTTCATACCAAGAATTTACTTTGCCAGTTCCAAATCTTTTATAACAACTGATTTGCTCAACTCCAATTTCAACTTGTTAATCGTGGAAGAATCTTGACCCACAATTAACATGTCATCAACATAAAGCAAAAAAAATAATAAATTTGGCATCCGAAATTTTTTTCACAAACACACAATGATCCGAAGTGGTTTTAGAAAAACCATTATTCATCATGAAAGAGTCAAATTTTTTGTACCATTTCCATGGGGCTTGCTTGAGGCCATATAAACTTTTCTTCAATTTGCAAACAAATTTCTCTTTTCCTTTTTTCCACAATACCTTCTGATGTAAATTTATTCTTCATGATCACCATGAAGAAATGCTGTCTTCACATCAACTTGTTCAACTTCAAGGTTCATACTTGCAGCCATGCCAAATATAACCCGATTAGAAGACATCTGCACAACCAGCAAAAAAAATTCATCAAAGTCAACACATTTCTTTTGCCCAAAGCCTTTCACAACAAGACGCGTCTTGTATCGTAGATTCTTGCCATCATTCTTCAATTTGAAAACACACTTATTTTTCAAAATCTTCCTCCCCTTAGGCAACTTCACCAAATCATAAGTGTGATTTTTCAAGCAAGAATTCATTTCCTCTTCCATGGCCTTTTTTCAATCACTTTTCTTTGCATGCTCAATTGTTTCTTGGTAGCTCTCAGGCTCCCCTTGATCTGATATTAACACAAATTCATTGGGAGGATACTTTTTCGAAGGTTGCCGGTCCCTTGTAGATTTTCTCCACTGAAGTTGTGGGTTGTGATGGTGGTTCTGGAGTTGCATGCTCTTTCTCAATTTCAAGCTCAACTTCATTAGGATTAGCATCATCCTCTACGTATTCAATAGGTGATTGCACATCTCCCCCATTTTCATCATCCACCGCAGACGATGGAGACGGATCAATGTCAATAAGATCACTAGTTTTTGGCTCTGATTGATCACCTTTACCAAAGTCTTCAATTGTTTGGTCTTCAAGAAACACAACACCATGGGCTCAAATAACTTTCTTGTTGACTGGATCCCACAATCTATAACCGAATTTATCACGCCCATAGCCAATAAAAATGCATTGTCTTGACTTACTATTAAGTTTGGTCTTTTCATCCTTTGGAATGTGAACAAGGGCTCGACAACCAAATACTCTCAAATGCTCATAAGACACATCTTTGTCAGTCTAAACTCTTTCGGGAACATCACCATTCAAAGAATATGACGGAGTCAAATTGATCATGTCAACCACTGTCCTCATGGCCTCAACTCAAAAGGATCTTAGCAATTTAGCATGCGAAAGAAGACACCTTGCTCTTTCCACGATGGTGCAGTTCATTCTCTTGGCAACGCCATTTTGTTGATGAGTCTTTTTAATTATCTTTTGGTGCCGAATACCTTGGCTGCGACAATACTCATCAAATTGCCCAATGTATTCAATACCATTGTCTATTCGGATGCACTTCAATTTTTGTCATGTTTCTCTTTCAACCATGGCCTGAAAATGTTTAAACACATTTAGAACTTGATCTTTAGTTTTTAGTGCAAAAGCCCAAACTTTCCTTAAATAATCATCAATGGAAGTAACAAAATAAAGCACACCACTATATGTTCTAACTTTTAAAGAACCACAAACATCCGAATGAATCAACTCCAAAGCATTTTCTTTTTTAGAAGCAACATTTTTATGAAAAGAAACTCTAGGTTGTTTACCTGCCAAGCAATGAACACAAGTTTTAAGATGTGTACCTTTCAAACTGGGTAGAATCTCTTTCTTGAACAAAACTTGCAGCCCTTTCTCAGTTATGTGCCCAAGCCGCTTGTGCCACAATTCGGTAAAAACATCATCCTCAAGTGCATTGACAACACCTTTGCAAATTTTTCCTTGCATCGAATAAAATGTGCGAGTCTTCTTGCACTTAGCCACCCCAAAGAACCTTTTGTGAGCTTCCATTTTCCATCACCAAATTTGTTGTTGTAGCCATCATCATCTAGCTTCTCAATAGAGATCAAATTGAGGCGAATATCGGAATATGCCTCACATCTTTAGGCAACAACTTGCAGCCCAAATTTGTTTCCAAGTAAGCAACACCCATGCCAACAATCTTGGACAAGCCTTCATTACCCATTCTAACATAACCATAATCTCCATTGGTGTAGGTAGTGAAGAAATCAACACGAGAAATCACATGAAAAGAAGCACCAGAAGTAATCACCCAATTGCTCTCTTAGCCCACAAAATTGACGCAATCATCTTCACAAACAACCATGAGATCACCATTGGTAGTAACTGCCGTTGTGTCTTCTTACTTCTTGTCCACACTTTTGTTATGCATTTTCTCCTTATTCTTGAGCTTTTGGCATTTCCGCTTCATATGCCCTTTCTCATGACAATAATGGCACTCAATGTCTTTTTGTGAAAAATAATCATCTCTCGATTTGTCCTGGCTTTGATCATGACATGAAAAGTCTTACTCCTCCCCCTTGTTTTTCTTCGGCCTCTCACAACATATGTAACGCCCTCAAAATACAGTATAAGACAACCATTCACATAATCCATAAACATAAGAGAAATAATATATTTTCATTCATTGGAGTCTTCTTTACAACAGTTATCACATACATTACATTTTCATTGATATTCATCCTGAAACTATAACATGTAATTCTAACTTCTAATAACAAAAGAAATGCCCTACGAGCTTACATCTTTCCAAGCTATCGCTTGGGTACAACAAAAGAAGAGTTCTAACTCTATTACCAATAAAGCCCTTGGCTTGAGTTTACATTTATCACCAAAAATAAATCAATAAAAGAGAGCCTTCAACTCCCAAACCTTCCAAGCTAAGACCTTGGAGGCGGCATGTCACCTGTACCTGAAAATGGTGTCCCAAGTAGGGTGAGCCAAAGCCCAAAAGAGATATGCTAAACCAAATATGAGAAATAACTAAAACGTTAGCATTCGATAAATGGTCAACACTTGTAAGCTAACATATCTCCTTTTCAATATCAATCAACATTTACAACCATACTTCAATCCACTTCCACTTATTTATCCAAATTAATTTATAGACATGATTCATTATTTATCCAAAGAATTCAAAATGAGACTACAACTCATATTATCAACAATTCAATCATCAACGTCATTCAAACGCAAATAAGGTTTCGGGACTTTCACCCTGGACACTCCGTCCAACTTAATTATCAATGGATCTCATCCCCTATCTCCTCCTAAACAATGGAATACATCCCCTATCTCCTCCCAAACAATGGAGTACATCCCCTATCTCCTCCCAAACAATATACATATACAATGTATTTAAACAAGTTGTCATATACAATGAACAGTTCAATTACATATTCAATGTTATTATCCAACCGTCATATTCAATGACATATTCTAATTGATTAGTTTCAATTTACCTAATCAACATGCCGTTCCTACAACAATCATGGCTACCCTCCATCGATAGCCCAATACAGATATATCTAAACAGATAAATAAATTTCTCAACAGATGAGTCATCACATTTTCCATAGGTGAGTGATTCATTGATCCAACTACACCATGTAATCACAATTTCCCCCAATTTCATGTTTCCTTAATAATTTCGTCATTTCACAAATAATATATGTAATTCAAATTAGGGCATTTTTCCTCTTTCTCAAATATTGTTCCCAAGGGCCATATTTCACCCATTATACATAATTTACTAATTTCCAAAGTCTCATATACACATATGAAGCCCAAATAAGAAAACCCTTCTTTTATGATTTTCAAATCAAACCCTAACTTTGCCCAAAACTCTCAAACACTACCATCTATACAAAATAACCAACATATATGTCAAAACCCATAATAAGGAGTAGTTTAGCCTACCTCAAATAGAGAAGCTCAAAGGAAAAGAAGAAGAAGAAGACCCAAGATGTTCCATACCCAAGATTTTTCGGATCAAAAGATAGCCCACGCGATACTTAAGCATTTATACAAAGGGACTAGGGTAGAAAACCACTACAACAAGGTGTATTTTTAGAGGGAGAGTGTATGTAGAGAGAGAGGTAGCCGGATTTAGGGTTTAGAATGAAAAGAAGCTGAAAAGTGATGTGAAAACCCACTGCTGTGAACTGGTATATACAGGGCTCACTCGAGCGAAGGAGTGATCGCTCGAGCGACCAGACACAAAAGAACCTCGTTCGAGCGCAAGAAGCGTCGCTCGAGTGAACAATGCAAAGCTTCAGGTCTGCAACGCAGAAGCACGCTCGAGCGCAAGAGTTCTCGCTCGAGCGAAGAAACACAAAACATAGGGCTCACTCGCTCGAGCGAAGAATACCAACCTTCAGGTCTAAAAGAGACGCAGACGCACGCTCGAGCACAACACTGCTCACTCGAGCGAAGAGACACAAGACACAAAGCTCGATTGAGTGGAAGCTGCGTCTGAAAAAGAAACCTGAAGACCCACAATACTTGCTCAAGCGAAGAAGCAAATACCCAAGGCTTGCTCAAGCACAAAAGGCTTCGCTTTAGCGAAGAAGGAAAAACCTAGGCACCAACCATTTGTTTCAACTCATAACCAACCTGTTACAAACTCAACCAACAAATCCCAAAACTCAAACACAAGGAATTAAAAGATGGAAACAAGATATAGATAACACAACGACCGCGAAACTCGAGTTCGGAATACAATAACTGACGGAGAAAAATCGGGATCGCTATAACATATGCTTCTGAATGAGAAGAACCCGCTGATTTTCTTCTAATTTCTTCATTCAACAAGCTACTAGTGACTTGGCTCATTGTGACAACTCCATCTGGCACCAAATTACTAACCGTCACAACCAAAGTCTCCCTATTTTCAAGCAAGGAACTAAATAGCATCAAAGCCTGTAACTCATCACCAAAAATAATTTTCATAGAAGTAAGTTGGTTAATAATACTCGTTATTTCATTTAAATGTTCAGGAATAGGGCTACCATCTTTATATTTTAAGTTTACCAACTTTTGAAATAGAAAAACTTTATTTGTGGCTGATTTTCTATCATCAAGACCAAATTTTTTCCATAAATAATGTGCCAAAGTTTCAGTAGCAACATGATAAAACACACTGTCATGAATCCATTAATAGATAACACCAACGGCTTTTTAATTAAGCCTCGTCCATTCATCATGTTTTATACCATCGAGTTTGCCGCTATCACCCTCAATAGGCCCACACAAATCTTTGCAAAATAATCAAAGTTTTCCAAATTACCAAATTTCTTCCATTGAAGCTAGACATACAACCCACATTCCCCTCCATTAATTTACACAAATAAATAAATCCAAATAAACCGTAAATTCTGATACCAATTATTAGGGAAAATATATGATTTTCCACAAGTAAATCACTTAATAAAATAAAAACTAATGCAGAAAAATTAAATCAATAACGGCACAAGAATTTTTACATGGTTCCCTCAATGTGAGCTATGTTTATGAGACCGAAATCCGATTCCATTGTGAAACAAAAATTTTTAAACAATTACAAACGAGATATAAATGGTCTCATAAACCACCCTTAGGTAAATTCTAAATAATCACAAATAAACAAATAATGAACTAAAACCAACAACTTCTATGCTGAACCAAAGTTGTCAAAAAAAAAAAAAAAAAAACTCCAAACAGTGCTTCAAATCTTTTGCAAAAAAAACAGCAAAGAAAAGCCCCCAAAGCAAATACACACGGCCATTACTTTAACCAAAATTAGGCCACCGAATTTTGCGTTAATATTATAGCAATGGCAGCACACCTAGGGAAAAACAATGCAATACCAAAAATTATTGTTTTATCTTGGGCTTTTTATCAAAGTCCTAACTGTCACCAAATAGATTTTAAATACTCATTGGACCTCCAAAAGTCAGATATAATATATAAAAATATATTATGACCAACACCAAACTAAATTAATTATTTATAATAAATCAATTGGACCTCGTACTCCACCAAGGAGGTATGACTTTGGTTGGGGCAGCACTGAAGCTTTTACTTCTCGTATGGGTAAACCTCAATGCACTAATTTTCTGGATCTGTTATCCTTTATCTTTTTTATTTATTTTTTATTTTTTTTATTTCTCTCTTTCTCTCTCTCACACACGCACACACATACACACACGTACACACACATAAAAAGTTCTAAATCTACTCTATACACCCAAGACTCACATTTTAACAACTCTCAAATATTTCAATAGAAGTGTTAGATTGGTTTCACAGATCATCAACATTTCAACAAATCATTTCTTGTTTGGCTTAGTATTTCAACAGATAGAAAAAATAAAAAATTAAACAAATAAAGAGAGAAACAGATAGAGAGAGAAAAAAAAGAGGTAGAGAGAGAGAGAGAGAGAGAGAGAAAGTTTGAAAATTGTGTGAATTTGAAAAGATAGAAAAAAATAAGTTATAAAAATTCAATAGATAGGTTAAAAATTTTTGAACAAGCATATTTTAATTTGAACAGATAGTTACCAAAAGTTAACAAACAATAAAAAGTCAACAGATAAATTAAGAGGTAAAATTAAAAATAAAATATCCTTTCAAAATAATAAAATAACTTCTGACCAAAGTATTTCACAAATGGTAAACCTCTTAGTAACAAAAACTCGAGTAAAAATATCTTGTAGTTTTTAACTTTATTCTTTTATTTTAAAACATTACAAAACGTATTCCAAGCAGTACACTAGGAGCCGAATTCCTCGTGAGGTACATTGCTCCATGGTTACTAAGGACAAGAGTTAAAAAGGTGAATTAAAAAAATTATTTTGTTAAAAAACCTTGACTTGCTATAATTTATTTTTGTAAAAAAAATTAAATTAATCAAATTTATTTATGTTTAAAAGGTCTTGAAAAAAAAAAAAAAAAACCTAAAACTGAGATAAATATGCTAAACAAATTAATTTTTTTAACAATAATTTAATTTTTAACTAATAAATTAGTTTTTTAAAATAATTTCTAAAGAATGTCTAACTTCTAGAACTATGTTTATTTACCCAGGGGCAAAATTGTGTAGGGCCAGGAGGGGCCCGATCTCCTCTAATTTTTGACAATTTATTAATAATTTTATATTTATAAGTATTTATAAAATCTATAATTTTTTAATTTTATAAAACTTAGAGAGTGTTTGATACTATTATTTAGCACTTAAAATTGAATTGATTAAATGATAATTGATTAAGTCCGTTTGACAACCATAATTAATATCACTTAAAAATTTAAATACCTCTTAAAACATAAACTACAATTTAAAAAAATTTTAAATCATATACAACTTATTTAATTCTGATTGAATTTATAAATATTAAATATAATTATCAATATACACTATTATAAACTCACTACTACCACCACCATAACCGTATCACTACCACTACCACCACTAACACAACCACCACCATCATGCCACCGCCAATATTACCATCACCACCATCATTATCGCTACTTCCACCGCTATCACCATGTCACCGCCACTACTACCACCACTACTACAATCATTACCACCACCATTATGCCACCACCACTACCATCACTACCGCTACTGCTATTATTACCATGTCACCGCCACCACTACCAACGCTCTCACCACCACTACTAACATCACATTCATCACCATTGTCATTATTGTCATAAACATCACCATTATTTACCTACCACTATCATCGTTACCTCTACCACCACCACCACCATCAACGCTACGATGCCACTGCAACTACTACCACCACTACTACCACCACTACCATCACAATATAAAAATTAAAATATATAATTTAAAAATAATAATTTTCAAATTTAATTTTATACATATCAAACAACTTATTTTTTATTCAACACTGAAATTTTTATCAAATAACTTTTCAACTTAAAAAAAAAAAAATCAGCATTTAATTTTAAATACTTAATTTTCAATCTTCAATTTACAATTTTCAGCTTTATCAAACGGCACCTTAGTTTACTAATTTTCTATTCCATTAGTATTTCACCATGAGCATCTCCAATGCACTAATCATATAATACTTGTTAGTTAAAATACCTAGTGTGATTCACTTTTTTCAATTCCAATGCACTAGACATATGATTAGGCATTTTGGCTCAACTCATATTCACTAGCTACATGTAGCTAGCTTTTAACGCTAGGCAAAATGTATTCAATCATTAAGATCATTTCCCTCCATTTTTGTTTTTGACGTGGCATTCTATAAAATTAATAGTATTTGGATAAATAGCTAAAATAAAGAGCATGGTTGGAGTAAAAACATAAAACAGTTGATAGGCAAAATAAAATATATACTTTATAGTAATATTTAGATAGGTAAAATGCCTACTACCGTTGGAGATGCTCTAATGACAAGATCTCTAATTATTTTACCTTTTAAATAATAACATCAATTTTACCAAGTCGATTTTATTAATATAAAATGGACATGTCACTTATTATTATTATTATTATTTTAATTTAAAAAATCAAGTGGTATGTATACGTTTTTATTGAGTAATGTTAGAACACCTACAATTTGACTTCCAATTTTATCCACAATGGTATGGCAGAGGTTGAGTCTTAATTGATTGATTTTTAAATAAATCAATTGACATGTCACATTTAACGACATTGAGTGCAAATTTGAGAGTTATGTTTTGAGCGTCTTAATCATTTTTTACTTTTTATTTATTACAATAAAATAACTCTCATAACAGTGATTTAACTGATTGCATACTGAGATCTAATAAATAGTTTAAACCTTCAAAAAATTATTTGATAGATTTATTTAATATTCTCATAAAATATTTCTTTAGTAACACATATGAAAAATTATGTTCCACTAGTAATATATCAAAAGTAACTCAATATATATTTTTTTTATGTATATACATTGACCCTACTCTAAAAAAACTCTTGAATCCACCCATGTATTTACCATAATTATGGAATAAACTAAAAAATATGAAAAACCTGTATATTGAAACATGTCATATTGTACCAATAAATTCACATTTTCATTATCCTAAGACCTGACTAAGACCTCGTTTGTCAACTATCATTTTAGTCAAAAAGTCACTATAAGTTATTACACCACTCTCCCTATTTTTTTGTACAATTTTTTATAAAAAGTCAAAATAATACTAATATAGTCTATTTCCAAACGAGGCCAATTACACATGATTTGTCTTCTCTTTCCGTCCAATGATCAAATAAATCAATAAATAAATTCAAATCTTATATAGAACTCAAGTATAGCTCAAATAGTTGTACATCTCTGTTCAAGAAGATTTGGAGTTCCAGTTTTTGCGAAGTTATTATAAGTTACTAGCATGCTAACCATAGATCTAAATATTGTACCGGTCGATTCGTACCGAAAAATCAAAGTGCCAATTCAGATAAGGACCGATATACCGGTGAGAATGAAATTCGTAGTCGTAGCATCCGAGTCCCGGTACATAGCGGCTTGAATCCGATACATGAAGCGATACAGTCTGATACAGATTTGTAGTCGCCGATATGGATGAAATTGGAGCAGAGAACCTGTTTTGTTGTTGTTGTGCTTTATTTTTGATGAGTTGTTGTGGGTTTTGCTATGTTCTATTTCTGTTTCGTATTTCATTTTTTTTTGGGTCTTCTTTTAGTATCAATCTAAAGATGGAATATTTGTCTGGTTTTAGTTGAAAAAGCCATTGTTCTACAACTTCTGGTCAGCGTTAGCCATCTTTGAGAGAGAGAGAGAGAGAGAGAGAGAGAGAGAGGGGATAGGAATGAATGTGCTGCAACGCAGAAGCACGCTCGAGTGCAAGAATTCTCGCTCGAGCAAAGAAACACAAAACATAGGGCTTACTTGCTTGAGTAGAGAAACACAACCTTCAGGTCAAAAAGATACGCAGACGCATGCTCAAGTGCAAGAGTTCTTGCTCGAGCGAAGAGACACACTAGACTAGGCTCGCTCGCATCAATTTTTTTATTAAAAGTTTAACATATGCCAAAAAAAACTTGAGACTAAAATAAAAGAAGTTGTTTAGAACTATGATGCTAACACCCTCACTAATATAAAATAATAATTGTGGGTAGCTGAAATTTACAATCCTCACTCAGTAAATACGTGTGTTGATCATAAAACTGTTGAGCGGTTACTCGATCCACAAATGAATTGATGAGCAGATTCACCCCATTCAGAGGATACGACAATGATGTTTTAAATTTGTAATGAAAGGGAGATATATGAGAAATAATGAAGGGACAGATGGAACGCCAGAAGGACAATGTAGAAGTCACAACCAAATGCTGACAACGATACTACTTGGTCAAGCTTAGCATGGGGACTAAGCCCAATGTGCTTTGTTAGGTCCCTTAGTCTTATCAATCTCGCGAACAAAAAGTTGTCCTTGCTCACTCAAGCGAAGGAGTCCTTGCTCGAGTGAAGATGGTCTACTCCCAAAAGTTGTCTTCGCCTGCAAAAGTATTGGAAATGAAGTTTTTATACTTGAGCGAAGCAAACTTGGCTCAAGCGAAGATATTTAAGGAAAACACGCGTTTTTGGTTCCTCGCTCGAGCGAGAGAGTCTTCGCTCGAGCAAGCTTCAGTCTCTGTTTTCTATAAGTACTTGTTTAAGTACAATCTAGAGTTACGTTTTCTAGACCTTCTTTAAGATTTTTAGGGTTTTCTTTTGTCGACATTTTTCTGGTTTTTTCTTGATATTTGGTTGAGTATGAACTCATGTTCTTATAAGCACACATCAAGGAGTTTGCTTTATCTTCTTTAAGAGTATTCTTCTTCGGTGGAATCCGAAGATTCAAGCACAGAGTAATCAAAGAAGTTTGATACTGCATCCAGTCGTTGATTCGACAATTGATGTTGTGAATTCAACATCAATCTAATCGATTCCGAGATGAAGATTGCGGTGAAAGATTTACAGAAGATTTGAAGGCAAGTTGAAAGGGTTTGGGTAATTTGTTTGTTATCTTTATAATCTTTCTTTCTTTAGTAGTGGATTGATTAGTGGCGTTTCACCCGTGGTTTTGTTTTTAATCACAATTGAGGGTGCTTCAATTGTGATTTTTCCACATAAAAATCATTTGTGTTAGATTTATTATTTTTTGAAACAGCAATCTAAATCATTTTCGTACGTGCTTGACAATTTAGATTGTGGATTAAATCTTGATCTAATCATGAATCACTTAGTTTTTTCATGCTTGAAAACGCATGCCATGTGTACTCTTGGTGCCAAGAGAGCGTGAACACACAGCCCATGAACTCGATAAATATGGGAGTACAAGTTATGTTTTGAAACTTGGATCGGACCGACCGATCGAACCTGTTGGACCGAGAACTGGGCCTTGTTCTAGTTCGGCAAACCCCCTAAAACCAGAGTGGGAGCAAAATTGGTGTAAAAATGAAAAACTGGAAGACCCGACAGTCGAACTGGCAGAATCGGTGACCTAGATCGGGTTTTAAGGGTCAGCTTGGTTATTTTTTTTTAACCTTTTTTTTTTCTTCTTTTCTTTTCTTTCTTATAAGATTATGAAAGTCCCATTGGAAGCTTGAAAAGATTATGAAAGTCTATTCCTATTTATAGGAAAAGATTTTTGAATGAGAACCTACAAAGTTCTATGTGGGATTCAATCAAATTATTTAAAACATATTGATTGGAGGGAGAGTTGAAAATTTTATTTCCCTCAAAAATTAAATCTAGCATTCAATCAATTTGTTTAAAGGAAATGTTTAAAAAATTTAATTTTTTTAAAACAAGTGATTTTTTTTTTTTATCAACTATGACTTTATTAAATATTATTAATAAATACTATGTAACAATTTTTATTTTTATTTGAGTATTTGTATATATTTTTATTTATTTATAATTTATAGTTATATTTTTTAATTATATAATATTAATTATAACGTCACGATTTGACCGTTTTGACTCGACGGTTAAACCGATGACCTATCCACTTGGTCTTTTTTTCGATTCATTTACTGATCCAATTTTCAAAACATTGAGGACAGGTACTGTCTTAAGAAAAAGATATGTTGCTTTCATCCCAAATGGAAAGTATGACACTAAAATTGAGTTCTAATTCAACAATCGACGTATTTATCTAGCAAACATCCTCGCCGGACTCTGATGGATTTTTAGGACTAAAAGGCGTGGAAACACGTCCCACAACAATAATAATAATATTAAATTTAATTTTTTGCCCACTTTGAAAACCAAACACGTCCCACCCCAATAATAAAAAATTCAATTCAATTTTTAGCCCACTTGAAAACCTAAACATGATAAAATAAAGGGGAAATTACCCTTAAACGTTAATTTATAAAAATTATTATGCATTAATAAAAAAAACATTATAATTATAATTATTAATATTTATTATTTTTTTGTAGTTAATTTTTTTAAAACTTCATTCACAAGTTGTTTCCCCTATAGTAAATGACAAATGGTGATATCTACCATGAATAAGTTTTAGGGAAATGCTAATGTACACTGTATGTTACTCTACACAAAATAAAGTAAGGTTTTATGAATTTACATAAATAATCACATAAAAATACATAAGTTGAACATAAATTTGCACAAGTTTATGAAAACTTATGTGATTATGTGAATTTATATTGAATTTATAATTTCTTATAAAATCACTTATATAAATTCGTGAATATTTAGGCCTAGTTTGGGAAGACTAAATAAGTGTACTTTTTGACTTTTTTATGAAATATGAGTTGGGTTTGAGTTGGGTTTGAAGTGATGTGTTAGAGAGGTGATGTGACTTAAATAAAATGATGTGACTAAAATAGGATAATGAATTTTTGACTTTTTATCTTTTTTTAATCATGCCAAACTTAGCCTTAGTTAAATTTTATATAGGGTTGTATCAAATTTTTCCAAAGTTTTTATAGTAGGTTGGGTTCATAATTTTTTGGTTAATTCTAGAAGTTCCATCAAGTGTGTTTCTTAATAGATGAAGTCCTAATTTGAAATTTTTGAATAATTTTAGACTGATTTTTTCTCTATTAAAAAGCAACATATCTCATTGCGGCCACATAGAACTATTTTTTGAAGGGAAAACATTATTAATACAATGCCAATTCTCACCTTTAAAGAGATGTTACCATTTGTAAGTTATGATAATTGTGATGTTGATCATCAGAAACATCATAATTAAATTCTGGGCAAATTATACTAATAGTCTTTATAATTTGGAGCTTGTGTCACTTTAATCCTGATTGTGACATATTTAATCCTGAATTTTGAATCTTGTTTCAAATAAGGACAATTGAAGATACCATTGCTTAATTTCAAGGGCAAAATTATCAATTTGATAAAATATAAACTAATTTGACAAAAATAAATATCAAAAAAATATTTTTTAATTTTTCAAAATTATTTCTACTCACTAAAGATAAAATTCTATAAAATTGATAAACGTTTTAGACATTTATTTATTTATTTATTTTACCAAATTAATTTTTATTATGTATTTAGATGATGATCATGTAATGAGTAATTGTTTTTATTTTCATTAAATTAGTTTCTATTTTTACAAAAGTCAAATATGGTGACAACTTTGATATCATTATTAAACCAATCTATTAAATTAAAAAATCCTAAAAACATTTTATATATTAAATATATCAATTATACATTAAAATCCTAACAACCACCTATTACATGATCATCATCCAAACACATAATAAAAATTAATTTGGTAAAATAAATAAATAAATAACAGATTTATTAATTTTACATAATTTTATCTTTGGTGGGTAAAAATAATTTTTAAAAATTAAAAAATATTTTTTTGACATTTATTTTTGTCAAATTGGTTTATATTTTATCAAATTGATGATTCTGTCCCTGAAATTAAGTAATGGTATCTTCAATTGTCCTTATTTGGAACAAGATTCAAAATTCAAGATCAAATGTGTCACAATTGAAAAGTCAAAACCAAAGTAACACAAGTCCTAAACTATAGGGGCTGTTAATATAATTCGCCCTTAAATTTTTTTAATCATAACTCAAAAGCTAATAATGAATCATAATCAAATATCACATAAAGTATGATTAAAAACTTTTTCGATCATAACTAAAATAATAATCGCAATAGATCATAACTAATATTATAATAAGTTATAACTAAAATCATAACAAAGTCATAACCAGTGCTACAATATGTAATAACCAAAGACCATAAGTATTATAAATGTAGCATTTCCCGCCAAATATGCACATCATCATTAAACACTACAACAAAACTGAGTTTTTACGGCTCCACATTAACGACATACAGTAAATGCAAGTCGTGATTTCTTACTTTTATGTCTTACTTATTTTGCATGTCGTAAATAATTTCCCAACCACAATGTGTCTATTGCGTAGGCCGTGAATGCTAATAATGATGATTTTTTTATGACTTGCAATGTTCGCCGTAAATAATAAAACTTTCTACAACGTGCATATTGCAGACCGTTAATACATAAACTATACACGACATGCATGCACCAACCATTAAAAATATTCAACATTTCATGGCGCACAAAAAGCTACCCGTTAAAAATATTGCACTTTTTACGGCGCACAAAAAGCCAGTAGTTAAAAAGTACACTTTTCACGACGCATGTATGCTAGCCGTTAAAAATATTTTACTTTTCATGACACGTAATTTCTATCGTGAATAATATGACCAAAATAAAAATAGGTGCCAAAATAAAATACTCTGGAGCCAAATGCTAAAATGAAATAGTCTTCGAATTAGGCATAGTGCTCTCTCTCTCTCTCTCTCTCTCGTATGGCAAATTCAAGGTCCCGAACCAAAACCCTAAGTTTTTTCCTTTTTTCGAGATTGGAACTTGGAAGATCTTCACCATTCTTGGAAAAAGTTGGAACTTTGTTTTTTTGTTCTTCTTAGCAGACCGTTACTCTCTCTCTCTCTCTCTCTCTCTGTGGAAATCATTGAGGAATAAAAAGACATGACTGAGGTGAGTGTAGCCGTCAGACACTACAAAAAGTTAGATGATCATAAGGTTCTCACAATATACATAATCATATAAACCAAGCGGCCAAGCATATAACAAGCGGCCTCAGGCCCAATTATTTAAAAGCGCGGCCTCGGGTCCAATCATTTAACAAGTGATCTCGGGCCCAATCATTTATCAAGCGGCCTCGGGCCCAATTATTTAACAAATGGCCTCAGGCCCAATCATATAATAAGAGGCCTCGCGCCCAATTATTTAGCACATGTCATATAATATCAATGAACTTTCATCATTTCCAATCAATTCATAATGTTGGCACCAATCACTGTTCATGGTTCAAGTTACACAACAAAGAGCATAAGTGTACTATATTACTACACACAGTGCGTTTGGTCTTACGGCATTGCCTCCGGCATACGTCCTACACAAAACATGTCACATACACATTCAATAAATCATTTGTTTCAATTCGTACACTTTTCTTTAATTTCTCTCAAGTGTTCAATGCTAATTTTCACTACATGTGAATCACGTACAAAGCATGTGCCAAAGATGTAATTTAAACGGCCGTAAATGTTAATGACTTAAATTAATGTTTCCTACAATAATTTCATATGTGTTTTTTATCTAACACATCATGTTTACTTATTTAAGATTTAAGAAAATAGCAAGAAGCGAAAGGAAACTAAGTTAGAGTAGGAGATAGCATAAAACGGTTAAAAGAAAATAAATAGCCTTCACTAACTTGAGCATATCTATTTGTGTAGTTAGAATTTCGATGTGAGACCACCACCATTAGAAACTAGACTTCGAGGGATTGAATTTAGGCTCACGAATCGCTCAAAACGGAGTCCGAATGAAGGAGATAAGCTTTTTTGAAGTTGGGTTGAAACAGGGGTTCCGCATGTGGGGAAATCTTCACCACTCGTGCAGCCCAAATTTGCTCGAGCGGAAACACCGGCTGCTCGAGCGCCCAAGGAGAAGAAAGAAAACCTCTTTTTTTCTTCACGTTCTGCTCATGCAGTGCTTGTGGCCGCTCGTGCGGTCTGGGCAAAATCAGACAGTCCGAAAATGGTTCAAAGATGCAAACTTCCTAAACTCGTTTCCAAGCCCAAATTCATGTAAAAACAACTCAAAAACATGATACATAAGTATGATACAAGTGTAAGTCCACATTAAACATATCAACCTTGCATCAATCACAAATTCATGGTCTCATCTTTTTCCCATATGCATACATTACATAAACAAATTCAAAATACATGACCCATGAGCAATCTTTCAACAAATCTTGTTTTCATGAATTATCTAGGGTTTGTTTCATGGGTCAATCACAAGAGTGAACTTAAATCAAACAAAGATGGAGGGATTAGGGTTCAATTTCATGCATTTAGCTCAAGCCACCACACAATTCAAAACCCTAGCTCAAAATTCTTAATTTATTCATGATTTCAAGACAAAGATGAGTTAGAGACAAAGATTGTGAGTAATTTAACATACCTTAACCTAATTCTAAGGTTTGCCCCTTGATTCCCTTCAAATCCCTAGCTTCCTCCTCTTCCTCTCTCTCTCTATCTCACACTTTGAGCTCTCTTCCCACAAAATAAAGAACAAAAGGCTAAACATATACACTTAACTCAAAAATCTTAATTTATTCATTACGAATCATAATTTTTCAAAATCTCACCAAAGACTCTAAAAATCATGCCAAACATAGATATGAAGTCGATTTTGGCTTATCACGTCTCTAAGGCTTTCCATTTTCAGTTCAAAGTTCCAATTGCAACAGATATTTCTACATTCAACAAATATAATCCCAAATTCACATAATTCACATACTTAAACTTGCAAATTCATATCAAACACATAAGCACAGGTATAATTACGCATAGTATGGGTTGGGCTATTACAATAGTAAATCAAATTCATCACCATGATCCATCCACTGGTCATATATTCTCATTACCATGATAAACACGTGCTCATTATTGAATATACAATTCATATTTTCAAAACATATATAATGTTTATATTAAATTAGCAAGACAAGATTTTCAATACAAGTTCAAACGTCAACAAATAGGTTTGCATACTTCTTACGGACTTTCGCCTCACGTTCCCAAGTCGCCTTCTCAATCTCATAGTATCTCTACAACACCTTTACTAATGAAATTGTCTTGCCTCGCAAGACTTGGTCCCATGTATCTAGCACTCTAACTAGCCTCTTCTCATACGAGGCATCATCATCTACCTCTAACTCAATCCAATCCAACACGTGTGATGGATCTAGCTCATACTTCTAAAGTATATAGATGTGAAACACATCATGAACCCCAGAAAGCTGTGGCGGTAAGGCCAAACGATAAGCTACCTCCCTAATTCGCTCTAGGATCCGAAAAGGTCTAATAAATCTAAGAAACAACTTTTCACTCTTCCCAAACCTCATCAAACCCCGTCTACGTGATATCTTCAAGAAGATGTGATCTCCTACTTCAAAGGATAACGATCTCCTCTTACGGTTGGCATAGCTCTTCTGATGACTCTGAACCGTAACCAAACTCTTACAGATAAGTGCAACCTTCTCTGTCATTTCCTAAACCAACTCTGGACCTATCATTAGTGCATCACCCACCTCAGTCTAACACATAGGAGATCTACACAGTCGGCCATATAAGGCCTCAACTGGTGCCATGCCAATACTCGATTGAAAGCTATTATTATAGGACACAACCTTGAAGCATTACCACTAAGATATGAATGGTACGCTCTGACTATCCGTCAATTTGAGGATGATAGGCAGTACTAAAAGTCAGTTTAGTGTCCAAAGCATTCTATGGGCTCTGCCACAATTGAGCCGTAAAACACGAATCTCTATCTGAAACTATAGTCACAGGGACCCCATGAAGTCAAACAATGTCCCTAACATACAAGTCGGCAAGGAAATCTACCGAGTCACTCGCACGTATAGGTATAAAGTGTGCTGACTTAGTTAAGCGATCAACTATCACCCAAATGGCAACATTACCGCGTTGAGTCCTCGAAATACCCAAAACAAAATCCATCATGACATGCTCCCACTTCCACTCGGCTATAGGCAAGGATTGCAACGAGCCTGCTAGCCTCTGATGCTCGGCCTTCATTTGTTGACAAGTAAGGCACCTCGATACAAACATGATTACATCCTACTTCATCCTTTTCCACCAAAACTGACGACTGAGGTCGCGATACATCTTTGTGCCTCCCGAGTGTACCACAATGAGTGAATGGTGAAACTCGACGAGTACCTCCTCTTGATAAGATTCTGACATAAAAGACGGTCAAGGTATCTAACACTCGAGTCAGAACACACGTTCAAGCCCTTCTCTACCTTCCCACTAAAGATTTTCTCTCAGAGGGTTTCTACCTCAAGATTACCCATATGTGCTTCTATAACCCAGTTCACAAGTGTAGGTTGTGCAACTACAGTAAACAAAGCAGCAGACTCAATGGATTCACCAAGATGCAAGTCAAACTCACCAATGGCACCCAACATCTCCCATTCTTAGATGGCAATACTACCTATACTGCTAAAGGATTTCTTACTCAAGGCATCGGCCACTACATTGGCTTTACCCGGATGATAGTGTAACTCAAAATCATAGTCTTCCATAAACTTCATCCACCTCATTTGCCTCAAATTTAGATCTTTTTGTGAAAACATGTACTTCAAACTCTTGTGATTGGAGAATACCTTCTCACCATACAAGTAATGTCTCCAAATCTTCAAGGCAAAGATCACCGTTACTAGCTCTAGGTCATGTGTAGGATAGTTTCTCTCGTGTGTTTTCAACTGACGTGAGCCATGAGCTAATACCTTTCCCTCTTATATCAAGACACAACCCAACTCTTCTTGTGACGCATCACAATACACAGAATAACCCAAACCCCTCTCCAGAATAATCAACACTGGAATAGTGGTAAGTCTAACCTTAAGTTCTTAGAACCATTTCTCACAAGTCTTACTCCATACAAACTTGATTCCCTTCTGTAGACACCCCATTTTTGACCGACCTTAAGACTCAGATGTCATCGATTGAGCGCTCGGCGATCACGCATGTTGTGCTCGTCCTGAGGTCACGAAGTCTCGACTGAGAGCCTTGCCTCCAGACTTTGGGACTCTTTTGTGCTTCGCCTCGATTTGCAAACCACGTTCTGTTTTCTCTTCTTGAAGGGAGGGAGAGGTCTCGTAGACCATCTCTCAGTGGCCGTAGGCTACTTTTCGTGGTCATAGACCACTGTTCCCGTTTGGAGACCAGTTTTTGGTTTTCAGAGCCGTCGGTCGTGTGCCTCGGTTTGGGACCGCTTAACTACCTCTCTTTGCTCCGGTTTTTGGCACACACCTTTTTTCCTCTCTTTAGAGGGACACTGTGGCCCGGGAGACCACATTTGTGGTCACACGCCACCTTTTGTGCTTACCAGTCAGTTTTCGGGGCACCCGGCTGCTCGTTTTGGCCCCCGAACTCTTGTTTTGCATTCGTCTTGGTTCATTTTTGGAATAAACCCTAGTTTCATTGTTAGGAAGGTGGTACAAGGGTGGGAGACCACCTTTTCTTCTTGGAGACCACCTTTCCCTGGTCGGCCGATTTTTCTTGACAGGTAAGTGGTCTCCCTCACTTTTGAGCCACATTTTCTGGTCTCCCATAACACCACTGAGTTGCGTTCACCTGGGAGACCACCAATCAGGGCTGCCGACCAACTCTTGATGATTGACCCTTTTGAACCTAGTCGGCCAACCAGGGCAAGGGGTCAGCCGACCACCTTAACTGGTCGGCCAATTTTCTCATTTTTTGTCTCACTGAGTGCTATCCAGCTGTGCCAGCTGGGAGGCATTTGCTCCATCCTCCATACACGTGTATGGAGGATTGACCCTCTTGTTTTGGCTTCTTAAAGAAGCTGAACCCTTTGCTCTAAGCTTCTTAGAGAAGCTTAACCTTTTCTTAGCTTCATGAGGAAGCTTGACCCCTTTGGTCTAGCTTCCTCAAGAAGCTTGACCCTTTTGGTTTAGCTTCCTTAAGAAGCTTGGCTCCTTTGCTCCAAGCTTCTAAGAGAAGCCTTGGACCTCTTCTTCTATAAGAGAGACCCTCCTCTCCACTTGCAAGGGTTCTGAAGTTGCTGCAGCAAAAACCATACACTCCCCCTTTGTATCTTTCCCTTTTGGCCTTCAAAACTCCATTGTTCTTGCACCATTACACACCACCTCCTATCCTAACACCTCCACCATCACTCTAAGCACCTTGGAGCTGTTTCTCAGAGGTTGACGGTTTGCTACATTGGTCCAGAAGCTGCTGGTTCTCTTCTCTACATGGGTAACACTTCTTTCCCTCTTTTTGTCTTCATTTTGCTTCATCTCTTAGCCTAGTTTGCAAGCATATTTAGGCTTTGTCATAAACTGAAAAAAGTCTTTTTTTGAGCTTCTAAACATGTTTGTTTCAAACCTTTTTTCTGTTGGGCATCATCTACCCTCTTGCATGCTTCATTTCCCTTTGTTTTGAGCTATGCATTAGTGCCTTTGTGTTGAGCTTTGTTGGCCCTTTTGACCACTGAAATCCAGTGGATTTTCAGTGGTTATTATGTGCTTTTGAACATCAAAATCAGAGAGGGGTGACCCTCTCACCTCTTGTCTTGTTTACTAGCTTTCTTGGCCTTACAAAGGAGCCCATATTTGCACACTTCTTGAGCATGTTTCAGGCCATTATTTGTGAGTTTTATGACCTGCATGAACTCTTTCCAGAGTTTTTTTTTTCCATGTTAGGTGTCTATCTTGCATATGTAGAGTAATCCTCTTCATGGCCTTTCAAAGGAGCCTTCATTTGCATGCTTCCTAGCCTCATTTCAGGCCCTTTTCAGTGAGTTTTAGGGCCCTCATAACCTCTTTCCAGAGGTTTTTTTTCCATTTTGTATGTCCATTATACATGTGTAGAATAACCCTCTTATTGGCCTTTCAAAGGGACATATCATTCTTGCTTGCATTGACTGAGTTTCAGTGGGTTTTTGGTCATATTTTGGCATGGCATACTTCAGTTTTTGGTTGGTTTGGTGACCTCTCATGTGCTTCATATTGTTGTAGTGAAAATCATGGTTCACTAGCTTGTTTTGCATGATGTTTTGGCCGCCTTTCCTAGCATATTTTGGCCATGCCTTAAACTGATTTTGTGCATGTTTTCGCCTACCTTAGCTCTTTTTTTGGGTCTCATGGTCGAATGATGTTTGTTTTGCATGCCTGTAGTTCAAATTCCATGCTTGACTTTGAGTTTTGAGGTCCATCGCATGCATATACTGAGGTGTTTTCATATTTTGGGGCCATTGCACATCATATTTCAGAGCTTATATGCATGCCATATTCCCATGATTTCCACTCGTTAAGTGCATTAGAGAGTCGGGCTTGTATGCCTCATTTACCGACCATTGCATGGGCTTCATTTGAATGCATTCTGAGCCATCATTTTAGACCAATTTCCCACTGTCTTGGACCTACCTAGGGTCTGTTTGGGGTTGGTTTTGCCATTTGTGCATTGCTTTGTGTACCTCTAGTGTAACGCACTTCACTAGTTTCGGTATTCGGGCCATTTAGCATGCATTGTGTGAAGTGTTTTCATGATTCGGGGCCATTGTGCATCATATTTCAGAGCTGGATCATGTACCATTCTATGCCATATTTCATCCTCTGCCATGCTTTGTTAAAGTTGCATGTTGTGCCTTAGGATCGGTCCTTTGCATCCGTGCATGTTTGCATGTATTTCGGTTGTCTCATTTTTATCATCTTGGCCACTGATTTGAGTGTGACTGAGGTCCACTCATGTTGGTTTAAGTCCATCTTGCATTGTGTATGTCATTTAGTTCACGTTGTTGCATGATTTGATCATTGCATTGTGTATGCCTTGTTTATTTCATTGTGTTTGTTAGTCTTCATATGCATTGCGTATGCCATATAGAATCATCTTGCATTGAGTATGCCATTGATTATTTCATAGCATTGTGCACTCTAGTAGCACGTTTGCATGTCATCCCTTGCATGTTTGCGTCATTCAGTGGCATTTGCATCTAGGTTGCATGTTAGAGTCGCATTCATGCATGTCATGCATATTGCATTGTGTTTGGAGTAGGGTTTAGTCCAAACACGGAAAACGAGGGACGTTTCGTACTCGAAGTGACGAATCGTGCCTCGATTCTCGGTCGCCAACACTCTTGACTATCCATGATAGAGTCGTTGGCTTTAGTTGCTTATATGTGTATTCATGTCCCATTGAGTCATGCAATTCGACTCCTCGGCCATTATGCATCGAGATGCGTGATTGATGGCACGAAGATCGAGGACTACACTCCCTAGAGCTTGTGCAATGATAGGGAGGGTGGTCATGCACACATTTTTTGAAAATACATTGCCTTTTCTCTCTCTTGCCTTTGTTGCAGAAAAACCAGAAACCAGAGGTGGAAACTGGTCGGCCGACCAGATTTTCTGGCAGGCCGACCACCCTTTTTGGTCTCCACTACAAAGGATGGTCGGCAGGTGGTCTCCCATGCTAATAACTGGTCGGTGGCCTTCCCAAGGTGGAGTTTCAACCTTCTGGAGCTTTGTGCATGTTTCTGAGATCAATTGCAAACAAGGGTGAGGCGAGGCATCGCGATGGAATTTACCGACAAGGCGACTCGAGCATGCATACACCTTTCATCATTTGGAATAGAGCTGAGGTGGTCCATTTAGCTTGCATGCTAATTTATTTGCTTTTCTAGTTAATTTGTTGATTAATTAGGGTTTTGTAATATTTAATTAGAGTAATTAATTATTTATTCGGACTGTATTATTTATTCGGACCCTCCGAGCGAGGGCACGATTGTAATAAGTGTGCGTGTGTGTGATGTATGCCTTCCAACCCCACATCTTTCTTCCTTTTATTTACCAGCTTATGATGGTTAGATTAGGGCATGTTTCAATTAGCATACTTATGGTAGTATGTTTGCATTCATTCATTTGTTTTGCATGCACCGGGCTTGGCGCATCATACTAACTGCATCGTATTTCAATTCCAAGTTGAATACGTGTATCAATTGTTGCATTTCATATGCCATCTTAGAATAGCCGAGCCTATCTTAGTTGCATTTTTGCATGTGTTGCATTAGGCATTTCAACATAGTTAGGAGTCATGCATGATTTCTAATTAACTTCTTTCTTTGGCTCGGAGTACTCGGTAAGTGTTTATGCTTTAGCATCCTTGCATGTGTGTGAGTGACTGCCATGATAGCATGCTTACCATGAGGCCAACTGCTTATGTGATATAACTGCCTGAATGCCTGTGGGTGAAGGTTGGATTACTTGGATTGGAACAATTCATTGATTGCGAGTTTTAAGCCCACTACATAGTGGCAAAACCATGTTTTCTAAGCCCACCCGAGGGTGGCAAAATCTGCATTTTAAGCCTACTTGTGAGTAGCAAACCGCTTTAAAAAACAAACATGAAATGTTTTTGTTCCAATTCAGGCGATCTGGTCTATACTTGTATGCCGTGCGCATTACATAGTAATTCTAGGCTAATAAACCGGAATAAGAACACATATGTTTTCAAAACTCGATATCATGGTTAGTAGAGGCCGATCTTTGATCGGGCTAGCGGGGGTGCTCACGATGTGACCTTCCCCAATCGTACCCAAGTTCCCGAGCCGAGGCAACTTTGGTGATGACGGACACGTGGCCTTAGGCAACGAGTCAGGGTTTCCTAAATTTTCCAAAATAAAACATTTTGGTGGCGACTCTGTATCTGGAAAATCAGTCCATGTTTGGCACTTCTTTCATAAAAATCAGTTTTCAAAAACGATTTGTCAGATTTGGAGACTTTGGTGATTCATCGGTCTTGCATTGCACTCTGCGAGATTAGATACAGGACCGTGACATTGAGTCTGAACTGTAGTGAGCCCAAATGAACAGAACGGGATTTCCCTCCTGGGATGTTCGGGGACGTCTACAGTTTCTGGCGACTCTGCTGGGGATGTTAGAGAACTTGACTCGAACTTATGACATCTTGTTTTGATTACACTTATGTGTTTCTTTGCATTGCATGTGCATTGGTGCGCCTAGGACACTGTGTTTGCCGTATGCTATTCCTGAAAGGTTTGCCGAAGGCTCGCTTCGAGAAGTGTGCCATAAGGCTGACCGGTTGCGGGCTCTGCCACAACGGAACACAAATCCCGATTTTACCAGGGCACCTTTTTGACCATTCAACCTAGTGCATATTCGGAATCCATAGTGACCATTCCAAGCTAGGACAAGTTGCTTAACCGAGTTTAGGTTGTTTGAAACCACTGTGTGCATAGTGAAACCCTTGCTCCTGACAAAATAGGACAGGGAAACCCTACCCCACCATAGGGGTGTTTTGGCTCTCATTTTTTTGCTATGTGCTTTTAGAGTGCGTCTCTACAAAAATGCATGTATCGTGTTTACAAGTTTGGGCATCAAGCCTGAGGGCATCAGTGTTTTGTGAATCAATTATATCTCCGGGTATCAGATTCAGTTTTGGGGCAGTGATTTGAGAATAGTGATTAGTGGTCGAATATAGTTATTCAGCTATGCTTACATCTGTTCTGGTAAAATTAGGCTGAGATGCTGCATGTTTTCTCTTTAGAGGAGGGGATCAGAGATTCAGTTCAGAGCAACCAATGTTCTCCTTCGCTGAGGTAGGGCAAAAAGAGGCCAGTCGAGGCTCACCGGTCCATTAGATCCATCAGTCACCAGTCTAATCCATCTGGTCCGTCAGTCACCAGTCACATCACCTCTGTTCAGTTCAACAGATTCGTGTTGACGCAAAGTCTAGAAAAAGTTATGGTAATGACAACAGCATTGAGCCAAGGCCAAGGAATCACCATGCAGGATGAGGCTGATGTTGAAATGCAACGTCCACCCATGTCACCTGCCGCGCGTCCGATCTGGGAACCCCAATCATTTCCACCTTTGAGTTGATGAAAATGATTGGCGACCTTCAGAGGTCTGTGGCTGATCTGGCCTACAGAATGTCGGCCCCGCCACCAATCACATCGTATGCCAGGAACTTCATGCCAGAGGAGCCCCCACTACTGGGGTGAATTGTAATCGAACTCAGCCAACCTGAAGCCATCCCAAGTTCCGGCAACGGCATGTCGACAACAATGGGGCTCCGCTCTGATGTACCAACTCAAACCTTCTACCAAGCCGGAGGACTGAATAAACAGCAGGTGCTCGCTGTTACTGTAAAAACTGTGGATGACACTTTCCCCACTCAAATTGAGGGCAATTCAAGCCAAGGGGAAAAACGGGAGAAAGACCGTCGTGCCAAAACTGTTCCTTTCGACCCTAACCCTGCACCCGAAAAAGATCAGAAAACCAAGTCAGCACCTGCCGACTCTTTTTCCAGTGCGTCCGGCAAAAATCCACAAACCTCGAAGTATCTACCCCGAGGTCGTAGGGTCTTCCATGCCCTCTACATGCCTTTGTCCAAGGCACTTCAAGTCCTTGCTGAAAAGGGGCATCTTAAACCCCTCGAGCCACGGCCCCTCCCTGCTCATCTTTTCCCAGGTCATGATACTACCCAGTACTGTGTGTACCATTTTCAGACCGGTCATAGCACCAACAATTGCTTCCGTCTTCGCCATGAAGTACAGGACTTGTTTGACAACGGGGTCGTCCTCCTACCAACCTCAGCAAAGTCTATTGTTACTGGATCAGTGAACCGGGAGGATAATGTGATGTGATCAGGGGATGAACCACCTGCGGGCGGTGCTCGGTTTGCTCCGGATGTGGCGTTTGGCACGCACTGTTTTGAGCATTTGCGAATGCCAAATGCTATTTACTTTACTTTCTGACTTGGGTATTGGGTCAGTCTTGTTGTTTTGTATATAGTCTGTCTTTTTGTACTGAGTCAGTCGGGTCTGTCTTGTTGTATCGAGTCAGTCCTGTTGCGTTGGAGTCGGGTGATTCTGGGGGTGTTACCTCGGACATCACTATCTTGTTTTGTGTTTGTCTTTTTGCTTTCTCTTGAGTCTGTTTCTGCCGTGGAGCCAGTTGTGCCAACAGATTTGAATGAACAGCAGTGATTTTCATACCCTTGTGTTTGCTTCTGCCTTGCGCCAGTTGTGCCAGAAAGTTTGAATGAAACGACAGTACTTTTTACCTACTTTTCTATGCCTCGAACTCATTGCATTGACCTAAGTTTTTCAAAACTTTTCAAACACTGTGATGAAAACGAAGAGGGAGGAATTCCTCGGGTTTTGAAAAAATTTGATAAATTGAGAGAAAGAGAGGCATGCTAAGCCCTTAATGATTGAGATCATGTTTGTTAATGTGAGTACTGCGAAGGACCCTGGCTTGATCCAGATTGGTTCCGCACTGTCTTCAGTGTGAGTGACTAGTCGCTTTCTTAAAAGATTTCAAAAAATGTTTTGCGCGGTCCTGCGAAGACCTGTGTGGAATCACTCTTGAGATTGTGCAGCTTAGGATCGCTCTCAGCCTTAAGACTCAACCCCTTTGCTTCCAAACCTTGAACCTTAATTCCGAATGTTCAATGGTCAACCACAATGTAAAGCCCGTGTGGCTGGATCAGAAGCAGCCTATGAACTAGGGGCGAGAATATCAGATGTGATCAAAGGAAGCTTGCGAAGCTAGATCAAAAGCAGCCCTTGAACTAGGGGCAAAAATATCAGATGCGCTCGAAGAGCCGAAGATGGATCATTCTAGAAATCAATGAAGATCGGCAAGAATGCCAAACCCCGGAAGGGAGGAAAGAAGAAGACATTGCTGAAGGATAACCGAGTTCCTATCCACAACACTAAGGGCAAATTCAGCCCCCCCATTGGATGGACTCCTGCATCGTCAGCGAACAGCAGCCATTCTCCTGGATTCAGATCACTTCAGGATCTCAAAACCATTTGACATGGACAAAGCTACACTTTTACCCTTAGGAGGGCCGGGCCGAAAACTCGGAAAGGCGACCCAGGCAAAAGTTAGAGCAAGAAAAAGAAGAAAAAGAACAAAAAAAAGAAAAATGCAAAGAATGAAAAAAAGAACAGAAGAAAAATAAAGAAAATGAAAAGAAAAGATGAAAAAGAAAAAAGAAGAAAATAAATGAAAAGAGTTGAAAAGAAAAGAAAAACAAAGCTCGCAAGGTTGAAAATCCAGAAAGGGCGGCCTTGGCAAAAGTTAGAGCGCAAAAGAAGAGGTTAATACCCGAGTGTACCTTACCCGAACTACGTAAGGCTTGATTCCCATCTTTGGGATACGTAGGCAACTTCACTCTGAAGTCCAGCCGTAAAACACTTCAAATCTGACTGTGTCCATGTGATGCTTCTGGTCATCTTTGTCTTCTCTGTATCCGAGAATTTGGTTGCAATTGTCACTGTGAGGACTGGTTGCCATGTGTTGCGGCGCTAGTGAGGATTGGTTACCATGTTCTGCGGCGCTATTCAGACTAAGGGCAACTTTCCGTTGCCATACAGTGTGCCGCGGTGCTATTCAAACAAGGGGCAACTTTCCGTTGCCATGCAGTGTCCTTTAAGCAAGGGGCAATTTTCCTTCGGATCTGAGGTTGCGCATCTCAAGAGTAGGTTCCGTGCTCGTTGAGCAGTGGTCGTTTGCAAAAATAGTTTTTGAGAATTTTTATCGAGGTTGACTGATTTTCTCGAAAAGTATTCCATTTTTCAAAACTGGACCATTTCTTGGACCCAAAAAAGGAAAATTTTTAGTGCTCATTGCCAGACTTGCATGATTTTAAATCAGAAAATTGAACAAGCATGTTAATCTAACTCTCATTTTGGTCAAAATTGTTTTAGTAGAAAGCCAAAAAACAAAAAATGCTCAAAATGATGAACTAGGGGCACAGTTGAGTCAAGTGTCTTGTTTTTTCCCCATTGTCAATGCATTTTCCAGAAAGGGCACCATACTTGCCAAGAAGGGCACTCTACTTGCCAGAAAGAGAGGCAACTGAAGCTAACAATAAAGGGCCGAAAAGGTCTCTCATCCTCCAAGCAGCGAGGTATCATATCAAGTGCGAAGCACAAACTGGAATGGATCAAGATGTTTCACTCCCTCATCTGTACAGATCCGATCACGTCCAAACTCCCCAGCAGAGCATCGTCAACCAATGTCAACTGTAGATTTCCTACATACCCTGTCTTAGCGCAACCCCTCTGTGGGAGGAACTCACTGGCTGTGAGCGGAAGAAAGAGAATCTAGTAGCATGCTAGGGGCAAGAGCCCACAACTTCATTCTTACCCATCAACTTCCTAGGGGAGGGATAAAAAATGAGAGATTGAAGAATAGAGAGATGTGCGCTGAGAGAAAAAGTGAGGAAAAGGGCTTTTTCAAAAAATAGAGCCTGAGGGCCGAGTGATGTGAGAATCACAAATGAGAAAGGGTAGGAAACAATACCCGGAGAAACTGGCTCCTCGTGCACCAAGCGGTCTCTTGCCTTTGTAACACAGCTGAGTGTGGTGTTTGTGTGTTTTTGTTTGTCTCGATTTTTGTTTTGAGTCGTTTGAGTGTCAATAGATGTGTTGAGATTGTTTTTCCTTTGTTGAGTGGTGTTTAGGTTGTTCCACCTTTGTTTTTCGTTGTTGAGTCGTTGTGGCTGTGGTCAGTTGTAGGCTCAATACCCGGTTGAGAACCCTTTTCTCATTTTAATTTAAAAAGTGAATCGTTTTGTGCTCAGAGTGCCGTGCCGTTCTCCACATTTGTGCAAAACGAGATTTTGTTCTTTCAAAAACCGTAGGGTTTAACCCGGGTCATGTGGGAACAGAAAAACCAGGACCTGTCTGAAGGTATGAAAGTTCCGGGCTGCAAAGCAAAAGAAAAGAGGAAAAATGTCAGGCATCTGAGTTTGCATTAGCTTCTGCAAGTTCCGTCATTGCACCCCGTGTATTCAAAATGAGCAGTGTCTTGTATAAGCCGTGTGTTCAGAATAAACAGAATACTGTGTTATGAGCTGCATGTTCAGAATGAGCAGTGTGCTGATACGAGTTGTGTGTTCAAAGTGAACAGAATACTGTGTTGACTGTTTCACTGTTGCAAGCCAGAATGGCGATCAGAAGTGCTCTCCTTGAGTACCATTCCCCGTCAGAGTAAAGCGGTTTACCGCCACTCACTCCATGAGGTGCTTTCTAGAGTGCCGCTTTGTCTGTTTATTGCATTCCCTTAGCATCATGCTCCACATTACATGCAACATGTACTGTATCATCGCACTTATTGCATTTATTTGCATCTTTTGTTATCTTGTATCATTTATCCTTTTACGTCGAGCTGTGTGTAGGATCGTTGTCCTCTGGGACTTTCTTAGGTGGCACCGAGCACGCACCTGATAGATTGTTGGACCACCTCCCACGATTTCAGCGTGGTTTGAGTGTCCTATTCCTTACGCGATTTCAGCGTGTTTAGAATTTATCACAGGTTGCGTTGTAGACGCGTTGGGTGGATTGTTGGACCTCCTCTCACGATTTCAGCGTGGTTTGAGTGTCTCGTTCCTTATGCGATTTCAATGTGTTTGGAATTTATCCCAGGTTGCGTTGTAGACGCACTGGGCGGATTGTTGCACCTCCTCTCACGATTTTAGCGTGGTTTGAGTGTCCCGTTCCTTACACGATTTCAGCGTGTTTGGAATTTATCTCAGGACGCCTGATGTGCGGGCCTGGGCGGGTTTTATCTCAGGTTGCGTCGTAGACGCGCTGGGCGGGTTGTTGGACCTCCTCTCACGATTTCAGCATGGTTTGAGTGTCCCGTTTCTTACGCGATTTTAGCGTGTTTGGAATTTATCTCAAGATGTGTGATGCGTGGGCCTAGGCGGGTTTTATCACAGGTGGCGTTGTAGACGCACTTGGCGGATTGTTGTACCTCCTCTCACGATTTCAGCGTGGTTTGAGTGTCCCGTTCCTTACGCGATTTTAGCGTGTTTGGAATTTATCCCAGGTTGCGTTGTAGACGTGCTGGGCAGATTGTTGGACCTCCTCTCACGATTTCAGCGTGGTTTGAGTGTCCCGTTCCTTACGCGATTTCATCGTGTTTGGAATTTATCCCAGGTTGCGTTGTACACGCGCTGGGCGGATTGTTGGACCATCTTTCACGATTTTAGCGTGGTTTGAGAGTCCCGTTCCTTACGCAATTTCAGCGTGTTTGGAATTTATCCCAGGTTGCGTTGTAGATACGCTGGGCGGGTTGTTGGAACTCCTTTCATGATTTAAGCGTGGTTTGAGTGTCCCGTTCCTTACGCGATTTCATCGTGTTTGGAATTTATCCTAGGTTGCGTAGTACACGCGCTGGGCGGATTGTTGGACCATCTTTCACGATTTTAGCGTTGTTTGAGAGTCCCGTTCCTTACGCGATTTCAGTGTGTTTGGAATTTATCCCAGGTTGCGTTGTAGATACGCTGGGCAGGTTGTTGGAACTCCTTTCACGATTTAAGCGTGGTTTGAGTGTCCCGTTCCTTACGTGATTTCAGCATGTTTGGAACTTATCCTAGGTTGCGTTGTAGATGCGCTGGGTGGATTGTTGGACCTCCTCTCACGATTTCAGCGTGGTTTGAGTGTCCCGTTTCTTACGCGATTTCAGCGTGTTTGGAATTTATCCCAGGTTGCGTTGTAGACGCGCTGGGCGGATTGTTGGACCTCCTCTCACGATTTCAGCGTGGTTTGAGTGTCCCGTTCCTTACGCGATTTCAGCGTGTTTGGAATATATCCCAGGTTGTGTTTGGTACATACCTGGGCGGGTTGTTGTTCGACCTCTTCTCACGATTTCAGCGTGGTTTGAGTGTCCCGTTCCTTATGCGATTTCAGCGTGTTTGGAATTTATCCCATGTTGCATTGTAGACGCGCTGGGCGGATTATTGGACCTCCTCTCATGATTTCAGCGTGGTTTGAGTGTCCCGTTCCTTACGCGATTTCAGCGTGTTTGGAATTTATCCCAGGTTATGTTTGGTACATACCTGGGCGGGTTGTTGTTCGACCTCCTCTCACGATTTCAGCATGGTTTGAGTGTCCCGTTCCTTATGCGATTTCAGCATGTTTGGAATTTATCCCATGTTGCATTGTAGACGCGCTGGGCGGATTATTGGACCTCCTCTCACGATTTCAGCGTGGTTTGAGTGTCCCGTTCCTGACACGATTTCAGCATGTTTGGAATTTATCTCAGGACGCGTGTGCGTGGGCCTGGGCGTGTTTTATCTCAGGTTGTGTACACCCCTGGGCGGGTTATTGTTGGACCTCCTCTCAAGATTTCAGTGTGGTTTGAGTGTCCCGTTCCTTACGCGATTTCAGCGTGTTTGGAATTTATCCCAGGTTACGTTGTAGAAGCGCTGGGCGGATTGTTGGACCTCCTCTCACGATTTCAGCGTGGTTTGAGTGTCCCGTTCCTTACGCAATTTCAGTGTGTTTGGAATTTATCCAGGTTGCGTTATAGACACGCTGGGCAGATTGTTGGACTTCCTTTCACGTTTTCAGCGTGGTTTGAGCGTTCCTTTCCTCACACGATTTCAGTGTGTTTGGAATTTGACTTAGGTTGCGTCGTATGCGCGCCTGATTGATTGTTTTTCCTCCTCTCATGATTCCAGCATGGTTGGAGTATTTTCCCCTTTGCATTCACCATTGCATTTTGCATGCATTGCATCGCACTATCTTGCGCACCTTACCTGTATCGCACTATTTTGTGCATTCAATATGCTCGCACTGTTTTGTACACCTTTAGCTCGCACTGTCTTGTGCACTCTCTGGTTCGGGAGACCTTAAATCCTCTGGTCCAGGAGACTTTAAATCCTGCATCTTTATTCGCACTGTCTTGTGCACCCTCTGGTCTAGGAGACCTTAAATTGTCTAAAGGTGCAATTTCTTTGGTGTTTGTCATGCCCGAAGGACTTCTGGTGGTCTGGTATAGCCATCTGCCTATGTTAGCAGTGAGTTCCTAGGAGATCAACTGAGATGGTGGAAACTAGAGTTCGAATGACTTATGCCTAGAATGCAAAGGTTCGGGATTTCTGAGACTAAAGTTTGGTTTAAATACCCAGGGGTATATCCTCGGCTTGAAATCTATATGGCAGCCCCATAGATTGAGATAGCATGTGTATGCGCCTCAATTCTAGATACTGAACCAACCTAGTCTGTCACCCTGTTGGAGAATAGGGAAAGCTACGACCATAGTCAGGGAGAAAAGTAGTACCTACGGTTCAACCAAGCAGAAGGGGAAGATTCCCACACCAACAAGAAGTAAGACATTGCTGAGGTAGGTCATTGCCAAGTGCCCCTGTAAGGAACTGTAGACACCCCATTTTTGATCGTCCTCAAAACTTGGACGTCACCGTTTGAACACTCGTTGATCATCCATATTCGTGTTCGTCTTGAGTTCTCGGAGGTCTCAGCCACGCGCCTTGCCTCAAGAGCTCTCGACTTGCCTGTTTTGTGTTTGGTTTTGCACCAAACACTTGTGTTTTGCTTTTGAGGAGCAGGGAATGGCTTGTTGGCCATCCCCACATCTCACCGGCCATGGCTTGAGGCCACCGGCCATTGTTTTGTTGCCATCGGCCAAATGTTTGGTCGGTCGGCACTCTGTTTGGTCGGTCAGCCATTTATTTGGTCAATTTGGCATTTTTGGCTGGCCAACCACTGTGAATCTGCTTTTGGCAGATATTTTGTGCCACTTTGCACCCCCTTCATACACGTGTATGGAGGGATTTCACTCTTGCTTAGCTTGTTTTGTAAGCTTTGCAAGAGTGATCCCCTATAAAGGGTGACCTTCTCCTCCCTCCTCAAGGGTTCCAGAAGTTCAAGAGAGAGCTCTGAGATTAGGGTTTGCATAGTGTATCTATCTATCTTTATATCTCCCTCTCCTTTTGCCTTTGTGTGTGTTTGTTCTTATTTTTGTGCACAAACACCTAGTTCTACACCTTACCTTGGTTGCTGAGGAGCCAATAGGTTGGTCGTGAAGTTTTGGAGTTGGTTTGGACCTAAGGAAGCAGCTGGAGTGCTCTTCTTGAAGAAAGTCTTCAAGGGTAAGAACTTTGCCCCTTTATTCCCCATTTTTGCATAGTCTTTTAACCTACCTTGCATCTGTTTATAGAATTTGTGTATAACTAATAAACGTCTTGTTTTTTAGTGCTCTAAATAGTTGTTTAAGGTCACTTTGTTGTTTGGGGCTGTTTGACCCCTCTTAGGCCTTGTTTGGTCCCCATTTTGTGCATTTTTGGTGAGCTTCGGGACCACCTTGTTTGGGCCTCCTCACCACTGAAATCCCGGATTTCAGTGGTGGAGATGGTGCCTTAAGGTCCTAAGAAGGAGAGGGCCATCCCCTCTCCTTGTTGCCTTCAATGTTGGCCATCTTAGCCTCATGTGTGAGCATCTTGTTTAAGTGCATGTTGGCCATGTCTTAAATGTTATTTGTGCTTATTTTTCCATGATATAACACTGTTTTTAATTGGTTTAGATACACCATGCATGCTTAGCATACTTGTCTTGTAATGCCATGAATTGCCTTAACATGTGCCTAGCATTTAGACCACCATGCTTACTTGTTTTGGCCTGGCTTTGTGAAACTTTTATGCATGTTTTAGCGTGCCCAAGGTCTGTTTTTGGTTGCTCGGGTCATCCAGGCTTTGCTTTGTATAGCTAGCATGTAATCCCCCTTGTGAGCCTTGAGTGTTGACCCCTCTAGCATGCTTTACTTGCTTGTTTCAGTGGTTTGACACCACATATAGCATAATTTCAGTCATTGTGGTATGCTTGTATGCTTGTATTTGATGCCCCTTTAATGCTTTAAAAGGCTTGTGTCTTATGCTCCATGTTTGGACCTTTATGTCTGCTTCCATGTTTAGACCATTCAGATGCCATCTAGGTGCGTCTTTGGTCTTGTTTAGACTTGCATTGGACCTGTTTTAGGTCCTCCTGGCCCTTTGGGGCTTGCTTCATATAGCTTTGGTTTAAGCCCCCTCTTGAGTCTTGGACATTGTTGCATGCTTGGCTTGGCTTGTTTACTTGGTTTGGCACCTTTATAACATGACTTTCGGAGCTTAGTATGCATGCCATATGTCCATGTTGGTCCCTTTTAAGTGTGCTTAAAAGTTGCTCTTTGATGCTTAAGTTTTTAATCATGTGTGCATGCATGTTTGTGTGTGTTTCGGCCTTCATTTCCTTAGCATTTGGCCACTGTTTTGGGCTTATTTGAGAGCTGCCCAAACTAGTCTAAGACCCTCATTCGCGTGTTGTTGCATGCTAGCCTTGCATGATGTTACATACAAAGCCTATCGCATGTGTTGCATGTTTGAATCACATTACATTTGGCATGCATTTCCTCTTGTTTTGATTGCTTAACATGTTATATGTCTTGCATGTTTGTATGTTCACATTGCATCTTTGCATGCTTGTTAACTTGCATACTTGTTACATATTTGCATCTTAGCATGCTTGTTTGCATCCTCATGTTGCATGTTTAGCTTGCATGCCTAGGTTGCATTTCAGTAAGCATGCATGCCTTGCCTCTTGAATTGATTATGATAGAGGTTGGCCTTTCTTGTTTGTTTATGTGCATTTCATTCCACACCAAAATGCAGAACTTGGTTTCGTGGGCCATCACGCATTGAAATGCACAATTGGTGGTTCGAGAATCGAGTACCATACTCCTTTGAGTCATAAACATGATAAGGGGTGTGGTGGTACAAACATTGCTTTGAAACGCATTGCCATGCCTTGTTTTGCCCTCTGCTGCTGTCAAAACAGGTTCCTGCAGGAAGATATGGCCGGTCGGCCATCTCCAGTGCCGGCCGGCTATCCATTTCTGGCCGATGGCTTATAGATGGTCGATGACCACTTACCTTTGGCCGGTGACCATTCCTCATGGTCGGTGGCATTTCTCAGTGTTCAGAGGGTGTACCTTGGGACTTGTGCAGTCTTCAAAGGAGTAAAACAGTGAAAACAAAGGCAACTTGTACATGGCGGTGGGTTTCCGAACAGAGCCGAGCATACGTGCATTGGGCCCTCTTCCCGAAGCCGATTTTATCGCTTTATTAGCTTAGTTAATTTGCTTAACTAGTTAATTGGTCTGTAATTAATTAATTAGCTTGTAGGTTAATTAATTTGTATTATTCTTTCAGACCCTCCAACCGAGGGCAATTGTGTAATAAGCGTGCGTGAGTGTGTGTATGTCTTCCAACCCCACGTATTTCTCCCTTTTATTTACCAGCTTTTGATGGTTAGTATTAGGGCATATTAAATTTAGCATACCTTATGCTACGCATGCGTGCATCATTCATCAGCATTGCATGCACCGGGCTCGGCGCATCATGCTAACTGGATAGCATTTCAAATCTAACTTGAATATATGTTATCTGTCACATTTCACATGCCATTCATAGATTAGCCGAGCCTATTCTAGTGACATTTTGTATGCGATGCACTAGCCACTTTAACATGAACTAGGATCATGCGTGATTACTAACTAGTTTCTTGTTTTGGCTTGGAGTACACTGTGAGTGTTTTTATGCTTTAGCATCTCGCATGAGTGTGAATATTAAACATGACAACATGCTTACCATGTGGCTATATGCTTATGTGATATAAACTGCCTGAATGCCTGTGGATGAAAGTTGGATTGTTTGAGTTGGAACAACTCATTGAAATATGTGTTTTAGCCTACTTGCGAGTAGCAAATTTCAAATTGTTTTTCAACCAAACTGATATGCGATGCTTTGTTCCAAATTAGGTGATCTAGTCTATACTTTTGTGTTGTGCGCATCACATAGTAAGATTTGGCTAATAACCGGAATAAGAACACATAACGTTTTCAAAACTAGATATCATGGTTAGTAAAGGCCGATCTTCGGATCGGGCGAGCGGGGGTGCTCATAGCTGACATTCCCCAATCGTACCCAAGTTCCCGAGCCGAGACAACTTTGGTAATGACGGACACGTGGCCTTAGGCAACGAGTCAGGATTTCCTAAATTCTCCCAAAATAAAATATTTAGGTGGTGACTTTGTATTTGGCAAAGCAATCCATGTTTGGCACTTCTTTCTAAAAAATATGTTTTCCAAAACGATTTGCCAGATTTGGACTGTTTGGTGATTTATCAATCTCACATTGCACATTGTGAGATCAGATTAAGAACCGACACACAAATCGAGTCCGAACTGTAGCGTAGGGCCCAAGGGCGCGTCTACAGTTTCTGGCGACTCTGCTGGGGAGTTAGAGAACTTGACTCGAACTCATGATATCTTGTTTTCACTACACTTATGTGTTTCTTTGCATTGCATTTGCATCGGTGCGCCTAGGACACTGTGTTTGCCGTCTGCTATTCCTGAACGGTTTGTTGGAGGCTCGCTTTGAGAAGCGTGCCATAAGGCTGATTGGTTACGGGCTCTGCCACGATGGGAACACAAACCCCGGTTGTCACCGGGGCACCCTTCTTGACCATTTGACCTAGTGCATATTCGGAATCCATAGTGACCATTCCAAGCTAGGACAGGTTGCTTACCCGGTTATAGGTTGTTTGAAACCGCTGCATGTGTAGTGAAACCTTAGCTCCTGACAAAATAGGACAGGGAAACCCTACCCCAACATAGGGGTGTTTTGGCTCTCATTTACTTGCTATGTGCTTTTAGAATGTATCTCTACAGGGAATGCGCATGTCAGTTTCCAAGTTCGAATACCAGGCCCGAGGGCATCAGTATCAGTGTTTTTGAGAATCAGTTATATCTACGGGTATTCGATTCAGTTTTGGGGCCGTGATTTTGGGGAACAGCGATCAGTAGTAGAGTACAGTTACTCAGCTACGCTTGTGTCTATTCCGTTTGGGCTGAAATGCTGCTTGTTTTCCCTTTCAAGGTTTAGAGATTAGAGTTCAGAGATTTGGTGTTCTCTTTCGCTGACGCAAGGCAGACGTCTGATCCTTCAATCGCCGGTTGCATCATCTCCGTTCGGTTCAGCGGACTTATGATGACCCAAAGTTCAGAGGAAATTGTGGTTATGACAGCCACATCAGACCAAGGAATCATCTTGCAGGATGAGACCAATGTTAATGTACCGCATCTGCCCAAGTCGCCTGTCGCACACCCGATTTGGACACCCCAGTTGTTTCAAGCTCGTGAGCCCACCACGTTTGAGTTAATGGGAATGATCGGCGACCTCCAGAGATCTGTGGCCGATCTGGCCTATGGGATGTCGGCTTCGCCACCAGCTGCACCATATGCCGGGAATTTCATACCGCAAGAGCCCCCGCTACTGGGACGAATTATGATCAAGCTTAGCCAGCCTGAGGTTGTTTCAAGCTATGGCAATGACATGTCAACAACAACCGAGTTTCGCTCTGATATAGTAACCCAAACCCTCGATCAGGCTGAGGCTAGAGGTAAGAACAAAGTGGGAACAGATGCTGATCCTGTTGAACAACTGCCGTGGGCAGTCGAGGCTTTGAAAGCCGGGGGGTTCAATAAGCAACAAGTACTCGCAGTCATGGCTAAGACTATGGATGATGCTTTCTCCACTCCAACCGAAGGCAGTTCAAGCTAGGTGGAAGATCGGGATAGGCCCCGTCATGCCAGAACAGTTCCGTCCGCTCCCAACCCTGCACTGGGAAAAGATCATAAAGCCAAGGCAGTGCCTGCCGACCCTTTCGCTAGTGTGTCTAGTAAGAATCCTCAGACTTCGAAGTATCTGCCTCGAGGGCGCAGAGTCTTTCATGCCCTCTACATGCCTTTGTCTAGGGCATTTCAAAGTTTGGCTAAAAAGGGGCATCTTAAACCCCTCGAGCCTCGACCGCTCCCGAAGAATCTTCCTCTCACACATGATGCTGCCTTGTACTGCAGGTACCACCAGCAAACCGGTCACAACACTGACGGTTGTTTTTGCCTTCACCACAAAGTGCAAGATTTGATCGACAATGAGGTCATCCTCCTACCCACCTCAGCAAAGTCTGTTACCACTGAGCTGTTGGACTTTGAGGATACTACAAGTATGTGATCAGGGGTTGAACCACCTGCGGGCGACGCTCAGTGTATTTCAAATGTGGCGTTTGGCACGCACTGTTTCGAGCATTTGCGAATGCAGTTTTGTAATTTCTGGCTTGGGTTTTGAGTCAGTTCTTTGTTTTTGTTTTGAATCTGTCTCATTGTCTTGAGTCAGTCTTTTTGCTCAAAGGTCTGTCTTGTTGTATCGAGTCAATCCCATTGTATAGAATGTTAGGTGATTCCGGGGTTGTTGCCTCGAACACCATTTTGTTTTGTAATTATCTTTTTGCTTTCTTTTTGAGTCCGTCTCTGCTGTGGAGCCAGTTGCAACTAGGGAAATCTGAATGAAACGGCTGCAGCTATCATGTTTTCCGTGTTTATTACTACCTTGAGCTAGTTGTGCTAGAGGATTTGAATGAAACGAAGGAGCATCTCACTTACTCTTCTGCCCCCCAAACTCATCGCATTGACCTAAGTTTTTCAAAACTTTTTGAACACTGCGATGATGAAAATGAAGAGGAAAGAACTCCTCGGGTTTTGCAAAAATTTGATCAATTGAGAAAAAGAGAGGCTTGCTAAGCCCTTAATGAATGAAATCATGTTTGTTAACATGAGTACTGAGAAGGACCCAGGCTTGATCCAGATTGGTTCCGCACTATCTTCAGCGCGAGTGATTTGTCGCTTTCTTAAAAAGAAAACTTTCAAAAACAAAATGTTTTACGCAGTCCTGTGAAGACCTGTGTGGAATCGCTCTTGAGATTGTGCAACTTAGGATCGCCCTCAGCCTCAAGACTTGAGCCCTTGCTTTCAAACCTTGGACCTTGGGTTCAGACTGTTCAACGATCAACCGCAATGCAAGGCCTATCTGGCCGGATTTGAAGCAGCCCTCGAACAAGAGGCACCAAAGTCAGATCAAGAAGATCAGACCTCATCAGAAGAAGCTTGCAAAGTTAAATCAGAAGCGCCCCTCGAACTAGGGGCAAAAAATGTCCGATGTTCTCGAAGAGTCGAAGATGGATCTTTCTGTAAATCAATACAACAGCCACTCTCCTGAATACGGATGGCTTCAAAACCCTAAAACCATATGGCATGGACTTGTTACACTTTTACCCTTTGAGAGTCTCGCTGGGCCGAAAACCCGGAAGGGCGACACAGGCAAAAGTTAGAGCAAGAGAAAAATACAAAAAGAAAAAGAGAGAAAAAAATGCAAAAGAAAAGGGAAGAGAAAAGATGAAAAAAAAGAAAAAAAAAGAAAAAGGAGTGAAAAGATACAAAAAGAGAAGAGTTGAAAAGAAAAGAAAAACAAAGCTCGCAAGGTTGAAAACCCAGAAGGGCGGCCTTGGCAAATGTTAGAGCGTAAAAAAGTGATGGTTAATACACGAGTGTACCTTAACCTGAACTATGTAAGGCTTGATTCCCATGTTTGGGATACGTAGGCAACTTCATCCTGAAGTCTAGCCACACGCACTTTCAAAATGACTATGTCCATATATTGGTTTTGGCCATCTTCATCTTCTCTGTATCCGAGAGTTCGGTTGCGATCATCACTAATGAGGACTGACTATAGTATGCTGCGACGTTATCCAGACAAGGGGCAACTTTCCGTTGCCATGAGTCACCATCCAAACCAAGGACAACTTTCCGTTGCCATGTTGTGCCCTTTGAGACAAGGGGCAATTTTCCATTGCCTCCGATCCGAGGTTGTGCATCTCGAGAGTAGGTAGCAGTGGCCGTTTGCAAAAACAGTTTTTGAGAATTTTTACTGAGGCTGACTAATTTTCTCAAAAATTTGCTCTATTTTTTTCAAAAACTGGACCATATCTTGGACCCAAAAAGGAAAATTTTCAGTGCTCATAACTTGACTTGCATGATTTCAAATCAAAAATTGAACAAGTATGTTAATCTAACTCTTATTTTGGTTAAAATTGTTTTAGTAGAAAACCAAAACAAAAAAAATGGTCAAAATGATGAACTAAGGGCACAGTTGAGTCAGGCTTCCTGTCTTTCCCCCATCGCCAGCATACTTGCCAAAAAGGGCACAGCTAAAGCTGTCATTAAAGGGTTGAAAGCTCTCTCAACCTTCGAGCAACGAGGTATCGAGCCAAGTGCGAAGCGCGAACCGGAATGGATCAAGATACTCCACTCCCTTATCAGGAACATCAACTAAATGTCACCGGAGGAAATAGCTGCGAGCTAACAGTGTTGGGCATGAACCCACAACCTCTTGTTTATTCACCGACCATATCTGAGGAGGGATGAAAAATGAGAGATTGAAGAACAGAGATATGTGCGATGAAAGAAAAGTGAGCAGAAGGGTTTTGAGAGAAAAAACCGAGCCTGAGGATCGAGTGATGTGAGAATCACAAATAAGAAGGGTGGGAAACAATACTCGAAGAAACTGGCTCCTCGTGATCTGAGGTCTCTCGTTTTTGTAACACGTCTGTGTGTCGTGTCTTTTGTTTTGTTTACCTCAACTCTTGTTTTGAGTCGGTTCCGAGCGTGTGTCGTTGTGTTTAGGTTGTTTACCTTTCGTTTTTCGTTATTGAGTCTTTTTCACTGTGTTCAGTCGTAGGCTCAATACCCGGTTGAAAACCCTTTTCTCAAATTGTTTTGTGCTCAGAGTGCTGTGCCATTCTCCACATTTCTGCAAAACAGGTTTGGTTCTTTTGTAAAACCGCAGGGGTTCAACCCGAGTCACTTGGAAACAATGAACATATGGGCTCCGGATTGCATCTGAGTGTGTTTCAGCTTCTGCCGATTCTACCTTTGTATTCTGTCTTTTCAGATTTGGATTTTTTCGCCGTGTGCAGAATGAACTAAGAATACTATGTTATGGGCCATGAGTTCAGAATGAGCAATTTTCAAAATAAGCAGCACATTGTATGAGTTGTGTGTATAGGCTGTATGTAGATTAAACCAAGCACTGTGTTACGAGCCGAGTGTTCAGAATGAGCAGTGGGTTGTTTGAGTTGTTTTGCTGTTGGCCAGTTCATTATCTAGTTATTACAATACAAGTGTTTGATTTTCAGATAGGAGATCAATCTCATTTACACTGAGGTGTAATATGACGCAATGCAATGCAATGTACGAAATGTACCAATGTAACACTTTTTCAGACAAAAAGTTTGTTTCATTTCACAATTTTTCAAGTACATAGCTTTGGAGAAAACAAAACCTGCCCGCGGCAGTACAAGGTGCTCAAGCTACCAGCAAAAAAAGAAAAGTACAAACAAAAGAAGAAATACAACAAAAGTCTGGATCATCATCGATCATCTCAGGCCTACGGGTCTGTCCTCGTCCTCTTCCTGGACGAAGGTCCAAAGCATCGTCATCAGCACCGTCATCTGAGCCCGAGCTATCTCTGGTCTCCTCCTCGGACGACTCTACCTCCGTCTCTGCCTCAGCCTCCGACTCATCATCATCAAGAACTGGTGCCCGTGAGCTACTCCCAACATGAGTGCGCCCCGCTTTGGTGCGGGGATATACTCTGCCATCTCGGACAGGAACAGAAGGCCCAGCTGGAGCACCTCCTGCAGTAGGAATCTGGAATGGAGGTTGAAAAGCACAAATGGCAAACGCATCAGTATGCTACGCAAAGCAGGGTATGAATGTTGAATACAGTGTGTGAGTACAGTGTATGACTGTCGTGAGCAATGTATCAGTACAGAATGCAGTGCATAAGTACAGTGTATGAATGCTGTGAACAGTGTGTTGGTACAAAATGCAGTGACTGAGTGCAGTGTATGAATGCCGTGAGTAATGCTGTGAACAGTCTGTGGGGTACAGTGTATTAGATACCGTGAGGGACATGTATCGAGTGTTGTGTTGACAGTGCGATATATCAGATTATGTGAAACAATTTATGTATGGTTTGAGACTGTGGTCAGAAGAACATACCGGAATACTATAAATGGCCAGCAGGTCGAGGCTCTGCTAGAGCATCCCCGTCACAGAGGCAGTCAGCTCCAGGGACTGACGAGCGTACTCGGAGGAAGCCTGCAAAAGTGTTAGAAACATCAGTATTCTGCGAAACATCAAATGAAATGGAATGACAATGCAAGATGCAAAATGCAATAGTACATACCGGGGGCAAGTCGTAGAACCCGACTAACTCGTGATCAGTCGAAGGGGGAGCGAAGGGGATCTGATAGGTCTCTCCACCCTGCCCTCGGCATGTCATCATCGTGGGCAGTGCTGGCCAACTAGCCCCCCGTCCTCTCCGGGCCCCACTCCCGCTACGGACCCGAGCCACCCTCGGCGCTCCTGCTCCCTCTCCTGCCCTAGCCGTCGGCGCCGCAGGCCTCCCTCTCTCAGCTCGGCGACCACTGCTTGGAGGCCACATGATATAGGACTAGACGTACTCTGTGTAGTCGCCTTCGCCCCTGAAGCCCTCCGCATCCCAGCCGATCATGTAATCAGCCATCTCCTCCAGGGTGTACCTCTCTGTATCCCTCATGTGGGTAGGAGGCGGACCTGGAACTATCTGCTCTGGTAAACCTAAGGTCTGGCACAGGAAGTGCTCGCCTAGGTACCAAGCCTGACAGACCGGGCCCTCCAACAGAAGCCTGAACCGGACGGACTCCTCAGCCACGACAAACCACTCCCGAACCGCAGCTGGCAATGGAGCCCAGGGCTGCCAGGTGATCTGAAAATGATATGCAGTCAGTTATCTACTATTATTGAAAATACAGTGCAAAACGAATCTTGAAATAAACTCTAAAGTTGAAAACACCTCTGCGGCGGTAATGGTATCGAAGTAGCGGCAGAAGATATGAACGTCTCCCGGGGTCTCCGCATGCATCTCATATCGAAGCGTTGAGAGAATGGAACGCCGAGGGGAGTCTCCTCGTAGGGCACTGGCGCAAGCCTCGGGAAGTAGGCGTAGACCCACAACTGCAGAGCAAATATCAGTATGCTTATCAGATAAAGCAAGATGCAGAATGAAGCAGAAATGGCAGAACCGTGTATCGTGCAGTGTATTGTGCAGAATGTACAGTGTGTGCAGTGTACAGTTAGTGTAAAGCAGATTATATATGTACCATGGGTGCAGTATACAGTCAACGTGAAGCAGACCGCAGTGTGTGCAGTGTACAGAGTACGCAAAATGTAAAACAGAAATGTAAAAGGGGAAGAAAATATACCTCCCAAGCCCGCCAGTAGCCTCCGGGCAACTGCCCGCTGCACCGGGAGGATGAACTCATGCATCCATAGAGTGTGGCCAAGGCTGCCCCACCCCAGTTGTAGTGCAGGATTCGTGTGATGGTCACTAAAGCGCTCAACAGACAGAGAGGCACGGTGTTCGCCTGGTCGGCAAAGATGGTCGTCTGCAATAAGAACATGAGGAAGTTGTGTGCATACCACTCCGTCTTCTCCTAAGCCATCGATGACTCCTCTGCTAAAGCTGGCTAAATCTGGAAGTGGTCCTCGAACCACGAGTATCTAACGAAGCCTGGACAAGCAAGAGGTGGTAAGTCGCCAAGCAAGTACATCTAAGCGGCCTCCCACTCGTCCATGTCTGTGTAAAAGGGGATTGGATCACCCCCTACCCCGATGCCGGTGAGCATCGAGAAGTCATAAGGAGTCATCGTCATATCTCCCGTGGCAGAGAAGTTGAAGGAGTCGGTGGTGTCCCACCACCTCTCCACCAGAGCAGCAAGAAGAGGCCTGCTCGCGGTAAGGCGTGAGAGTCCCCTGCAGAAGGCGCGGAAGCCGGCCTGGTCAACAATGTGACGGACTGCGTCCGGTAGCTCCATGTACCATCCGCGGGCAGCAACATTCCCATACCTCCGAAAGGCATGGGAATCCCCCTGTATTCAAAAGCAAACAGTTGCGAAGCAATATTCAATATACAATTTCGAAGAGCATTCAGAATTGGTAACAATACAGCGTGTGTGTACGTGCTCAGATTCAAACAGACATTGGGTGCCGGTGTGCTCGCAGTGAACTATAGTGTATGATGTGTCAGGGCGTTTGAGTGGTTCAGGGAAAATACAATGTGTGCGTGCGTGTTCCAATTCAAACAGACACCGAATGCAGGTGTGTTCACAGTCAACTACAGCATATAGTATATCGGTGTATCCGGATCAAACAGTTAATGGCAGAATCGACTATGGCAGTCAGGTATTCTACTTTGCAGAAAATGAAACGGGGAAGAATATACCTCAGAAGTGCCGTATGAAAGGTGCGTCTCTGGCTCGCGCAGAAGCAGCTTTGGTGGCACCCTCCTGTCAAAACTCCAGAACTGGCGAAGTCTGTCAGGAGGCAGCACATGAATCGCCGGTCTGTAGGCCGCCGGATCGAACGGCCGGAAGTGAAGCGGCAAGAGCTCGGCCTCTGGGTCCATATCTATCTCCGGGGGAGCCCCACCGCCTGGAATGTCGTCTGCCATCTCGAGAATGGTGCGAAAATGGCCGGAAGAGTGAAAACCGGGCAAGAATATGAAAAGTCAACCGAAAAGTCAATCCCGGGAGGGTGAAAAATGGCCGGAAAGGTCAAAGTCCGAAAAGGGCACAGAAATCGAGGTAAACTCGAGGGAAACAAACCCCGAGTGGTGAGAATCGAGAAAAAGACGCCGAAACAAAGTTTTTTTCGGTTCAAAATATTCGAAACGCGAAGGTATTCACGAATCGAACGTCGAAACGGGCCCTAAAACCCAGGAAAATGGTGGATCGAAGGAAGAAAAATAGCCTAGAGAGAAGGAGGAGGAAATTTCGAGCAAGTGGGAAGTGAAAATATAGGGCTAGAAGCCCTATATTTAAAGACCTGTGCCGATTTGACCAAACTGCCCCGATTCAGGCATATTTGGCCGGTCGGCCACATTGTTGGCCGATCGGCCAAATAGATGGCCGGTGGACTTTTTTGGTGGCCGGTGGATGGCTGGTGACCTCTCCTTATGGTCGGTGAACCTCCTACACCTTTGTTTGGGCCTTTGATGTGGTTTGGGGTCTCCATTGCTCAACACAGTGCAAGAGAGTGCATTTTTCAAGCTCAACCGGACTCTGTTTTGACCTCGGACCTTGTTTTCTGTTCGTAGCACTCGAATGCGTGCAAGGGTGTATCCTTTTCATATTCTTTTTGTATCTTGCAAACATTCGGAAACTACTTCAAATGCATTGCATCATTATGCATGCATACACGCATTATCATGCGCACGCCGACTTGCATTGTTATGCACCTCCAGGCGGTCTGGCGAGACCTTAAATACGCTCGGCCTAGGAGACCTTAAATCCTCTGAAGGTGCAAGTCCTTTGGTATTTGTTGTGCCTGAATGATTCTTGGCGAATTTTATCTTAGGTTACATTGTCATGCATCCCTCACTCGCATTGTTATGCACACACCTTGGGCATTGTAGCGCATATCATGCTCGCATTATTATGCATCTTCTTTAGGCCACATCGTCATGTGCACCTTACGTGCATCGTCATGCATCTTCCTTACCATGCGACATGCGTTGTCGCGCGTTCAATTTCATGCATTATCATGCACATTTCATTTGCATTTCAAAAAAAAAACAAAAAAAACAAACATGCATTGTCATGCCTTCACTGTAAATAGTGCATATGTCATGCATCACTGTAAATATTGCATTTACATACATTCCATTGCATATTGTATATATTGCATTGTAGCTCGCATGCATTCACTGCATCACATCCATCTACGACTTGCGCCTTTCCATGTTGAGCTTGGTCTGGTATGTGCCCGTACTTTTCACGTTGAAGCACAGTTATGATATTATGTGTACGCACCTAGTGTTATGGGTAACGACACCGTTTCCGTGTTAAATGTGGTCTGTATGTGTCCATGCCTTTCCTAGGAGAGATACGGTTTGGCCGCGTGCCTTATCCATTGTAAATATCACATTCCATTGCATATTGTATATATTGTATTGTAGCTTGCATGCATTTATTGCATCACCTCCATTTACGGCTTGCGCCTTTCCATGTTGAGCTTGGTCTGGTATGTGCCCGTACTCTTCACGTTGAAGCACGGTTATGATATTATGTGTATGCACCTAGTGTTGAGGGTGACGGCACCGTTTCCGTGTTAAACGCGGTCTGTATGTGTCCATGCCTTTCCTAGGCAAGATACGGTTTGGCCGCAGGCCTTATCCACTGCATCCATTGCATTTTAGCTAGTAAATATTGCATTGTACATAGCTTGCATTGTCATGCATCTTTCCTTACATGCATTGTAGTGCATTCTTCCTTACTTTGCATTGTCATGCATCTCATTGTAAATATTACATTTCATTGCATATTGTATATATTGCATTGTAGCTTGCATGCATTCACTGCATCACCTCCATCTATGGTTTGCGCCTTCCCATGTTGAGCTTGGTCTGGTATGTGCCCATACTTTTCACTTCGAAGCACAGTTATGATATTATGTGTACGCACCTAGTGTTGAGGGTGACGACACCGTTTCTGTGTTAAACGTGGTTTGTTTGTGTCCATGCCTTTCCTAGGCAAGATATGTTTTGGTCGCGTGCCATATCCATTTCATTCATTACATTGTAGTGTAGTGTTTTGCATCCAGCATTTAGGATCACGATCTCTCCTGAGCAGAGCATGCCTCACTTATATCATCCCACCCAATTACTTGTGTCTTGTGTTCCGTCTACACACTCATAGTTCTACGTATGTACGCGCCTATTCCACTGCTGGTATTGTGGTTTAAGGGTGTCGGCACCTTTTCTATGGTAGACAGACTTTACATCTCCATCATCTTTATGATATTTGTGTGGTTTTGAACTGCTTATGGTTTGATCATGTTTCAATTGCATTGCATATCATTTGCATTGCTTATACATAGTTTTGTATATATTGCATTATCATTTTGCATCCATTCCGCATTGTTATGCATTGTCACACATAGGTTGCATTATCATGCACTCCTTCACTTGCGTTGTTACGCAGCTTAGATTGCATTGTTATGCATGTTGCTAAGATATCGTACCTATTAAGTTTTCTTCCTTTTTCAAGCGCGATATTGTATGTACGGTTCATTTGAAGCTGGTGCAACCAGACGAGCCGTACAGGTATTGTATTCTCCGTGTGAGACGTATTGAGAATTGAATAATTCTCTTACATCCTTTCTGCATTGTAATGTAGTTGGGTTCTCGCTTAAAACTGTTGCATGTTATGCTTCGTTACAGCTTTCTTTGCATGATCATGAGTAATGTTTGGCTTTTTGCATTGTCAGTTGCATTTTACCCCCGCCTTCGGGCGCATATTTTTATTGTCTTGCATGTTTGTCTAAGTCTTCGGCCTTGTCAAAAATGGGTCGTCTCTGGGATTTGACATTCATTCCCATCATTGTTATGACTTTCGAGTTCTGTCAAAGAGGGGCAACTGTAGACACCCCATTTTTGACCGTCCTCAAGACTTGGACGTCACCGTTTGAACACTAGGTGATCATCCATGTTCGTGTTCGTCTTGAGTTCTCGGAGGTCTCGGCCACGCGCTTTGCCTCAAGACCTCTCGACTTGCCTGTTTTGTGTTTGGTTTTGCACCAAACACTTGTGTTTTGCTTTTGAGGAGCAGGGAATGGCTTGTTGGCCATCCCCACATCTCACCGGCCATGGCTTGAGGCCACCGGCCATTGTTTTGTTGCCATCAGCCAAATGTTTGGTCGGTCGGCACTCTGTTTGGTCGGTCGGCCATTTATTTGGTCAATTTGGCATTTTTGGCTGGCCGACCACTGTGCATCTGCTTTTGGCAGATATTTTGTACCAGCTGTGCTAGCTGGCACCCACTTTGCACCCCCTCCATACACGTGTATGAAGGGATTTCACTCTTGCTTAGCTTGTTTTGTAAGCTTTGCAAGAGTGATCCTCTATAAAGGGAGACCTTCTCCTCCCTCCTCAAGGGTTCCAGAAGTTCAAGAGAGAGCTCTGAGATTAGGGTTTGCATAGTGTATCTATCTATCGCTATATCTCCCTCTCCTTTTGCCTTTGTGTGTGTTTGTTCTTATTTTTGTGCACAAACACCTAGTTCTACATCTTACCTTGGTTGCTGAGGAGCCAATAGGTTGGCCTTGAAGTTTTGGAGCTGGTTTGGACCTAAGGAAGCAGCTGGAGTGCTCTTCTTGAAGAAAGTCTTCAAGGGTAAGAACTTTGCCCCTTTATTCTCCATTTTTGCATAGCCTTTTAACCTACCTTGCAACTGTTTTTAGAGTTTGTGTATAACTAATAAAAGTCTTGTTTTTGAGTGCTCTAAATAGTTGTTTAAGGTCACTTTGTTGTTTGGGGCTGCTTGACCCCTCTTAGGCCTTGTTTGGTCCCAATTTTGTGCATTTTTGGTGAGCTTCGAGACCACCTTGTTTGGGCCTCCTCACCACTGAAATCCAGAGGGATTTCAGTGGTGGGGATGGCGCTTTAAGGTCCTAAGAAGGAGAGGGCCATCCCCTCTCCTTGTTGTCTTCAAAAGTTGTCATTTTAGCCTCATGTGTGAGCACCATTGTTGAGTTCATGTTGGCCATGTCGGCCATGTCTTAGCTAGTATTTGTGCTTATTTTGCCATGATATAACACTGTTTTTAATTGGTTTAGACACACCATGCATGCTTAGCATACTTGTCTTGTAATGCCGTCATTTGGGTCATCCATGCTTTGCTTTGTATAGCTACCATGTAATCCCCCTTGTGAGCCTTGAGTGTTGACCCCTCTAGCATGCTTTACTTGCTTGTTTCAATGGTTTGGCACCACTTATAACATCATTTCAGTCCTTGGGGTATGCTTGTATGCTTGCATTTGATGCCCCTTTAATGCTTTAAAAGGCTTGTGTCTTATGCTCCATGTTTGGACCTTTATGTATGCTTCCATGTTTAGACTATTCAGAGACCATCTAGGTGCGTCTTTGGTCTTGTTTAGACCTGCATTGGACCTATTTTTAGGTCCTCCTAGCCCTTTGGGGCTTGCTTCATATAGCTTTGGTTTAAGCCCCCTCTTGAGTCTTGGACATTGTTGCATGCTTGGCTTGTCTTGTTTACTTGGTTTGGCACCTTTATAACATGATTTTCGGAGCTTAGTATGCATGCCATATGTCCATGTTTGTCCGTTTTAAGTGTGCTTAAAAGTTGCTCTTTGATGCTTAAGTTTTGAACCATGTATGCATGGATGTTTGTGTGTGTTTTGGCCTTCATTTCCTTAGCATTCGGCCACTATTTTAGGCTTATTTGAGAGCTGCGCAAACTAGTCTAAGACCCTCATTCGCGTGTTGTTGCATGCTAGCCTTGCATGTTGTTACATACTTGGCCTATCGCATGTGTTGCATGTTTGAATCACATTGCATTTGGCATGTGTTTCCTCTTGTTTTGATTGCTTAACATGTTATATGTCTTGCATGTTTGCATGTTTACATTGCATCTTTGCATGCTTGTTAACTTGCATACTTGTTACATATTTGCATCTTAGCATGCTTGTTTGCATCCTCATGTTGCATGTTTAGCTTGCATGCCTAGGTTACATTTCACTAAGCATGCATGCCTTGCCTCTTGAATTGATTATGATAGAGGTTGGGCCTCCATTGTTTGTTTATGTGCATTTCATTCCACACCAAAATGCACAACTTGGTTTCTTGGGCCATCACGCATTGAAATGCGCGATTGGTGGTCCGAGAATTGAGTACCATACCCCTTTGAGTCATAAACATGATAAGGGGTGTGGTGGTACAAACATTGCTTTGAAATGCATTGCCATGCCTTGTTTTGCCCTCTGCTGCTGTCAAAACAGGTTCCTGCAGGAAGATATGGCCGGTCGGCCATCTCCAGTGCCGACCGGCTATCCATTTCTGGCCGATGGCTTTGTAGATGGTTGATGACCACTTACGCTTGGCCGATGACCATTCCTCATGGTCGGTGGCATTTCTCAGTGTTCAGAGGGTGTACCTTGGGACTTGTGCAGTCTTCAGAGGAGGAAAACAGTGAAAACAAAGGCAACTTGTGGATGGCGGTGGGTTTCCGAGCAGAGCCGAGCATACGTGCATTGGGCCCTCTTCCTGAAGCAGTTTTATCGCTTTATTAGCTTAGTTAATTTGCTTAACTAGTTAATTGGTCTGTAATTAATTAATTAGCTTGTAGGTTAATTAATTTGTATTATTCTTTCGGACCCTCCGAGCGAGGGCAATTGTGTAATAAGCGTGCGTGAGTGTGTGTATGTCTTCCAACCCCACGTCTTTCTCCCTTTTATTTACCAGCATTGGATGGTTAGTATTAGGGCATATTAAATTTAGCATACCTTATGCTATGCATGCGTGCATCATTCATCGGCATTGCATGCACTAGGCTCGGCGCATCATGCTAACTGCATAGCATTTCAAATCTAACTTGAATATATGCTATCTGTCACATTTCACATGCCATCCATAGATTAGCCGAGCCTATTCTAGTGACATTTTGTATGCGATGCACTAGCCACTTTAACATGAACTAGGATCATGCATGATTTCTAACTAGTTTCTTGTTTTGGCTTGGAGTACACTGCGAGTGTTTTTATGCTTTAGCATCTCGCATGAGTGTGAATGTTAAACATGACAGCATGCTTACCATGTGGCTATATGCTTATGTGATATAAACTGCCTGAATGCCTGTGGGTGAAAGTTGGATTGTTTGAGTTGGAACAACTCATTGAAATTTGTGTTTTAGCCTTCTTGCGAGTGCAGACACCCCATTTTTGACCGTCCTCAAGACTTGGACGTCACCGCTTGAACACTCGGTGATCATCTATGTTTGTGTTCGTCTTGAGTTCCCGGAGGTCTCGGATACGTGCCTTGCCTCAGGATCTCTCGACTCGACTGTTTTGTGTTCGATTTTGCACCAAACACTTGTGTTTTGCCTTGGAGGGGCAAGGAATGGCTTGTGGGCCATCCCCACACATCACCGGCCATGGCTTGAGGCCACCGGCTGTGTTTTGCTTCCACCGGCTGAATGTTTGGCCGGCCGGCACTATGGATGGTCGACCGGCCATCCATTTTGGTCAAATTGCATTTTTGAACGGCCGACTACTGTGCATCTGCTTTTGCAGATATTTTCATACAGCTAGCATACACTTTCACCCCCTCCATACACGTGTATGGAGGGATTGCCCTCTTGTTAGCTTCCTTTGGAAGCTTTACAAGACCATTTGTCTACAAAAAGAGAGGCTCTTCTCTCTTGGTTAAGGGTTAGAGAATTTAGACAGCATTTTCAGAGGGTCTTGAGTTTTAGGGTTAGGGTTCATATATCCTCCATCTCTATATCTCTCTCTGTCTTGAGTATTGCGTGTGTTTTGTCTTAGTTTTGCACACAAACACCCACCATCACACCTTTTCTTGGAGCTGAGGCCCCTGAGGGTTTTTTTTGGAGTTGTGGAGCTGGTTTGAGCTCAAAGAACCAGCGGGTCCACCATTTTTGAAGGAGGTCTACAAGGGTAAGACTTTTGTCCCTTTTTCCTCCATTTTTGCATTGCTTATTTACCTACCTTGTATCTGTTTTTGAGCTTAGTATATAACATATAAAAGTTTTGTTTTTGCTTGCTCTAAATAGTTGTTTAAGAGTGTTTTGGTGTTTGAGGTTGTTTGACCCCTCTTAAGGCTTGTTTAGCCCCATTTTGTGCCTTTTTTGGTGAGCTCCGAGACCATACTGTTTGGGCCTCCTCACCACTGAAATCTTGAGGGATTTCAGTGGTGAGGATGGTGCCTTGAGGTCCCAAGAAGGAGAGGACCACCCCCTCCCCTTGTTGTCCTTGAAAATGGCCATTTTTAGCCTCTTGAGGGAGCATATAGTTTGAGTGTGTATTGACCATGCCTTGACTGATTTTCATGCTTATTATGTCATAATATAGCATTGTTGTATGTTGGTTTTGGTACACCATTCTTGTCCAGCATACGTACCTTGTAATGCCATGATTTGCCTCAATACATGCATAGCATTTAGACTACCATGCTTTTGTGTTTTGGCCAAGCTTTGTGAAGCTTGTATGCATATTTTGATGTGCTAAGGGACTATTTTAAGTCACTTGAGTCATCCATGCCTTGCTTTGTATAGCTACCATGTAATCCCTCTTGTATGCCTTAAGCTTTGGCCCTTCTAGCATGCCATCCTTGCTTTGTTTCAGTGGTTTGGAACCACTTAACATGTTGTTTTAGACCTCATGATGTGCCCATATGCTTGCATTTTATCCCCTTTCAATGTGTTTAAAGGTTGTTGCCTTATGCCCCTTGTTTAGGCCTTGGAGTATGCTTGCATTTTTTAGACCACTTAGATGCCATCTAAGTACATCCTTAGCTTTGTTTAGGTCTGCATTAGACCTATTTTAAGTCCCTTTGGCCTTGTGAGGCTTGTTTGACCTAGCCTTGGTTTACCTCCCCTTTGGCTTGCCTTAAGTCTTGGACCATTGTTGCATGTTTGGCTTGCCTTATTTACTTGGTTTGGCACCTTTATAACATTTTTTTAGAGCTTTATGTGCATGCCATTAATCCATGCTTTGTCACTTTTATGTGTGCATAAAGGTTGTATGTTTGATGCTTGAGTGTTGGCCCATTAGCATGTGCATGTGTGTGTGTGTGTGTGTGTGTGTTGGCCCTCATTTCCATAGCATTAGCTACTGTTTTGGACCTAGTTTAGGGCTGTCCAATTAGTGTAAGTCCCTTCCTTGCATGCCATTCAAATGTCATTACATTATTCCATGGTTGCATGCTTTGGTTGTATGTGTTGCATGCTTAAAATCACTTGCATTGGGTATGTATCATCTTGGTCAAGTTGTTAGCATATTTGTATGACTTGCATGTTTGCATGGTTGAGTTGCACATTGCATACTTGATTAGCTTGCATGGATTGCATGCCTAGTGAGCATTGTGCATTGCATCTCCATGTTACACACTTAGGTTCACATGCTTAGGTTGCATTGTACTAGCATGCCTACTTGGCCTCTTGAATTGCTTCTGATAGAGGTTGAGTTCAATTTGTTTGTTTATGTGCATTGCATGACATTTGAAATGAAAATGCACAACTTGGTCTCTTGGGCCATCACGGATCGAAATGCACGATTGGTGGTCCGAGAACCAAGGGCCGTATCGCTTTGAGTCACAAACATGACAAGGGATGTGTCGGTGCACACATTCGCTTGAATTGCGTTGCCATGCAAAGCTTTGCCCTCTGCTGCTGTCAAACAGGTCCTGCAAGAATTTTCGGCCGATCGACTACACAGAGTGCCGACCGGCCATCCATCGGTGGCCGATGGATTCATCTTTAGCCGATGACCACCAAATCACTGCCGGTGATGATCCCCTTTGGCCGGTGGCATTCCCCAGCGTCCAGTGAGAATATCCTGAGACTTTGGCAGTTTTCAGTGGGGTATAGTAGGGAAAACAGAGACAGCTTGCGCATGGCAGTGGACTTCCAAGCAAGACTGAGCATGCATTGCATTGGGCTCTTTTCCCGAGGCCGTTTATCGCTTTCTTAGATTATTTGATTTGTTTAACTAATTTAGTTGGTCTGTAATAATTAATTAGCTAGGATAGTTGGTTTGTTATTCGGACTGTATTATTCTTTCGGACCCTCCGAGCGAGGGCAATTGTGTAATAAGTGTGGATGCGTGTGTGCATATCTTCCAACCCCCACTTCTTTCTCCCTTTTACTTACCTGCTTTTGATGGTAGACTAGGGCATATTTAAATTACCATACCTTATGCTATGCATGCGTGCATTCATACATCAGTATTGCATGCACTGGGCTCGGCGCACCATTCTAACTACATTTGTATTTCAATTCCAAATTGAATACGTGACTACTTGTGCATTTTCACATGCCATTTTAGGATTAGCCGAGCCTATCCTAATTGCATTCTGTATGCGTTGCATTAGCCACTTTAACATGAACTAGGATCACGCATGTTTGCTAACTAGTTTATTGTTTTGGCACGGAGTACATTGTAAGTATTTATGCTTTAGCATCTCGCATGCGTGTGAATGTTAACATAATTGGACGATTACCATGAGGCTAGCTGCTTATGTGATATAACTGCTTGAATACCTGTGGATGAAGGTCGAATTGCTTAAATTGGGATAATGCATTAAAACTGTGAGTTTTAAACCCACTCGATAGTGGAAAAATCATGTTTTTCTAAAAGCGCACTCGAAGGTGGCAAAACCCGCATTTTAGCCTACTTGCGAGTAGCAAACCATTTTTCAAAACAAACATGCTATGTTTTGTTCCAATTTAGGCGATTTGGTCTATACTTGTTTGCTGTGCGCATAACATAGTAATTCTAGGCTAATAACCAGAATAAGAACACATAACGTTTTCAAAATCGGATATCATGGTTAGTAGAGGCCGATCTTCGGATCGGGCGAGAGGGGGTGCTCATTGCTGACCTTCCCCAATCGTACCCAAGTTCCTGAGCCGAGGCAACTTTGGTGATGACGGACACGTGGCCTTTGGCACCGAGTCGGGGTTTCCTAAATTCCCCCATAAAAAATATTTAAGTGGCGACTCTGTATCTGGCAAAGCAGTCCATGTTTGGCACTTCTTTTCTACAAATCTGTTTTTCTCAAAACGATTTGCCGGATTTGGACTCTTTGGTTCAGATTAAGAACCGTGACGATTCGAAGTCTGAACTATAGTGAGCCCAAACGAACAGAACGGGACTCATCCTCCCGGGGCGTTCGGGGACGTCTACAGTTTCTGGCGACTCCGCTGGGGATTTAGAGAGCTTGACTCAAACTTGTGATATCCTTTTTTGATTTCATTTATGTGTCTCTTTGAATTGCATGTGCATTGGTGCGCCTAGGACACCGTGTTTGCCATCTGCCATTCCTGAACGGTTTGCCGGAGGCTTGACTTTGTCAAAGCATGCCATAAGGCTGACCGGTTGTGAGCTCTGACAGTATGGGAACACAAACCTCGGTTTTACCGGGGCACCCTTTTCGACCACTCGACCTAGTGCTTATCGAAATCCATAGTGACTACTCCAAAGTAGGACAGGTTGCTTACCCGATGTTAGGTTGTTTGAAAACTGCTACGTGCATAGTGAAACCCTAGCTCCTGACAAAATAGGACAGGGAAACCCTACCCCTCCATAGGGGTGTTTTGGCTCTCTTTACTTGCTATGTGTTTTTAGAGTGTATCTATGCAGGGGAACACACATATCAGTTCACAAGTTTGAGTATCAGACCTGAGGGCATCAGTGTCAGTTTATGAGAATCAGTTATATCTGTGGGTATTCGATTCGGTATTTTAGGGGCAGTGATTTCGGGCAAAAGTGATCAGTTGTAGAGTATAGTTATTCAGCTATACTAGCGTCCGTTCTGATTGGTCCGAAATGCTGCATGTTTTCTCTTTCAGTTCAGAGAGTTGATACAAAATAGCTAGTGTTCCCCCTTGCTGAGGCAAGACAGATATCTGATCCGTCAGTCACCGTTTAGTACAACGGACTTATCACGACGCAGAATTCAAAAGAGATTGTGGTTATGACGGCCGCATTAGATCAAGGAATCACTCTGGAAAGCGAGACCAATGTCGATGTACCGCATCCACCAAGGTCGCCTGTCGCGCACCCGGTCTGGACCCCCCAGTTGTATCAGGCTCGTGAGCCCACCACATTTGAATTGATGGGAATGATAGGCGACCTCCAGAGATCCGTGGCCGATCTGGCCTATGGAATGTCGGCTTCACCGCTAGCAGCACCGTATGCCGGGAATTTCATACCACAGAAGCCCCCGCTACTAGGGCGGATTGTGATAGAGCTCAGCCAACCAGAGGTTGCCTCCAGCTACAGCAACGACGTGTCAGCAACAACCGGGCTTCGCTCTGATGTAGTAACCTAAACCCCGATCAGGCTGAGGCCAGAGGCAAGAACAAAATGAAGGCAGATGCCGATCCCATTGAACAACTGTTGTGGGCAGTCGAGGCTTTGAAATCCAAGGGGATGAGTAAACAACAGGTATTCGCAGTCGTAGCTAAGGTTGTGGATAATGTTTTCCCCACTCCAACTGAAGGCAGTACAAGCTAGTTAGAAAATCGGGATAGGCCCCGTCATGCCAGAACAGTTCCTTCCACTCCCAACCCTGCACCTGGGAAAGATCAGAAAGCCAAGGCGGCGCCTGCTGACCCTTTCGCTAGTGCGTCTAGCAAGAATACTCAACCTTCAAAGTACCTGCCCCGAGGGCGTAGGGTCTTTCACGCTCTCTACATGCCATTGTCAAAGGCACTTCAGATCCTTGCCGAAAGGGGGCATCTTAAACCCTTGGAGCCTCGGCCTCTCACAAAGAATCTCCCTACTACACATGATGCTGCCATGTACTGTGCGTACCACCAGCAAACCGGTCATGCTACCGACAATTGTTTTCGCCTCCGTCATGAGGTACAAGACTTGATCGACAACGAAGTTATCCTCCCGCCCACCTCAGCCAAGTCCGTTACTACCCAGTTATTGGATTTTGAGGATACTGATACTACGAGTATGTAATCAGGAAGTGCACCACCTACGGGCAGCGCTCGGCATATTTTGGATGTGGCGTCTGGCACGCATTTTTGGAGCATCTGCGAATGCTAGTTTTGTAAATTCTGGCTTGGGTGTCGAGTCAGTCTTTTGTTTTGTTTTGAGTCTGTCTCATTGTCTTGAGTCAGTCCTTTTGCTTATGGGTCTGTCCTGTTATAGCAAGTCAGTCCCCTTTGTATAGAATGTCGGGTGATTCCGGAGCTGTTGCCTCGAACACCGTCTTGTTTTGTAATTACCCTTTTGCTTTCTTTTGAGTCTGTCTCTGTCGTGGAGCCAGTTGCAACCAAGGAATCTGAATGAAACAGCTGCGGCTATCATGTTTCCATGCTTACTACTATTCTGAATTAGTTGTGCCAGGGGACTCGAATGGAACAACGGTACATTCCACCTGTTCTCTTGTGCCCTGAAAATCATTGCATTGACCTAAGTTTTTCAAAACTTTTTGAACACTGCGTTGAAAACAAAGAGGGAGGAATTCCTCAGGTTTTGCAAACTTTGATCAAATTGAGAAAGAGAGGCGTGCTAAGCCCTTAATGATTGAAATCATGCTTGTCAGCACGAGTACTGAGAAGGACCCTGGCTTGATCCAAACTGGTTTGACACGATCTTCAGCGCGAGCGATTTGTCGCTTCTTTAAAAACTTTCAAAAACAAAATGTTTTGTGCGGTCCTGTGAAGACCTGTGTGGAATCACTCTTGAGATTGTGTAGCTTAGGATCGCTCTCAGCCTCAAGACTCGAGCCCTTGTTTTAAAGCCTTGAACCACAATTTGAAGTGTTCAACGATCGACCATCAAGAGAGGCCTGTGTGGCCAGATTGGAAGCAGCCCTCGAACAAGAGGCACCAAAGCCAGATTAAGAAGATCAGATCTCATCAGAAGAAGCCTGTAAAGCTAGAACAGAAGCACCTCTCCAAACTAGGGGCAAAAATGTCCGATTTGCTCGAAGAGCCGAAGATGGGTCCTTCAGTAAGTCAATGCAACAGCCACTCTCCTGGATACGGATGGCTTCAAAACCCTAAAACCATTTGGCATGGACTTGTTACAATTTTACCCTTTGAACGGCTCGCTAGGCCGAAAACCCGGAAGGGCGACCCAGGCAAAAGTTAGAGCAAAAGAAAATATATACAAAAAAGAGAAAAAATATACAACAGACAAAAAAAAGAAGAGAAAAATATACAAAAGAGAGAAAAATACAAAAAAATAAAAAAAATAAAATATAAAAAAGAGAAAAAGAAAGGGAAGAAAGAAAAAGGAATGAAAAGTTCGCAAGGTCGAAAACCCGCAACGGGCGCCTTGGCAAAAGTTAGAGCCTAAAAAATGAAGGTTAAAATACCCGAGTGTACCTTAACCGGAACTACGTAAGGCTTGATTCCCATGTTTGGGACACGTAGGCAACTTCATCCTGAAGTCCAGCCCCCAACGCTTTCATAGCGCCTCAGTCCATGTAATGGTTTTGATTATTCTTGCCCTCCCCGAATCCGATATTTCGGTTATGACAACTGCGTACATAGGCAACTACATCCCGAAGTCCAGCCCCCAACACCTTCAAAGTGACTGTGTCTATATATTGGTTTTGACCATCTTCGTCTTCTCTGTATCCGAGAGAGTTCGGTCGCGATCATCATTAGTGAGGACTGTTTACAATATGTTGCAGCATCATCCAGACAAGGGGCAACTTTTCGTTGCCATGAGTCGCCGTTCAAACCAGGGGCAACTTTCCGTTGCCGTGCAACGTCCTCCAAACAAGGGGCAATTTTCCATTGCCTCCGACCCGAGGTTGCGCATCTCGAAAGTAAGCTCCGCGCTCGTTGAGCGGCGGCCGTTTGCGTAAATAGTTTTTGAAAATTTTTACTGAGGTTGACTATTTTCTCGAAAACTATTTCATTTCTCCAAAACTTAGACCGTCTTGGATCCAAAAAAGGAAAATTTTCAGTGCTCATAGCCTGACTTGCATTATTTTCAAATCAAAAGTCGAACAAGTGTGTTAATCTGACTCTCATATTGGTCAAATTTGTTTAATAGAAAGCCAAAACAAAAAATGGTCATAATGATGAACTAGGGGCACGGTTGAGTCAGGCTTCCTGTTTTTTCCCATCGCCAACATACTTGCTAAGAAGGGCACAACTCAAGCTGTCATTAAAGGGCTGAAAGCTCTTTCAACCTCCGAGCAATGAGGTATCGAACCAAGTGCGAAGCACGAATCTGAAGGGATCAAGGTACTCCGTTCCCTTACCTGGGGCATCGACCAAGCGCCACCGGAAGAGACAGCCGTGAGCTGACCATGTTGGGCATGAACCCACAACTTCCTATTCATCCATTAAAAAAAATCCTGGAGAGGGATAAAAATGAGAGAATAAAGAATAGTGAGGTGTAAGTTGAGAGAAAAACCGAGCTTGAGTGCCAGAGGGATGTGAGAATCACAAATAAGAAAGGGTAGGAAACAATACCCAGAGAAACTGGCTCCTCGTGATCTGAGGTCCCCCGTTTTTGTTAACGCGTCTGTATGTCGTGTCTTTTGTCTTGTTTACTTCAACCTTTGTTTTGAGTCTTTTCCGAGTGCGTCTCGTTGTGCTTAGGTTGTTTACCTTTTTTTTGTCTCTGCCGTTGAGCCTTTCTCGCTGAGTTCAGTTGTAGGCTGAATACCCCAGTTTAAAGAAACCATCTTCAATTTCAAAAGTTAATCGTTTTGTGCTCAGAATGCCGTGTCGTTCCCCACATTTGTGCAAAAACATGATGTGGTTCTTTCATACAACTGCAGGGTCCACCCCTGATAAGTGTGAACAGGAAAACACTAGGCCTCTTTGAAGCTTCTGGGTTTCAGATCGCATCTGAGTGTGCTTCAACTTCAGTAGATTCAACCCTCATGGTCCGTCTTGTCAGATTTAGGCTGTTTATTCAGGATCTGCTGTGTGCAAAATGAATCAAGCGTTGTGTTATGAGCTGTATGCAGATTAATCCCCAGCAGAGTATGAACCGAGTGTTCAGAATGTGCAGTGGTTGGTATGGTTTGTTTTTGCTGTTGGATGGTTCGTTATTTGATTATTACAATGCAAGTGTTCAATTTTTAGACAACAGATCAATTTCATTTCGTTTGAGATGTAACATGGTGCAATGCGATGCGATGTATGAAATGTACAAATGCAACACTTTTTCAGACAAAAAGTTTGTTTCATTTCATCGTCTTTTTCAAGTACATTGTTTTGGAAATAAAAATCTGCCTGCGGCAGTACAAGGTACTCTAGCTACTAGCAAAAGGTACAAAAGAAAAAGAAAAAGAAAAGAAAAAAAAAACAGCAAAAGTCTGGATCAATGACGAAAGGCCGTGGGTCTAGGGGTCCGTCCTCGTCCTCTTCCTGGACGAAGGTCCAGGAGCATCATCAGCGCTGTCATCTTAGTCCGAGTCCGAGCCGTCTCCGGTCTCCTCCGACAACGACTCTACCTCCGCCTCTATCTCCACTTTAGACTCGTCATCGTCAGGAACTGGTGCCCATGAGCTACTCCCAACATGAGTGCGTCCCGCCTTGGTGCGGGGGTATACTCTCTCATCTCCTCCGGTAGGAACAGAAGGTCCAGCTGGGGCGGGGGTATACTCTCTCATCTCCTCCGGTAGGAACAGAAGGTCCAGCTGGGGCGCCTCCTACGGCAGGGATCTGGAAGGGATGCTAAAAAGTACAAAAAACGATTGCATCGGTGTACTGTGAACAGAGTATCAGTGCAGAATGCAGTGTATGAGTACAGTGTGTGAATACTGTGGACAGAGTATCAGTGCAGAATGCAGTGTTTGAGTACAGTGTGTAAAAACTGTGAACAGGGTATCAGTGCAAAATGCAGTGTATGAGTACAGTGTGTGAATGCCATGAGCAGTTTATCAGTATGGAATACAATGCATCAGATGCTGTGAGAGCAGTATGTCAAGTGTCGTTTTGTATGTCAGAGTATGTGAAACAGTTTATGTATGGCTCGAGACCGTGGTCAAAAGGACATACCGGAATGCTATAAATGGATAGAAGGTCGAGGCTCTGCTGGAGCATCCCCATCACTGAAGCGGTCAGCTCCAAGGACTGGCGAGTGTACTCAGAAGAGGCCTGCAAAAGTATTAAGAAGCATCAATATTCTATGGAATATCAAATCAAATGAAATGAATTAACTATGCAGAATGCAATATGTAGTAGTACATACCGGAGGCAGGTCGTAGAAACCAACCAACTAGTGATCAGGCGGAGGGGGAGCAATAAGGATCTGGTAGGTCACCCCGCCGCGCCCTCTACATGTCATCGCCGTGGGCAGAGCAGGCCAACCAGCCCCCCACCCTCTCTGAACTCCACTCCTGCTGCGGCCCGAGCCCTCCTCGATGCTCCTGCCCCAGCCCCCGCTCCTGCCCTAACTACTGGCACCGCGGGTCTCTCTCTCTCAGCTCGACGGCCACCGCTCAAAGGCCGCATAATGTAGGTCTGGACGTACTCTTTGTAGTCGCCCTCGCCCCTAAAACCCTCCGCGTCCCAGCCGATCGTGTAATCGGCCATCTCCTCGGCGGTGAACCTCTCGGTGTCTCTCATGTGGGTAGGGGGCGGACCCGGAACTATCTGCTCTGGCAAGCCCAGGGTCTGGCGTAGGAAACGCTCACCCAAATACCAAGCCCGACAGACCGGGCCCTCCAGCAGGATCCGAAAACGTGCAGTCTCCTCTGCCCCGGCAAACCGATCTCGAATCGTCGCAGCAATGGAGCCCAAGGCTGCCAAGTGGTCTGTAAATGACATGTAGTTTGTTATCTACTGATATTGAAAATACAGTGTAAAGCAAAGCTTAAACAAAACTCTAAAAGTTGAACATACCTCTGCGGTGGTAATAGTGTCAAAGTAGCGGCGGAAAAAGATGAATGTCTCCCGCGACCTCCGTACACACCTCACGTCAAAGCGACGCGAAAATGGGACGACGAGAGGGGTCTCTACGTCTGGCACTGGGGCGAGTCTCGAAAAGTAGGCGTAGACCCACAACTGTAGAGCAAATACCAGAAGGGTTATCAGATAAAGCAGAACACAGAATAAAGCAGAAATTGCAGGACCATGTACTGTGCAGTGTGTTGAGCAGAGTGTACAGTGTGAGCAGTGTACAGTCAGTATAAAGCAGGGTATATGTGTGTGTCGTATGTGCAGTATACGATCAGCATGAGACAGAAAGTACAGTGTGTGCAGTGTACAGAGTACAGAAATGTAAAGCAGAAAAAGGAAAATGTACCTCCCAAGCGTGCCAATAGCCTCCGAGCAACTGCCCACTGCCACGGGAAGCTGAGCTCATGTACCCATAGAGAGTGGCCAGAGCGGCGCCGCCCCAGTCGTAGTGCAGGATCTGTCTGACATCCACCAGTGCACTAAGAAGGCAGAGAGGCACAGTGTTAGCCCGGTCGGCGAAAATGGTAGTCCCAAACAGAAACATGAGAAAGCCGCGTGCGTATCTCTCCACAGCCTCCTGAGTCATCGGAGCCTCCTCGATCAAAGCTGGCTGGACCCTAAACTGGACCTCGAGCCAAGAATATCGAACGAAGCCGGGACGCGCAAGAGGCGGCACCCCGCCGAGCAGATGGATCTGAGCAGCTGTCCACTCATCCATATCAGTATCAAAGGGGATTGGATCACCCCCTACCCCGATGCCTGTGAGCATCGAGAAATCATAGGGAGTCATCGTCATGTCTCCCATGGCAGAAAGGTGGAACGAGTCGGTGGTGTCCTACCACCTCTCTGCCAAAGCGGCAAGGAGAGGCCTGCTCGTCGTCAGCCTGGAAAGCCCTCTGCAAAATGCACCGAAGCCGGCCTGGTCCATGATGTGGTGAACCGCGTCAGGTAACTCTGCATACCAATCCCGAGCGGCAATATTCCCGTACCCCCGGACGGTATGGGAATCTCCCTATTTTCAAGCAGACAATGGCGAAGAAATGCTAAAGTACAGCTTTGAAAAGCATTCAGATTTGGTAGTGAACTACAACATGTGATGTGTCAGTGTGTTTGCATGGTTTGTTGTAGATACAGCATGTGCGCACATTTTCCAGATCCAAACAGATATCGGGTGCCGATGTGCTCGTAGTGAACTATAGTGACTGATGTATCAGTGTATTAGAGTGGTTCAGGGCGAGTGCAGTGTGTGTCCACGTGTTCAGATTCAAACAGATAACAGTTGCAAGTGTGTTCACAGTCGATTACAGTATATAGTGCCTCAGTGCATTTTGGTTAAGCAGTTAAAGAGCATAATCAGTTATGGCAGCTAAGTGTTCTATGTTACGGAAAGTAAAGCAGAGGAAAGAATGTTACCTCGGAAGCGCCGAAGGACAAATGAGATGTAGTCTCGCGCAAGAGAAGCTCTGGAGGCACGCCCCTCTCGAAGCTCCTGAACTGACAAAGTCCGTCGGGAGGAAGCACGTGAATCGCCGGCCGGTAGGTCGCCGGGTCGAACGGGCGGACGCTCAAGGGGAAGAGCTCGGCCCCGGGGTCCATCTCGTGATCCGGGGGAGTCCCGCCCTGTGGGATATCATCCGCCATGTCAATGGTCGTGAGAAAATGGCCAGAAAAGTGAAAATCAGGCTGGAATGTGAAAGGTCATCGAAAAGTCAACCCCCGAGAGGGTGGAAAATGGCCGGAAAAAGATGGGAAGTGAAAAAGGTATAGGAATCGAGAGGCAAACGAGGAGAACAACCCCAAAAAGTGGAAATGGCAAAGGACGCACCGAAACAAAGAAATGTTCGGTTCAAAATGTTCGAAACGCGAAGAACTTCGCGAATCCAACGACGAAACGGGTGCAAAAACACGAGAAAAACGAGGAACGAAGGAAGAAAAATGTCCTAGAGAGAGGGAGGAAGCATTTTCGGCTAGAGAGAAATGAGAAAAATAGGGTTTGAAACCCTATTTTAAAAGACCCGAGGTGAAAAGTCAAAACTGCCTCGATTCAGGCATTTTTGGCCGGTCGGCTACATTTTTAGCCGATCGGCCAAATATTTGGCCGGTTATGTATTTTGATGGCCGATGAACAGTCGGTGACTCCCCCTTCCGGCCGGTGAGCCTCCTACAACCTTGTTTGGGTCAGATCTGTAGTTTGGGGCCTTCATTGCTCAAGATAGCACATGAAAAGGCATTTTCGAAGCTCAATCGGCCTCCGTTTTGGCCTCGGACCGTGTCTTCTGTGCGTGGCACTCGAATATGTGCGAGGAGTATCCTTTTTGTATCCTTTTGTCCCTTACAAGATGTGAAAGTGACCTTACTTGCATTACATTACGGCACTTTGTCGTGAACGCGCGCTGGTTATGCGTTATCTAGTTTGCATTGTTGCGCACATATCTTGTAAGTATCATACACATGTCAATCGCACTGTCTTGTGCATTTCAAATCAATCGCACTGTCTTGTGCATTTCAAATCAATTGCATTGTTCTATGCACTCGCGTTGTCCAACGCATCGCACTATTTTGCGCATCTTATTGTATTTTGCATGCATTCCATCGCGCTATCTTGCGCATCGCACTGTCTTGTGCACTCGCGTTGTCTAACGCATCGCGCTGTTTTGCGTATCTTATTGCATTTTGCATGCACTCAATCGCGCTATTTTGCGCATCTCATTGCATTTTGCATGCATTCCATCGTGCTATCTTGCGCATCGCACTGTCTTGTGCACTCGCGTTGTCTAACGCATCGCACTGTTTTGCGTATCTTATTGCATTTTGCATGCATTCAATCGCGCTATCTTGCGCATCTTATTGCATTTTGCATGCACTCAATTGCGCTATTTTGCGCATCTTATTGCATTTTGCATGCATTTCATCGCGCTATCTTGCGCATCGCACTGTCTTGTGCACTCGTGTTGTCTAACGCATCGCGCTATCTTGTGCATCTTATTGCATTTCGCATGCATTCAATCTCGCTATTTTGCGCATCACACCGTCCTGTACATACGATGGTCTAGGAGACCTTAAATCCTCAGAAGGTGCAAGACCTTTAGTGCATTGATGTGCACAGTCCATTTACATTGTCATGTATCTCAATAACCGCGCGTTGCCGCGCATTTAAAGTTCATGTATTATCATGCGTCCTACGCCGCGCGCTGTCGTACATTTCAAAAAGGCAACATGCATCATTCGCATTTCATTGTAAATACTGCATATGTCGTGCATCATTATAATATAATGCATATGTCATGCATTTCCACTGTAAATATCCATTCCATTGCATATCGTAAATATTGCATTGTAGCTTGCGTGCATTCACTGCATCACCCCCACCTATGGCTTGCGCCTTTCTATGTTGAGCTTGGTCTGGTATGTGCCCACACTTTTCACATCGAAGCATAGTTCTGTATGACCGTTCTATGTTAGATGCGGTTTGTTTGAGTACATGCCTTTCCTAGGCAAGCTCTGGTTTCGCCCGCGCGCCTTATCCATTATAAATATTCCATTCCATTGCATATTGTAGATGTTGCATTGTAGCTTACATGCATTCATTGCGTCACCTCCATCTAGGGTTTGCGGCTTTCCTTGTTGAGCTTGGACAGGTATGTGCCCATACTTGTCACGTCTATACACTCATAGTTTTGTATGACCGTTCTATATTAGACGTGGCTTGTTTGTGTCCATGCCTTTCCTAGGCAAGATACGGTTTGGCCATAGGCCTTAATCCACTATATCCATTCCATTGCATATTGTAGATGTTGCATTGTAGCTTGCATGGATTCACCGCATCACTTCCATCTAGGGCTTGCGCCTTTCCACGTTGAGCCTGGTCTGGTATGTGCCCATAGTTTTTACGTCTATACACTCATAGTTCTGTATGACCGTTCTATGTTAGACGTGGTTTGTGTGTGTCCATACCTTTCCTCGGCAAGATTTGGTTTGGCTGCTTGCCATATCCATAATATATATTACATTGTAGTGTAATTTTTGCATCCAGCATTAGGATCATTGGTCTTTCTTCAACGGATCATTCCCCACTTATGTCATTCCACCTAATTACTTATTCTTGCATCCGTCTACATCACTCATAGTTATGCATGTGCACGCGCTTTGAGGGTTGTAGCACCTTTTCTATGGTAGACAGACTTGTTACTTCCATCAATCTATTTGACATTTGTGTGGTTTTGAACTGCTCATGATTTGATTATGATTCAATTGCATTACATTTTCATCTGCATTACTATACATAGTTTTGTATATTGCATATCATTTTGCATTCATTATGCATACTGCTAACAATATCTGTACCTGTTAAGCTTTCTTTCTTTCAGGCACGATATTGTATGTACGGTTCATTTGAGGCTGGTGCAACCAGACGAACCAGACAGTTATTGTATCCTCCGAGTGAGACGTATCGAGAATTACATAATTCTCTTACATCCTTTCTGCATTGTAGTGTAGTTTGGTGTATGCTAGCTTAAAACTGTCGCATGTTATGCTTCGTTACAGCTTTCTTTGCATGATCATAAGTTATGTTCGGCTTTGTGCATTGTCTTGCATTTGCCCCTGCCTTCGGGCGCATATCTTGTTTACCTTGCATGTCTATCCAAGTCTTTGGCCTTGTCAAAAATGGGTCGTCTCTGGGCTTTGACATTCACTCCCGTCATTGTTATGACTTTCGAGTTCTGTCAAAGAGGGGCAACTGTAGACACCCCATTTTTGACCGTCCTCAAGACTTGGACGTCACCGCTTGAACACTCGGTGATCATCCATGTTTGTGTTCGTCTTGAGTTCCCGGAGGTCTCGGATACGCGTCTTGCCTCAGGATCTCTCGACTCGATTGTTTTGTTTTCGGTTTTGCACCAAACACTTGCGTTTTGCCATGGAGGGGCAGGGTATGGCTTGTGGGCCATCCCCACACATCACCGGCCATGGCTTGAGGCCACCGGCTGTGTTTTGCTTTCACCGGCCGAATGTTTGGCCGGCCATCCATTTTGGTCAAATTACATTTTTGGCCAGCCGACTACTGTGCATCTGATTTTGTAGATATTTTCATACAGCTGGCATACACTTTCACCCCCTCCATACACGTGTATGGAGGGATTGCCCTCTTGTTAGCTTCCTTTGGAAGCTTTACAAGACCATTTGTCTACAAAAAGAGAGGCTCTTCTCTCTTGGTTAAGGGTTAGACAATTTAGACAGCATTTTCAGAGGGTCTTGAGTTTTAGGGTTAGGGTTCATATATCCTCCATCTCTATATATCTCTCTCTCTTGAGTATTGTGTGTGTTTTGTCTTAGTTTTGCACACAAACACCCACCATCACACCTTTTCTTGGAGCTGAGGCCCTTGAGGGTTTTTTTTGGAGTTGTGGAGCTGGTTTGAGCACAAAGAACCAGCTGGTCCACTATTTTTGAAGGAGGTCTACAAGGGTAAGACTTTTGTCCCTTTTTCCCCCATTTTTGCATTGCTTATTTACCTACCTTGTATCTGTTTTTGAGCTTAGTATATAACATATAAAAGTTTTTTTTTTTGCTTGCTCTAAATAGTTGTTTAAGAGTGCTTTGGTGTTTGAGGTTGTTTGACCCCTCTTAAGGCTTGTTTAGCCCCATTTTGTGCCTTTTTTGGTGAGCTCTGGGACCATACTATTTGGGCCTCCTCACCACTGAAATCTTGAGGGATTTCAGTGGTGAGGATGGTGCCTTGAGGTCCCAAGAAGGAGAGGGCCACCCTCTCTCCTTGTTGTCCTTGAAAAGAGCCATTTTTAGCCTCTTGAGGGAGCATATAGTTTGAGTGTGTATTGACCATGCCTTGACTGATTTTCAAGCTTATTATGTCATAATATAGCATTGTTGTATGTTGGTTTTGGTACACCATGCTTGTCTAGCATACGTACCTTGTAATGCCATGATTTGCCATAATACATGCATAGCATTTAGACTACCAGGCTTTTGTGTTTTGGCCAAGCTTGGTGAAGCTTATATGCATATTTTGATGTGCTAAGGGACTGTTTTAAGTCATTTGAGTCGTCCATGCCTTGCTTTGTATAGTTACCATGTAATCCCTCTTGTATGCCTTAAGCTTTGGCCCTTCTAGCATGCCATCCTTGCTTTGTTTAAGTGGTTTGGAACCACTTGGCATGTTATTTCAGACCTCATGATGTGCCCATATGCTTGCATTTGATCCCCCTTCAATGTGTTTAAAGGTTGTTGCCTTATGCCCCTTGTTTAGGCCTTGGAGTATGCTTGCATTTTTTAGACCACTTAGATGCCATCTAAGTACATCCTTAGCTTTGTTTAGGTCTGCATTAGACCTATTTTAAGTCCCTTTGGCCTTGTGAGGCTTGTTTGACCTAGCCTTGGTTTACCTCCCCTTTGGCTTGCCTTAAGTCTTGGACCATTGTTGCATGTTTGGCTTGCCTTATTTACTTGGTTTGGCACCTTTATAACATTTTTTTAGAGCTTTATGTGCATGCCATTAATCCATGCTTTGTCACTTTTAAGTGTGCATAAAGGTTGCATGTTTGATGCTTGAGTGTTGGCCCATTAGCATGTGCATGTGTGTGTGTGTGTGTGTTGACCCTCATTTCCATAGCATTGGCTACTGTTTTGTACCTAGTTTAGGGCTGTCCAATTAGTGTAAGTCCCTTCCTTGCATGTCATTCAAATGTCATTACATTATTCCATGGTTGCATGCTTTGGTTGTATGCGTTGCATGCTTAAAATCACTTGCATTGGGTATGTATCCTCTTGGTCAAGTTATTAGCATATTTGCATGACTTGCATGTTTGCATGGTTGAGTTGCACATTGCATACTTGATTAGCTTGCATGGATTGCATGCCTAGTGAGCATTGTGCATTGCATCTCCATGTTACACACTTAGGCTCACATGCTTAGGTTGCATTGTACTAGCATGCATACTTGGCCTCTTGAATTGCTTGTGATAGAGGTTGAGTTCAATTTGTTTGTTTATGTGCATTGCATGAAATTTGAAATGAAAATGTATAACTTGGTCTCTTGGGCCATCACGCATCGAAATGCGCGATTGGTGGTCCGAGAACCAAGGGTCGTATCCCTTTGAGTCACAAACATGACAAGGGATGTGTCGGTGCACACATTCGCTTGAATTGCATTGCCATGCAAGGGTTTGCCCTCTGCTGCTGTCAAACAGGTCCTGCAGGAATTTTCGGCCGATTGACTACACAGAGTGCCGACCGGCCATCCATCGGTGGCCGATGGATTCATCTTTAGCTGATGACCACCAAATCACAGCTGGTGATGATCCCCTTTGGCTGGTGGCATTCCCCAGCGTCCAGTGAGAATATCCTGAGAGTTTGGCAGTTTTCAGTGGGGTATAGTTGGGAAAACAGAGGCAACTTGCGCATGGCAGTGGACTTCCGAGCAAGACCGAGAATGCATTGCATTGGGCTCTTTTCCCGAGGCCGTTTATCGCTTTCTTAGATTAGTTGATTTGCTTAACTAATTTAGTTGGTCTGTAATAATTAATTAGTTAGGATAGTTGGTTTGTTATTCGGACTGTATTATTCTTTCGGACCCTCCGAGCGAGGGCAATTGTGTAATAAGTGTGGATGCGTGTGTGCATATCTTCCAACCCCCACTTCTTTCTCCCTTTTACTTACCTGCTTTTGATGGTAGACTAGGGCATATTTAAATTACCATACCTTATGCTATGCATGCGTGCATTCATACATCAGTATTGCATGCACCGGGCTCGGCGCACTATTCTAACTGCATTTGTATTTCAATTCCAAATTGAATACGTGACTACTTGTGCATTTTCACATGCCATTTTAGGATTAGCCGAGCCTATCCTAATTGCATTCTGGATGCGTTGCATTAGATACTTTAACATGAACTAGGATCACGTATGTTTGCTAACTAGTTTATTATTTTGGCACGGAGTACATTGTAAGTATTTATGCTTTAGCATCTCGCATGCGTTTGAATGTTAACATAATTGCACGATTACCATGAGCCTAGCTGCTTATGTGATATAACTGCTTGAATGCCTGTGGATGAAAGTCGAATTGCTTAAATTGGGATAATGCATTAAAACTGTGACTTTTAAACCCACTCGATAGTGGCAAAATCATGTTTTTCTAAAAGACCAGTCGAAGGTGGCAAAACCCGCATTTTAGCCTACTTGCGAGTAGCAAACCATTTTTCAAAACAAACATGCTATGTTTTGTTCCAATTTAGGCGATTTGGTCTATACTTGTTTGCTGTGCGCATAACATAGTAATTCTAGGCTAATAACCGGAATAAGAACACATAACATTTTCAAAATCGGATATCATGGTTAGTAGAGGCCGATCTTCGGATCGGGCGAGAGGGGGTGCTCATAGCTGACCTTCCCCAATCGTACCCAAGCTCCCGAGCCGAGGCAACTTTGGTGATGACGAACACGTGGCCTTTGGCACCGAGTCGGGGTTTTCTAAATTCCCCCATAAAAAATATTTAGGTGGCGACTCTGTATCTGGCAAAGCAATCCATGTTTGGCACTTCTTTTCTACAAATCTGTTTTTCTCAAAACGATTTGCCGGATTTGGACTCTTTGGTTCAGATTAAGAACCGTGACGATTCGAGAGTCCGAACTGTAGTAAGCCCAAACGAACAGAACGGGACTTATCCTCCTGGGGCGTTCGGGGATGTCTTCAGCGAGTAGCAAATTTCAAATTGTTTTTCAACCAAATGGATATGCGTTGCTTTGTTCCAAATTAGGCGATCTAGTCTATACTTTTGTGTTGTGCGCATCATATAGTAAGATTAGGATAATAACCGGAAAAAGAACTCATAACGTTTTCAAAACTAGATATCATGATTAGTAGAGGCCGATGTTCAGATCGGGCGACCGGGGGTGCTCATAGCTGACCTTCCCCAATCGTACCCAAGTTCCCGAGCTGAGGCAACTTTGGTGATGATGGACACGTGGCCTTAGGCAACGAGTCAGGGTTTCCTAAATTCTCCCAAAATAAAATATTTAGGTGGCAACTCTGTATCTGGCAAAGCAGTCCATGTTTGGCACTTCTTTCTAAAAAATCTGTTTTCCAAAAGGATTTGCCGGATTTGAACTCTTTTGTGATTTATCAATCTCACATTGCACATTGTGAGATCAGATTAAGAACCGACACACAAATTGAGTCCGAACTGTAGCATGGGGCCCAAGGGCGCGTCTACAGGAACCTTCACTTCCTAACTATCGCATTCTAGTATGTACATTGCATCGTACATAGTATATGTTGCATACATTTACCTCATATGCATTGTATCACCTCCATCTGTCACTTGCGCCTTTCCATGTTAAGCCTAGTCTGGCATGTGCCCATACTTTTTGCGCCAAAGAATGGTTATGATATTTTGTGTACACACCTATTCCACTGATGGAATTGTGGTTTGAGGGTGACGGCACCATTTCTGTGTTAGACGTGGTCTATTTGTGTCCATGCCTTTCCTAGGCAAGATGCGGTTTGGCCGCGCGCCTTATCCGCTCCATTCATTGCATATAGAATATATATATTGTATTGTAGTTTGCATGCATTCACTGCATTTTGCATGCATTCACTGCATTATCCATCTATGGCTTGCGCCTTTCTATGTTGAGCTTGGTCTGGTATGTGCCCATACTTTTTACGTTGAAGCATGATTATGAGATTTTGTGTACGCACCTATTCCACTAAAGGGATTGTGGTTTGAGGGTGACGTCACCATTTCCGTGTTGGACGTGGTTTGTTTGTGTCCATGCCTTGTCTAGGCAAGATACGGTTTGGCCGCGCACCTTATCCATTGCATTCATTGCATTGTATTGTAGTGTGTTGCATCCAGTATTTAGGATCATGACCTTTTCTTAGCAGATCATTCATCACTTATATCATGCCACCCAATTACTTGTATTTTGTGTTCCGTCTACACACACATAGTTCTGTATGTGTACGCGCCTATTCCACTGATGGGATTGTGGTTTGAGGGTGTCGGCACCTTTTCTATGGTAGACAGACTTTTATTGTTGTATCTCCATCCTTTTCGTGATATTTGTGAGGTTTTGTACTGCTTATGGCTTGATCATCTCAAATACATTCCATATCATTTGCATTGTTTCAATACATTATATATTATTACATTGTTTTGTAATATTGCATATCATTTTGCATCTTTTATCCGCATTGTTATACGGCACACTTGGGTTGCATTGTCATGCATCCACACTCCACTTACGTGGTCACGCACTTTTCACTTGCATTGCTATGCATGTGTCTAACAGTATTGTACCTATTAAGTTTCTTTCTTTTAACAGGCACGATATTGTATGTACGATTCATTTGAGGCTGGCGCAACCAGACGAGCCAAACAGGTATTGTATTCTCCGAGTGAAACGTAGCGAGAATTGAATGATTCTCTTACCTTCTTACTGCATGAAATGTAGTTTTGCTTTGCATTCTTGCTTAAAACTGTTGCATTTATTGTGAATATGTGCTTCATTACAGCTTGCTGCTTTGCATGATCATGAGTTACGCTCAGCTTTGTGCATATCATTTTTTATTTTGCCCCTGCCTGCGGGCACGCCTGCGGGCACACTTCTTGTTTATCTCGCCTGTTTGTCTAAGTCTTTGGCCTTGTCAAAAATGGGTCGTCTCTGGGCTTTGACATTCATTCCCGTCACTTATGACTTCCGAGTTCTGTCAAAGAGGGGCAACTGTAGACACCCCATTTTTGACCGACCTTAAGACTCAGATGTCATCGATTGAGCGCTCGGTGATCGCGCATGTTGTGCTCGTCCTGAGGTCACGAAGTCTCGATTGAGAGCCTTACCTCCGGACTTCGGGACTCTTTTGTGCTTCGCGTCGGTTTGCAAACCAGGTTCTGTTTTCTCTTCCTGAAGGGAGGGAGAGGACTCGTAGATCATCTCTCAGTGGCCGTAGGCTACTTTTCATGGTCGTAGACCACTGTTCCCGTTTAGAGACCAGTTTTAGGTTTTCGGAGCCGTCGGCCGTGTGCCTCGGTTCGGGACTGCTTAACTACCTCCGTTTGCTCCGGTTTTTGGTACACACCTTCTTTCCTCTGTTTAGAGGGACACTGTGGCCCGGGAGACCACCTTTGTGGTCGCACGCCACCTTTTGGGCTTAACAGTCAGTTTTCCAGGCACACGGCTGCGCGTTTTGGACCCCGAACCCTCGTTTTGCATCCGTCTTGGTTCATTTTTGGCATAGACCCTAGTTTCAATGTTAGGAAGGTGGTACAAAGGTAGGAGACCACCTTTTCTTCTTGGAGACCACCTTTCCCCGGTCGGCCGGTTTTTCTTGACAAGTCAGTGGTCTCCCTCACTTTTGAGCCACATTTTCTGGTCTCCCATACCACCACTGAGTTGCTTTCACCTGGGAAACCACCAATCAGGGCTGCCGACCAGCTTTTGATGATTGGCCCTTTTGAACCTGGTCGGCCGACTAGGGTAAGGGGTCGGCCGACCACCTGAACTGGTCGGCTAGCTTTCTTCTTTTTTGTCTCACTGAGTGCTATCCAGCTGTGCCAACTGGGAGGCATTTGCTTCATCCTCCATACACGTGTATGGAGGATTGACCCTCTTATTTTTGCTTCTTAAACAAGTTGGACCCTTTGCTCTAAGCTTCTTAGAGAAGCTTTGTCATGACCCCATTCCGCCCCTAGTAGAATGGTGCCGTGATGGCCAGTAATCCGAGATTACCGAAGGCCAACTTTCAAAATTCACACACAAACAGAGTATACATATGGGGCTTACAAATGCAGAAGCAATAAATTCAAAGCTAAGTAGTCCATAAGAGCAGTGCATAAGTTAAATGGAATGGCATACATCATTACATAGCTTTAATACAACAAACTGAAGTACAACAATACATCTTGACCAAAAGGCTTCTCAGCCATCAAATACAAAATACAATGAAATACAACTAAGAAGCATAATCTTCAAGATGCTGCAAAAGTGCAAAATCCAAAACAAGTGGCAAGTACATCTAGGCGTCACCGCCGTCCTACTCGTCACCTACATATATATATATAGAGAGGGGTGAGCTTGGATACTCAGTGAATGGTATAAATAATAAAGGGGTTTACATGAATGATTTTCGAAATCCTTATCAAATCAAGGCACGTCACATCTTGTACAAAATCGAAGAGCAAATCAAGTTTATCTAAAAAATCTTTCAAGTCTCAACAATCAAAGTCTTTCAAGGCTTTCAAGTTCCAAGGGATGACATTAACAAAGGTTGTGCTACAAATGCTTATAGTCCCCTAGCACGTACGGACTTTCAAGATTGTGCTACAAATGCTTAGAGTCCCCTAGCACGTACGGACTTTCAAAGATTCTACTACAAATGCTTATAGTCCCCTAGCACGTACGGACTTTCAAAGGTTGTCAAAACCAAAGCTAATACTTGATACACAAAATAGGGATAGTCATTCATGCTTAACAAATACTTTTCCAAAACAAGCAAGGCAAAACTTTATCAAAACTTAATAACATAACTTTATTAAAAATACCACTCACCTAGTTCTTCAAACGTCGGGGTCAAGGCAAGTCCAAGTCCTACAAACACATGGCAAAGTCTATTGAATGCACACTCAAAACAAGTCTTGCATGCATGCAAATGACCTCGCATTCTTCAAAACTAAGTCAAATCAAAACAAAACACAGTTCTTATCTCGGGAAAACATGCTGGGCAACTACTAGGTCTAGGCCGAGGTCCCACACCTCCTTGCCGAGGTGTGGCCTTGATGGCCACATTCAAGGAATTGAAGTCGGGAAAAATCTGGGTTTCCCTCTCTTGAAGAACATGACGGACATGAAGAACATGAACATGAGGAAGATGAATGCAAAGATCATAATTTGCTATTACAAAATCTGAGATTTCATGCTATGAATTCAAAAACATGGACCTGAGTACCCATATTCAAAGATCTTGTGAGAACAAACACAAAAACATAAATCTTAATGCAAACTTTCGGATCAAAACAGAATTTTTCTTCAAGAACACATGAACACTATTTTCTCTTTCTAAAACCAACTTTAAATCAATGCATGACGTGCAGAACAGGTTCGATCATGCAATGCAGCTAGATAAACATAAAGAACGACAAGATTAAATCAAGAATCTAACCTCAATACACGAATCTAATGGTTTGATCTCTAGGAATCAAGCTCGAAAGCCCACTCTTCTCACTCTAACACTTTTCTTCTTCCTAGAGCTTCTCTCTCTCTACAAGGCGAGGATATAATACAAAAATGTATATTTTCTGGGTCTGCCGGCTGACTTAACCCTCTGCAGGGGTACGTGGCAACGGCTGGTTGGTTCTACTAAAAAAGGTGACTGAGTGAAAAGACAAGACTATGACAAAGTATACTCAACAAGCTAGGCGGTAAGAGCACTCTGACAAGCAACGACATCGGCTAACAACAAGACTTCGGCAAGCAAAGGGCAAGGACATCGGCTAGAAAGGACAACACTTAGCCTAGATGTGCCACACCTTGGTCTAGGTTGTACCAATCCAGGAGTAAGGTCACTTGGGTTCAAGGGTAACATCTCGGCCTAGATAATACACATCTCGGCCTCGGCGATGAACTCCTCGGCCTAGATAGTGACATCTCGGCCAACATGTCAGAGTGAAGGTGGAGTCAACCAAAGTGAATTCCAAGATGGTCTTAGATGCAAGAGGTTCAAAACTGACCTAGGCTCAGGGTGACCTCGGCTAAACCCACACCGAGTAAGGTACAAAGCATGCTGTAACACTTAGCGAACAAGGACAAGACTTGAAATGCAAGTTTAACAAGACAGAATCATATGAATGCATATGAGTATGGTTAGGACAGTGTGAGGGTTATTACATCCTACCCCCCTTAAAGAAGTTTGGTCCCCAAACTTGAGTTACCTCGATTCAAGAATAACTCCGGATATCAGACTTTCATTTCTTCTTCCATTTCCCATGTAGCATCCCTGCCGTAATGCTTCTTCCATTCAATTTTCACCATCGGTATTGCCTTGTTTCTCAATTGCCTCACTTGTCTATCGATAATACGCATCGGCTTTGCTTCATAGCTTAAATCTTCATCAACCACAATTCCAAAATGATCAATCACGTGCAATGGATCCCGAATATACTTCCTCAACATCGGATATGAAACACATTATGAACTTGACTCAATCTCGGCGGCAAAGCAAGTCTGTAGGCAACCGGGTTAACTTTCTCAAGAATTTCTAACGGTCCAATGTAACGGGGAGCCAATTTACCCTTCTTCCCGAATCTTGAAACTTCTTTCATCGGCGAGATCTTCAGGAGTACATGATCCCCAACTTCAAACTCTAACTCCTTTCTTCTCTGGTCGGCGTAACTCTTTTGTCGACTCTGAGCGGTCCTGATTCTCTGTTGGATAAGCTTGATCATTTCGGTTGTCCTTTGAACTAGATCGGGGCCGATCAAAGCTTTATCTCCTACCTCGGTCCAACATATCGGTGATCTGCACTTTCTTCCATATAAGGCTTCATACGGCGCCATGCCAATGCTAGTTTGATAACCGTTGTTGTAAGCAAATTCTACTAATGGCAAATGCACTTCCCAGCTTCCCTTGAAGTCTAATATACATAATCTAAGCATGTCTTCAAGTGTCTGTATTGTTCTCTCTGTTTGGCAATCGGTCTGCGGATAAAAAGTTGTGCTAAACTTCAACTCGGTTCCCAAGGCTCTTTGTAAACTCTGCCAAAGTCTAGAAACAAACTTCGGATCTCGGTCTGATACAATGGACATCGACACTCCATGAAGTCTCACAATCTCATTCATATACAGTACAGGAAGTCGGTCAGCATTGAATTTAGTCTAAACAGGCAAGAAGTGTGCTGACTTAGTTAATGTCACACCCCAAAACTGCCCCTAAAAGTTTTGGGCATGACTACATCGGAAACAGACAGAAAACCGATATAGGTAACGTACGGGGCCTGAACGGAAGCACTTGATAACAAAAATCTATTCCATTAAGCTACCACTATTATGCCAGGATCACAACATCACATTAGGTAAATAATATACAGAAAACTTACACAGATATACTTCGACTCAGCCCCACAATTGGGCGTATAACAAAAAATATTAATGAAAGACAACCAAAGCATAAGCCAAAAAAACTAACAACACTTTACAAAATGCACGGGCTTCAGCTAAGTGCCTGGACACACCGAGATTGACAAGATGGAGACGAGCCTTAAGGGTTAGGACTGGTCTCCCGGTTGATTACCTACAAAAACACATAAAATACAGAATGAGTGAAACTCAGTGAATAATAGTACATAAATAATGTAATGCTTAACTTGAATAATAAAGCATATAACTGTAGAGGCATATGATTAACTACATTCTGTAATTACTTCCAGAACAGCCATGAGTCCAGTTTTCTTAACAGAATGGCTTAAAGCCCACTAATGTACAGAACGGCCATAGGCCTAATAGATACAGAACAGCCATGGGCCCAGAAATATCAAAACGGCCATTGGCCCAGAAATAACAGAACGGCTTAGTGGCCCAGAAATAACAGAACGACCATCGGCCTAGAAATAACAGTACGGCCATCGGCCCAGAAATAATATATGTATGGACTCAAGAGGTGGCTCGTACGGATTCTAGAGGTGGCTTCCACCAAAGTGTAGCACTTAGTTCCGTATAGCACTTTGCTCCATACCAGAAATCATCAGAACAGATTAACTTCAGCATCATACAAAAAGTACATACATTCTTCCCATTATTCACATGAATTACCATCGGTGATATAAGTTTAACAGAACGTTGCTGATAATTGTTAGCAAAAGGTAACATATTCCAGAGATACAGAGATACCATAGTTCCATAATGCACATACGCTCCATTTATTCGTTGTGAATCAATATAGCTATCTTGTAGATAACAAAGTATCAATAACATTTATTAACGAAAGACGCATGTATCAGGACAGTATGGCCAACAGAGACAGAATAATTTATATCAAAACGTGGGTCATATAACGGTGGTAGACCTTTGTGTTCATATTATAGGTCCCGAATAATCTTCGATTCACACAAATACTATCCTTTCTGGATGAACATAAGTCCCATATATTTCTTAAGGATGACGTAGTTTGCTTATCGATAACAGAGCGTTAATATTCGTTAGTGACAGAGCAAAAAGGATCCAAAGTCATACTGATGTACGCAAATCTTCCAGCATTTATATAAGTTCACACTGATTCCCGACCGAGATAAATGTTAATGTAATCATTTACACAGAATAGACTGTTAGTAACCACAGTCATTAACGGTAAGTAAAATATACAATTGCCGTACTATTACTCACAGTGGTAGGTCTCTGATAGCGGTGGAACGATGTCCTTCTCTTGACCTACAAATACAATGCACATAACAGATTATGAGAATAAAACCAATCTCTTTTTATTCCTTACTCATTAGCTATGGTGGTTCTAGACTCATTAGTCCTCCATAGGTTATAATCCATTCCTCATAAGATAGGAGGAATCGATAGGAGAAAGGTTCAGACGAAGAAACGGTACAAACCCAGTAAACAGAAAGTGAACCGTCGTTACTAATTTGAACATAACTATTTTGTAGTTAACATTTGGGAGTGAGACCACCACCATTGGAAACTAGACTTTCGGGGATTGATTTTAGGCTCAAGAATCACTCAAAACGGAGTCCGGATGCAAAAGATATGCTTATTCAAAGTTACCCAATATATGCTGAAACAGGGATGGCCGCTCGTGCACCCACCTTGGCCGCTCGTGCGGCCCAATTCCGCTCGAGCGGAAGATCCCGACAACTCGAGCTCCCAAAAGCAAAATGAAAACCTATTTTTTTTCCCTCTTATCCGCACGTGCAGCCATGGCCACCGCACGTGCGGCCTGGGCCCTGTTTGACCGTTCGAAAATCATATAGAACCCCATGTTTGGTGATCAACAACAAGGTCCTATTTAGATGCTTTAAACACTAAAACATGGTTCCCAAATCATGTAAATAGGGGTACAAACACATAACCATTTGAATATGCATTTGATCTTCTTCAATTACACACCACCACTCTTACATACACAATACACATATATAGCCATATTTATGCACAAGTGAGTTTCAAGATGGTAAGTCAAGGAACAAGGTGTAGATTGCTCTCTAGATGGTACAAATTGGTTAGAATAATCAAGGAGTAACATCCTCTTTACCAATAAATTCACACCTACATCCAAACCTCCATTACAACTCTAGGTTACACAATATAAAGAAATTCTTTCCCCAAATGAAAAAGAAAGGATTGAATTAGGGGAATTAGCCTTACCTTAAGCTTCACTTCCTAAATGCCCCTTCAATTTTACAATTCTCTACTCCTTTGATGATCTTGTCTCTCCATTTCTCTAACCCTTCTCTAAACCTTCTTCTAGGAGATATTTCTTATGGAGGCTTCTAAGTCAAAGCATTGAGATATATAGATAGAGTTATAGAAGGGGTGAATAAGACAAAATTCAATCGTTTAAGCATCCCAAATTGAAATTTCACAGAAACGCTTATTATTACCTAAAAATTATACTGATCTCAAATATAAAATCAATTTCGGATTATTAAGCCTCTAAGGCTCTCAATTTCTGACTCAAACGTTTTAATTGTAACAGATGTTTTTCTTATTAAACAGATATAGGTCTCAAATCATAAGATCCATGTGCTTAAACTGAATTTCTCGAGGAATTTTCATTAGGAATTTAAATGCACAGAACGAGGGACTAAAAGTATACCGGAAACAGATGTGAAGGTCGGGTTATTACACTCTTCCCCCCTTAAATAAGTTTGGTCCCTCTATTGTCTCATTCTGTTATAGATGATCAGTTAATTCTTCAGTTCGAACCATTCACAGGTTAATCCGATATTTATCACAGTTATTCAATAGTTCTTAACATAACAAACATCTCATAGCTTTAACCAACTAGTCATTTCAATGCCTATTTGAGGCACGTAGAAACAAAACTAACAACTCCTTACATTTATGTCATAGGATTATATGTTGCTTAATATAAGACTACAAGAGTTCATGGCAGGACATTCAAGCATAAAATCCCTAGTACACAGAATTTATAAACACCATATTTCTCTGTCAATAAGTTCCATAGTGCCAATTCCAAATACAGAAACATAATAGATATCACTTCCTTAAGCACATAATGCATGTATTCCCATAATATACGTTATTTTCAATCACAATAACAAAATGTTCCCTACTATGTTGATAACCAAATTGATCCAGCATTAATAGTTCCCATGTACTTCTTATTAGAAAGTACATGGTCAAACTTGCCCAGTTAAGTAAGTCCTTAGGTAAATCTCATAGTGCAATTTACTCGGAGATGAGTTGCCCATTAAGGTTATAAACAGTTCCAAAATAATTAAATTAATTACGTGGTCAGATTCAAATCTGGTTATGCACAATTAAATCAAATATCAGAACCTACCACACAAGGTCCTGTCTAAGAAGCAAGGTATATTTCATTCCAGCAGGCACAAATAAATCGCTTAGGTACGTAGCCATTAGCTTCATTATTAGTTTCCAGTATTTCTTCATTTCCGAAAACTTATCAAAGTTAAATCATTATTACTTGACAACCATATATACTAATTCTTGACAAGGTCAGAACGATGGGGAGAAGAATCGCAATCATTAACGTTAATTCTTCACAATTTCGCTTCTAACTACAGTAACATAAGGAGAATCATATTCCAAATCCATAGTTATGGTAACACCAAAGCAACTAGCATGCGGTTTTGTAACTTTATGGAAACATACCCTTGTAAACACTTGGTCATGCCGTCATAAGTTTAGATCTGAACAATACATACGACTATACAACTATTATTTTAAGCAAGGGAGCTGTTCAAAGACAAAGCCAGAAATCAAATTCAAAATCATGCTTAACTAACCAGTCATCACCGTAAAAGGTAATATTTTCTCTTAATAAGCATTCATTCTTATTATAGCACAAATAAATTTGGCCTCTCTTTTAATCATTCAGTATTCCACATACGTAGGTCCTACTGGGTCTATTCATAAGGTCACAGTTTTCCTTAAGTATACAGTAATCACTTCCATTCAGATTCTATAATGTCTAGGAATTTAACAGTTTAGTGGCAAAATAATTTGATCACCTCATATCAGAGTTATAACTCTTGACAAGATTAGTTCAACATGATAGTAAATCAATTCGGAACCACATAGTGCGTATTATACAAATCTGTATAAACATGCTAGAGGAGGTAGGTACTCAGGTTCTACCAGATCCGTTCATGGTCATAAATTCCATTACGTATACCGTAACTATAAGAATCACATTCTTCAGACTTCATAATGTCAAAACAAAATAGGCAATGATATAACAAAAGGATAATTTATCTAGCTAATTCCCCAGTTAATATTTTGTGGGTAAATTAGGTCATTATGATAATAAATCAATTCATAACCACGTAATGAATAACATTCAAATTCGTATAAACCTGCAATAAGAGGTAAACACTTAATGCATACCCTTAATCAAACATTAATATAGCATATTCCCATTTGTCTCTATCAGAGTTCACAATGTCATACAGAACAGTTTATATTATAACCTTCAAATACGAAGTAGGAATTAATTTGACAATTTACAATATCTAACATTTGCATATCTACATAGAAATATATTACAAAAATGACTTCTCAATCTTAAGTCATTAATACACATAGGCAGTATTTTCGTTCTGATGGAAATTATCAGATCCCAATTATTTAATTGATCTCAAAGTAGTCAATAACTACCTATCTTCTTTTTACAAGTATCATGTGAGCAGACACATAACATGGGTGAGGTCCTTTATGTCGTTCAACCATTCCTTATAAGAAATCTTGATTACGGATTACAGATCACACATAATACGACAGATTACAGATTATAGATTTCAGACCGCAAATTACGGATTACAGATGTCGGATTTCAAACTATAGATTCCCACAAACAAATCCTGATTATACATATACATAACTCGTTCAACATCATCAATGATTCCTTCGGTTCCCCATCAGGAATCGTCAATAAATTTCTCAGTTCACAGAACCACATTAATTATATACTGTTTCAAGGTCAATAACCAATTTCCCAACAAAGCTTATCTATTGAATCATCAGTAGGAAACAAAATCACAATCATTTGACTCCTTTTACAATTTTAGGAAAATCACCATATGCATGACTTCTTCTTACAGCCGGTCAAACTTAACACAATTTCAATTATCACACAAAACACATCTTATCAAAATAGTCAAACACAGTAACTTCTCAAAACACCGATCTAAACATTGTTATGGCAAGGAGGACATAACTATATCATAAAAGTTAGAGTATCACATACATCATTTTCTTTGGTCTTAGAAATATTCCGTGCTTAGGGTTTAATCAATTCATTTAAATAGATGCCAAAGACTCAATCATATTGTCATTGTTTCCCACAGATAACTGTCAACCGGTAACACACATTTCATCTAATCATTTGCATGTAAATTATCTTACCAGTCCTTCAAATCCTTACCACGCTTCCGCAGTGCAATTCTGTTGTTTTAATCCCATCCTGCATAGCAATCCATCACAATAGACACAAAGAATATACAATAGTAATGGATTATATTTGTTAGCATTATCAGAGTACACTTAACGTTGCCATCGATCTTTCATATACTTTCAGGATGTCATGCACGATGCCTAAATCTTTTCTAGACACCCTAAAGCTCAATGGATCCGTGTGTGAGATAGCAACTCGTGCTCTGATGCCACTTGTCACACCCCAAAACCACCCCTAAAAGTTTTGGGCATGACTACATCAGAAACAGACAGAAAACCGATATAGGTAACGTACAGGGCCTGAACGGAAGCACTTGATAACAAAAATCTATTCCATTGAGCTACCACTATTATGCCAGGATCACAACATCACATTAGGTAAATAATATACAGAAAACTTACACACATATACTTCGACTCAGCCCCACAATTGGGCGTATAACAAAAAAAATTAATGAAAGACAACCAAAGCATAAGCCAAAAAAACTAACAACACTTTACAAAATGCACGGGCTTCAGCTAAGTGCCTGGACACACCGAGATTGACAAGATGGAGACGAGCCTTAAGGGTTAGGACTGGTCTCCCGGTTGATTACCTACAAAAACACATAAAATACAGAATGAGTGAAACTCAGTGAATAATAGTACATAAATAATGTAATGCTTAACTTGAATAATAAAGCATATAACTGTAGAGGCATATGATTAACTACATTCTGTAATTACTTCCAGAACAGCCATGAGTCCAGTTTTCTTAACAGAATGGCTTAAAGCCCACTAATGTACAGAACGGCCATAGGCCTAATAGATACAGAACAGCCATGGGCCTAGAAATATCAAAACGACCACTGGCCCAGAAATAACAGAACGGCCTAGCGGCCCAGAAATAACAGAACGGCCATCGGCCTAGAAATAACAGTATGGCCATCGGCCCAGAAATAATATATGTATGGACTCAAGAGGTGGCTCGTACGGATTCTAGAGGTGGCTTCCACCAAAGTGTAGCACTTAGTTCCGTATAGCACTTTGCTCCATACCAGAAATCATCAGAACAGATTAACTTCAGCATCATACAAAAAGTACATACATTCTTCCCATTATTCACATGAATTACCATCGGTGATATAAGTTTAACAGAACGTTGCTGATAATTGTTAGCAAAAGGTAACACATTCCAGAGATACGGAGATACCATAGTTCCATAATGCACATACGCTCCATTTATTCGTTGTGAATCAATATAGCTATCTTGTAGATAACAAAGTATCAATAACATTTATTAACGGAAGACGCATGTATCAGGACAGTATGGCCAACAGAGACAGAATAATTTATATCAAAACGTGGGTCATATAACGGTGGTAGACCTTTGTGTTCACATTATAGGTCCCGAATAATCTTCGATTCACGCAAATACCATCCTTTCTGGATGAACATAAGTCCCATATATTTCTTAAGGATGACGTAGTTTGCTTATCGATAACAGAGCGTTAATATTCGCCAGTGACAGTGCAGAAAGGTTCCAAAGTTATACCGATGTATGCAAATCTTCCAGCATTTATATAAGTTCACACTGATTCCCGACCGAGATAAATGTTAATGTAATCATTTACACAGAACAGAGTGTTAGTAACCACAGTCATTAATGGTAAGTAAAATATACATTTGCCGTACTATTACTCACAGTGGTAGGTCTCTGATAGCGGTGGAACGATGTCCTTCTCCTGACCTACAAATACAATGCACATAACAGATTATGAGAATAAAACCAATCTCTTTTTATTCCTTACTCAATAGCTATGGTGGTTCTAGACTCATTAGTCCTCCATAGGTTATAATCCATTCCTCATAAGATAGGAGGAATCGATAGGAGAAAGGTTCAGACGAAGAAACGGTACAAACCCAGTAAACAGAAAGTGAACCACCGTTACTAATTTGAACATAACTATTTTTGTAATTAACATTTGGGAGTGAGACCACCACCATTGGAAACTAGACGTTTGGGGCTTGATTTTAGGCTCAAGAATCACTCAAAACGGAGTCCGGATACAAAAGATATGCTTATTCAAAGTTACCCAATATATGCTGAAACAGGGATGGCCGCTCGTGCGCCCACCTTGGCCGCTCGTGCGGCCCTATTCCGCTCGAGCGGAAGATCCCGACCGCTCGAGCGCCCAAAAGTAGAATAAAAACCTATTTTTTTCCCTCTTATCTGCACGTGCAACCATGGCCTCCGCACGTGCGGCCTGGGCCCTGTTTGACCGTCCGAAAATCATATAAAACCCCATGTTTGGTGATCAACAACAAGGTCCTATTTAGATGCTTTAAACACTAAAACATGGTTCCCAAATCATGTAAATAGGGGTACAAACACAACCATTTGAACATGCATTTGATCTTCTTCAATTACACACCACCACTCTTGCATACACAATACACATATGTAGCCATATTTATGCACAAGTGAGTTTCAAGATGGTAAGTCAAGGAACAAGGTGTAGATTCCTCTCTAGATGGTACAAATTGGTTAGAATAATCAAGGAGTAACATCCTCTTTACCAATAAATTCACACCTACATCCAAACCTCCATTACAACTCTAGGTTACACAATATAAAGAAATTCTTTCCCCAAATGAAAAAGAAAGGATTGAATTAGGGGAATCAGCCTTACCTTAAGCTTCACTTCCTAAATGCCCCTTCAATTTTACAATTCTCTACTCCTTTGATGATCTTGTCTCTCTATTTCTCTAACCCTTCTCTAAACCTTCTTCCAAGAGATATTTCTCATGGAGGCTTCTAAGTCAAAGCATTGAGATATATAGATAGAGTTATAGAAGGGGTGAATAAGACAAAATTCAATCGTTTAAGCATCCCAAATTGAAATTTCACAGAAACGCTTATTATTACCTAAAAATTATACTGATCTCAAATATAAAATCAATTTCGGATTATTAAACCTCTAAGGCTCTCAATTTCTGACTCAAACGTTTTAATTGTAACAGATGTTTTTCTTATTAAACAGATATAGGTCTCAAATCATAAGATCCATGTGCTTAAACTGAATTTCTCGAGCAATTTTCATTAGGCATTTAAATGCACAGAACGAGGGACTAAAAGTATACCAGAAACAGATGTGAAGGTTGGGTTATTATAGTTAATCTGTTGATTATAACCCAGATCGAATCCATTCCTTTCTGTGTCTTCGGCAAACCAATCACAAAGTCCATGGAGATGTGTTCCCATTTCCACTCAGGAATCGGCAAACGTTGGAGAAGTCCTGCAGGCCTCTGATGTTCTGCTTTCACTTGTTGACAATACAAACACTGGGACACGAACTCGACTATCTCTCTTTTCATATTCGGCCACCAAAAGGTCTGTTTTACATCTTGATACATCTTGGTGTTCCCTGGATGAACTGCAAATCTGGATCCATGAGAGTCTTGCAAAATCTTTCCTTTCAACTCTAGGACGTCGGCCACGCACAATCTTCCTTCAAACTTAAGCACTCCATTCTCAAGAGTGTAACCTGACCTCGGCCTGGTGATAATCTCGTCGACTACCTTCCTCAGGAATTCATCCTCCATTTGCCTTGCCTTTTCTTCCCCAATAGTAGTCGGCTCCACTGAAATCATCGCTAGGCAGGCCAAACTTCCCACTGACTTTCTATTCAATGCGTCGGCTACCGAGTTTGCTTTACCTGGGTGATACTGAATCTGCATGTCGTAATCCTTCAATAATTCAAGCCATCTTCTCTGCCTCAAATTCAGTTCCTTTTGAGTGAACAAGTACTTCAAGATCTTGTGATCTGTAAAAACTTGGCAAGAGGCTCCTTACAAATAGTGACGCCAAATCTTCAAAGCAAACACCACGGCTGCTAGCTCTAGATCATGGGTTGGATAGTTCTTTTCATGAAGTTTCAACTGACGAGATGCATATGCTATGACTTTGCCCCCTTGCATTAGTACACAACCCAAACCCTTATGTGAAGCATCACTGAAAATCTGAAATTCCTCATTACCTGATGGGAGTACAAGAACTGGTGCCGTAACTAACCTTGTCTTCAACTCTTGGAAGGCTGATTCTCTATCATCGGTCCATTCATATGTTGTTACCTTCTTAGTTAGTTATGTCAATGGTACTGCAATCCTTGAGAAGTCCTTCACAAACTTTCTGTAATAACCTTCTAAGCCCAGAAAACTACGAACCTCGGACACGTTGGTCGGTGTCGGCCAATTCACAATGGCTTCAATCTTACTGGGATCAACTGATATACCCTCTTCATTAATCACATGCCCTAAAAATGAAATGCTAAAAAGCCAAAACTCGCACTTGCTCAACTTGGCGTACAACTTCTTGTCTTTCAAGATTTGTAGGGCAAGTCTCAGATGATTCTCGTGCTCAATTGTACTCTTGGAATAGATCAATATGTCGTCAATAAAAACAACTACGAACTCATCTAGATACGGCTTAAAGACTTTGTTCATCAAGTCCATGAATGCTGCAGGAGCATTGGTTACTCTGAAAGGCATTACCAAAAATTCGTAGTGGCCATACTTTGTCCGAAAAGTAGTCTTCTCAATGTCCTCGGCTTTAACTTTCAGCTGATGGTAGCCCGACCTAAGGTCAATCTTGGAAAAGACTCGTGCTCCTTGTAGTTGATCGAGCAAATCATCAATCCTAGGCAACGGGTACTTGTTCTTAATGGTTACCTTATTAAGTTCTCTGTAATCAATGCAAAGGCGAAGTGTGCCATCCTTTTTCTTAACAAACAGAAGGGGTGCTCCCCATGGTGAAGTGCTCGACCTAATGAATCCCTTATCCAATAATTCTTGTAATTGCAGTTTCAGTTCTCTAAGTTCAGTTGGGGCCATCCTATAGGGTGTTTTGGAGATAGGTTGCATTCCCGACATGAGGTCCACAGTAAACTCTATTTCTCTATCGACTAAGTAGCCAGGCAATTCATTTGGAAAGACGTCAGGGAATTCCTTAACAACTGGTATGTCGGCTAACTCAACACTTCCATTCAAATCATTTAGTATACTGCACAAATAACCCTGACACCCTTTCTGGATCAACTTATAGGCTTTCATGGGTGAGATTAAATAAGGTGGGGGTACTACTCCCTTACCCTAGAAAATGGCCTCGGCTTGGTTTGGGGTCTTCAATGTGACGCTCTTAGTAACACAATTAATGGATGCATGATTCGCCACTAACCAATCCATTCCCAGTATGACATCGAAGTGAGTCATGCTTAATGGCATCAAATCAACCAATAATTCTACACCCTCAATCACCACAACACATGCCCTATATATGGATGCAACAATTTTTGTTCCCCCAGATGGAGTAGATACAGATAGCACATAATCAAGGGGTTCTAGCGGTTTGTTCAACTTCTCGGAAAATTTAACAGATACAAATGAATGTGTAGAGCCCGAATCAATCAAGATGTATGCAACTTGAGAGCAAATTGAGAGTGTACCTGACACTACCGTTTCAGCATTCTGGGTGTCTCCTGGCACTAGAGCAAAAACTCTGCCCTGCCTCATCTGTGTCCTTCCGACGTTACTTCCATGTGCAGAGCCCGAGGTGCTTCCATTTTTCTTACCATCATCAGCCCTTGCCTTCGGACAGTCTTTCACGCGGTGGCCTATCTCGCCACATTCAAAGATTGTGCTACAAATGCTTAGAGTCCCCTAGCATGTACGGACTTTCAAAGATTGTGCTACAAATGCTTATAGTCCCCTAGCACGTACGGACTTTCAAAGGTTGTCAAAACCAAAGCTAATACTTGATACACAAAATAGGGATAGTCATTCATGCTTAACAAATACTTTTCCAAAACAAGCAAGGCAAAACATTATCAAAACTTAATAACATAATTTTATTAAAAATACCACTCACCTAGTTCTTCAAACGTCGGGGTCAAGGCAAGTCCAAGTCCTACAAACACGTGGCAAAGTCTATTGAATGCACTACTCAAAACAAGTCTTGCATGCATGCAAATGACCTCGGCATTCTTCAAAAACTAAGTCAAATCAAAACAAAACACAGTTTCTTATCTCGGGAAAACATGCTGGGCAACTACCAGGTCTTGGCCGAGGTCCCACACCTCTTGGCCGAGGTCCCACACCTCTTTGCCGAGGTGTGGCCTCGATGGCCACATTCAAGGAAATGAAGTCGGGAAAAATCTGGGTTTCCCTCTCTTGAAGAACATGACGAACATGAAGAACATGAACATGAGGAAGATGAATGCAAAGATCATAATTTGCTATTACAAAATCTGAGATTTCATGCTATGAATTCAAAAACATGGAGCTGGGTACCCATATTCAAGGATCTTGTGAGAACAAACACAAAACATAAATCTTAATGCAAGCTTTCAGATCAAACAAGAATTTTTCTTCAAGAACACATGAACACTTATTTCTCTTTCTAAAACCAACTTTAAATCAATGCATGACGTGCAGAACAGGTTCGATCGTGCAATGCAGCTAGATAAACATAAAGAACGACAAGAGTAAATCAAGAATCTAACCTCAATACACAAATCTAATGGTTTGATCTCTAGGAATCAAGCTCGAAAGTCCACTCTCTCACTCTAAAACTTCTTCTTCTTCCTGGAGCTTCTCTCTCTCTACAAGGCAAAGATATAATACAAAATGTATATTTTCTGGGTCTGTCGGCTGACTTAACCCACTGCAGGGGTACGTGGCAACGGCTGGTTGGTTCTACTCAAAAAGGTGACTAAGTGAAAAGACAAGACTATGACAAAGTATACTCAACAAGCTAGGCGGTAAGAGCACTCCGACAAGCAATGACATTGGCTAACAACAAGACTTCGGCAAGCAAGGGGCAAGGACATCGGCTAGAAAGGACAACACTTGGCCTAGCTGTGCCACACCTTGGCCTAGATGTGCCACACCTTGGTCTAGGTTGTACCAATCCAGGAGTAAGGTCACTTGGGTTCAAGGGTAACATCTCGGCCTAGATAATACACATCTCGGTCTCGGTGATGAACACCTCGGCCTAGATAGTGACATCTCGGCCAACATGTCAGAGCGAAGGTGGAGTCAACCAAAGTGAATTCCAAGATGGTCTTAGATGCAAGAGGTTCAAAACTGACCTAGGCTCAGGGTGACCTCGGCTAAACCCGCACTGAGTAAGGTACAAAGCATGCTGTAACACTTAGCGAACAAGGACAAGACTTGAAATGCAAGTTTAACAAGACAGGATCATATGAATGCATATGTGTATGGTTAGGACAATGTGAGGGTTATTACAAGCTTGGCCTTTTCTTAGCTTCTTGAGGAAGCTTGACCCCTTTGGTCTAGCTTCCTCAAGAAGCTTGACCCTTTTGGTTTAGCTTCCTTAAGAAGCTTGGCCCCTTTGCTCCATGCTTCTAAGAGAAGCCTTGGACCTCTTCTTCTATAAGAGAGACCCTCCTCTCCACTTGCAAGGGTTCTGAAATTGCTGGAGCAAAAACCATACACTCCCCCTTTGTATCTCTCCCTTTTGGCCTTCAAAACTCCATTGTTCTTGCACCATTACACACCACCTCTTATCCTAAAACCTCCACCATCACTCTAAGAACCTTGGAGCTGTTTCTCAGAGGTTGAAGGTTTGCTACATTGGTCCAGAAGCTGCTGGTTCTCTTCTCTACAAGGGTAACACTTCTTTCTCTCTTTTTGTCTTCATTTTGCTTCATCTCTTAGCCTAGTTTGCAAGCATATTTAGGCTTTGTCATAAATTGAAAAAAATATTTTTTTGAGCTTCTAAACATGTTTGTTTAAGACCTTTTTTCTGTTGGGGGTCATCAACCCCCTTGCATGCTTCATTTCCCTTTGTTTTGAGCTATGCATTAGGGCCTTTGTGTTGAGCTTTGTTGGCCTTTTTGACCACTGAAATCCAAAGGATTTTCAGTGGTTATTATGTGTTTTTGAACATCAAAATCAGAGAGGGGTGACCCTCTCACCCCTTGTCCTGTTTACTAGCTTTCTTGGCCTTACAAAGGAGCCCATATTTGCACACTTCTTGAGCATGTTTCAGGCCATTATTTGTGAGTTTTATGACCTGCATGAACTCTATCCAGAATTGTTTTTGCCATGTTAGGTGTCTATCTTGCATGTGTAGAGTAATCCTCTTCATGGCCTTTCAAAGGAGCCTTCATTTGCATGCTTCCTAGCCTCATTTCAGGCCATTTTCAATGAGTTTTAGGGCCCTCATAACCTCTGCCCAGAGGTGGTTTTTCCATTTTATATGTCCATTATACATGTGTAGAATAACCCTCTTATTGGCCTTTCAAAGGGACATATCATTCTTGCATGCATTGACTGAGTTTCAGTGAGTTTTTGGTCATATTTTGGCATGGCATACTTCATTTTTTGGTTGGTTTGGTGACCTCTCATGTGCTTCATATAGTTGTAGTGCAAATCATGGTTCACTAGCTTGTTTTGCATGATGTTTTGGCCACCTTTCCTAGCATATTTTGGCCATGCCTTAAACAGATTTTGTGGATGTTTTCGACTGCCTTAGCTCTGTTTTTGGGTCTCATGGTCGAATGATGTTTGTTTTGCATGCCTGTAGTTCAATATCCATGCTTGACTTTGAGTTTTGAGGTCCATCGCATGCATATACTGAGGTGTTTTCATTTTTTGCGGCCATTGCACTTCATATTTTAGAGCTTATATGCATGCCATATTCCCATGATTTCCACTCTTTAAGTGCGTTAGAGAGTCGGGCTTGTATGCCTCATTTACCGACCATTGCATGGGCTTCATTTGAATGCATTCTGAGCCATCCTTTTAGACAAATTTCCCACTGTCTTGGACCTGCCTAGGGTCTGTTTGGGGTTGGTTTTTCCATTTGTGCATTGCTTTGTGTTCCTCTAGTGTAACGCACTTCACTAGTTTCGGTATTCGGGCCATTTAGCATGCATCGTGTGAAGTGTTTGCATGATTCGGGACCATTGTGCATCATATTTCAGAACTGGATCATGTACCATTCTATGCCATATTTCATCCTTTGCCACGCTTTGTTAGAGTTGCATGTTGTGCCTTAGGATCGGTGTAGATGTCCCCCAGCGCCCCGGGAGGGTTAAGTCCCGTTCCGTTCATTTGGGGTCACTACAGCTCGGACTCTCAAATTGTCACGGTTCTTAATCTGAACCAAAGAGTCCAAATCCGGCAAATCGTTTTGAGAAAACAGATTTTTTTGAAAGAAGTGCCAAACATGGACTGCTTTTCCAGATACAGAGTCGCCACCTAAATATTTTTTATGGGGGAATTTAGGAAACCTTGACTCGGTGCCAAAGACCACGTGTCCGTCATCACCAAAGTTGCCTCGGCTCGGGAACTTGGGTACGATTGGGGAAGGTCAGCTATGAGCACCCCGCTCGCCCCGATCAAAGATCGGCCTCTACTAACCATGATATCTATTTTTGAAAACATTGTGTGTTCTTATTCCGGTTATTAGCCTAGATTACTATGTGATGCGCACAGCATACAAGTATAGACTGGATCGCCTGAATTGGAACAAAACATTTCATGTTTGTTTGTTTGAAAAAAAAAATGGTTTGATGGTGCTACTCGCAAGTAGGCTAAGACGTGGATTTGCCACCCTCGGGTGAGCTTAGAAAAATATGATTTTGCCACTATCTAGTAGGCTTAAAAAAAAAACATTTGATGAATTGTCCCAATCCAAGTAACCCAACCTCCACCCACAGGCATTCAAGGCAGTTATATCACATAAGCACATAGCCTCATGGTAAGCATGCTGTTCATGGCAACACTCACACGCATGCAAGGATGCTAAAGCATAAAACTCACCGAGTACTCCAAGCCAAACAGAAGCTCATTAGAAATCATGCATGATCCTAAGTATACAGAAATGCCTAATGCAACACACGCAAAAATGCAAACTATAGCAGGCTCGGCTATTCTAAACATGGCATATGGAATGCTACAGCTAACAAGTATTCACTTTAGAATTGAAATACAATGCAGTTAGTATGATGCGCCGAGCCCGGTGCATACAATACAGATGAATGATGCAAACATGCTTTCATACTGTATGCTAATTGAAACATGCCCTAGAGGTTTAGTATATTTCTAGTAAATAAAAGGGAAGAAAGACGTGGGGTTGGAAGACATACAACTCACACACGCACACTTATTACAATTATGCCCTCGCGCAGAGGGTCCGAATAAATAATACAGTCCCAAATGAAAGAATAGTACAGTCCAAATATTACAATCCGAAAAATATACAAATTCCTACTTAATTAACAAATTAACTAGGAAAGCTGTAAAACTGACGTGCAAGCCAGGGACTGCCTCGCTTCTGATGAATGATGTATGTTAGGCTGCTTTGCGCGGAAATCCACTGGGATGCCCCAATTAGCCTCTGTTTAGTTTGCGCGGAAATCCATGGCGATGCCCCAAGTTGCTGATTCTTTATTTTACTGCAACAGAGAGCAGGAAAGGGGCATGGCAATGTATTTTCACAAATATATACATGTCTCGATCCTCGTGCCACCAATCACGCATATCGAGGCATGATGGCTGAGGAGTCGAAATGTGCAACTCAATATAGAATGAATGCACGTATAAACACAACAAGAACCTAACTCCATCATGGGTAATCCGGAGTGTCGGTGACTGGGAATTGAGACACGTTCCGTTACTCGGAGTACGAAACGCATCTCGTTTCCCGTGCCCGGGCTAACTCCTATCCCGAACACGATGCAATACGCATGATATGCATGAATGCAACTAAGATACAGCCTAGCATGCACAATGCTATGAAAATGAGATGTCTCGAAATGCGTGCACACGGGCACACAAACCGAGGAAATACACAAATACGATCTAAGATACAACCTAGTATGCACAATGCTATGAAAATGAGATGCCTCGAAATGCGGGCACACGGGCACGCAAACCGAGAAAATGACATACGCAATGCAAATGACATGGAAACATGATATGGGCTTACACTAACATGAGAGAGTCTCAGCCACACTCACAAAAGAGGCCGATAAATGAAAATGAAGTGCCTCGAAATGCGTGCACGCGGGCACGCAAACCGAGGCAATGGCATACGCAATGCAATGGCATGGAAATGATGATATGGGCTTACACGAACATGAGAGACACAGGCATTCAGGCAGATATATCACATAAGCATTTAGCCTCATGGCAAGCATGCTATCATGGCAGTCACTCACACGCATGCAAGGATGCTAAAGCATAAACGCGATGCAATGGCGTGGAAAACGATATGAAAGCATGCTAATGGATTTTCAGCAATGAAATGTGGGGGAAAAGCCCCGAAATGAGGCGAAAACACACCCGATGCATGGAATCCTCTCCGAAATGCAAATTAGGCGCATAGAATGAACTACAGCTATACAAAGCATGCATAATTGGTACACGAGATGAAAAGACAGAAGCAAGGAAGCCTCAAAATAAGCATTTTTACAGTACAAATCATGGCCAAACAGAAGCAAAGATAGGGCAACAATGGCATGCAAAAATGGCCCTAAACATGAGATTTTGAAGCAACTCACAGCTGCTGTCCCCAAACAGGTTAGGGCCCTTCAACAACATTGAAGAGGGGCCAAAAATAAGCCACTTTACAGAACTGTAAAAACCTCAAAAACAAACAAATATATGGCTAAGCTCTTATGCAAGAAAATGGGCCAAAAGGTGGCCAAAGAAGCAAGTGGTATATGCAAAGCCCAAACTGAAAAATTCCCTTCTACAACATTGAAGAGGGACAAAAAATATGCATATTTACATAACTGTAAAAACCCCAAAAATAAGTATAGATATGGCTAAGCTCTTATGCAAGAAATGGGCCAAAAGATGGCCAAAGCACAAAGTATACTAAATATCCATCAAACAGCCAAAGGCCCTTAATGAAACATGAAGAATGGGCCAAAATAAGACTATTTATAGCTCTGTAAAATGACCAAAAATGGAAGCATAATGGGCTTCCAAAGCATGCAAGAAAACAGCATTTAAGGAAGATATTGAAGCAAGTGCAAGATGGGGGGCTCAAACAGGGTTGAGCCCTTAATGAAACATGGAATATAGCTCAAAAAAAGGGCATTTTATGTTTTGGTCGGAGCTCAAAACAGCAAGCAAAGAGGCTAAAAAAATGAGGCAAAAATGAGCTAGAAAGAGGGAGAAGAGTGCTCACCCTTGAAGACCCAACCTTTGCTGCCTCTAGGACTGAAAAATGTTGCCTCTTAGCTGCTGGAAAGCCACTCCTATCTGCTGGAATGGAGTAGTGGTGGTGGTGCTTGGTAGTGGTGAAGAAATGGGTGTAGGAACTTAAGGATTTTGAAGCTTAGAATTATAGAGAGATAGAGATACAATATAGGAGCTCCAAATAGTTTTTTTTTTCTAACCCTTAATACAGACCTGGTGTGCTGTATATATAGGCAAAAGGGGTGGAAAAATGGGGGGAAAAAATGGAGGGAAAAAAAATGGAGGGAAAACAATCCAAGTTTCCCTAAAAAAAAAGCCAAAAAGTGGGATATAAAGGCAAGTAGTATCTGCTGGACCCAAATGACCGAGAGCCCTTCAACAAAGTTGAAGAGGGGCTCAAAACAAGATACTTTGTAGTTTACGACTAAGTCCAAAACAGCTCACAAGTAAGCCTAAAATACCGCGCAAAAATAGGCCTAAAAGAGCGTTAAAGAAGCAAGTGATAGGAAGAGATCTCAAACAACAAAAGGTCCTTAATCAAACATGAAAAGGACCTCAAAATATGACTATCTCAAGTTCGGGTCGGAGCCCAAAAATGAAAAATGAAGGTTCGGGAGCCAAAACACGCAGTTCGGGGCCCCGAAAGTGGGCTGTTAGGCACCGGAAGTGGTGTCCGACCACGAAGTTGGTCTCTCGGACCACAGTGTCCCTCAAAAGGGAGCAAATAATACGCATGCCAAAAACCAGAGCAAATGGAAGTGGTTAGGCGGTCCCGAACCGAGGCACACGGCCTGACGGCTCCGAAAACCGGGAACCGGGCTTCGAAACGGGCAAAATGGCCTACGACCACGAAATGTAGCCCACGGCCACTGAGAGATGGTCTACGGGACCTCTCCCTCCCCTCAGGAAAAGAAACAGAGAAAATCGAGTCTGGTTCGCGCACCGAGGCAAGGTACAAAAGAATCCGGAAGTCCGGAGGCAAGGCTCGCAGCCGAGACTCTGAAACTTCTGAACGAGCACAATATGCAACATCACCGAGCGCTTAATCGGTGACGTCTGAGGCTTAAGGTCGGTCAAAAATGGGGTGTCTACAATCGGTCCTTTGCATCCATGCAGGTTTGTATGTATTTTGGATGTCTCATTTTCATCATATTGGCCACTGATTTGAGTGTGGCTGAGGTCCACTCATGTTGGTTTCAGTCCATCTTGCATTGTGTATGTCATTTAGTTCACGTTGTTGCATGATTTGATCATTGCATTGTGTATGCCTTGTTCATTTCATTGTGTTTGTTAGTCTTCATATGCATTGCGTATGCCATATAGAATCATCTTGCATTGAGTATGCCATTGATTATTTCATAGCACTGTGTACGCTAATAGCACGTTTGCATGTCATCCCTTGCATGTTTGCGTCATTCAGTGGCATTTGCATCTAGGTTGCATGTTAGAGTCGCATTCATGCATGTCATGCATATTGCATTGTGTTTGGAGTAGGGTTTAGTCCAAACACGGGAAACGAGGGACGTTTCGTACTCCAAGTGACGAATCGTGCCTCGATTCTCGGTCGCCGACACTCTTGACTATCCATGATAGAGTCGTTGGCTTTAGTTGCTTATATGTGTATTCATGTCCCATTAAGTCGTGCAATTCGACTCCTCGGCCATTATGCATCGAGATGCGTGATTTATAGCACGAGGATCGAGGACTACACTCCCTAGAGCTTGTGCAATGATAGGGAGAGTGGTCATGCACACATTTGTTGAAAATACATTGCCTTTTCTCTCTCTTGCCTTCGTTGCAAAAAAACCAGAAACCAGAGGTGGAAACTGGTCGACCGACTAGATTTTCTGGCAGGCCGACCACCCTTTTTGGTCTCCACCACAAAGGATGGTCGTCAGGTGGTCCCCCATGCTAATAACTGGTCGGTCGCCTTCCCAAGGTGGAGTTTCAACCTTCTGGAGCTTTGTGCAAGTTTCTGAGATCAATTGCAAACAAGGGTGAGGCGAGGCATCGCGATGGAATTTACCGACAAGGCGACTCGAGCATGCATACACCTTTCATCATTCGGAACAGAGCTGAGGCGGTCCATTTAGCTTGCATGCTAATTTATTTGCTTTTCTAGATAATTTTTTGATTAATTAGGGTTTTGTAATATTTAATTAGCTAGAGTAATTAATTATTTATTCAGACTGTATTATTTATTCAGACCCTCCGAGTGAGGGCACAATTGTAATAAGTGTGCGCGTGTGTGATGTATGTCTTCCAACCTGTAGACGTCCCCGAACGCCCCGGAAGGATGAGTCCCGTTCTGTTCATTTGGGGTTACTACAGTTCGGACTCGACTTGTGTCACGGTTCTTAATCTGAACCAAAGAGTCCAAATCTGGCAAATCGTTTTGAGAAACAGATTTTTGAAAAAGTAGTGCCAAACATGGACTGCTTTGCCAGATACAGAGTCGCCACCTAAATATTTTAAAATGGGGAAATTTAGGAAACCCTGACTCGGTGCCGAAGGCCACATGTCCGTCATCACCGGAGTTGTCTCGGCTCGGGAGCTTGGTACGATCGGGGATGGTCAGCTATGAGCACCCCCTTTCGCCCAGTCCGAAGACCGACCTCTACTAACCGTGATATCCAATTTTGAAAACGCTATGTGTTCTTAAACCAATTATTAGCCTAGAATTACTATGTTATGTGCGCAGCAAACAAGTATAGACTAGATTGCCTAATTTGGAAAGAGACATTGCATATCCGTTCGTTTTGAAAATGCTTTGGAATTTGCTACTCGCAAGTAGGCTAAAACACGGATTTCAATGAGTTCTTCCAACTCAAACAATCCAACCTTCACCCACAAGCATTCAAAACATTTTAACACATAAGCATCTAGCCACATGTTAAGCATGCTGACATGGCAACATTCACACTCATGCGATATGCTAAAGCGGAAATACTTACATCGTACTCCGTGCCAAAAACAAAGATTTTGTTAGCAAACATGCATGATCCAAGTCCATGTTAAGGCCTAATGCATCGCATACAAAGTGTTGCTAGAATAGGCTCGGCTATCCTAAACATGGTATGTGAGAAATGCACAACTATCACATATTCAGTTTGAAATTTGAAATACATATGCAGTTAGCATGATGTACCGAGCTCAATGCATGTAATACAAATGCATGGATGCACGCATGCATAGCATAAGGTATGCTAATTTAAACGTGTCCTAATACTAACCATTAAAGCCGGTAAGTAAAAGGGAAGAAAGAAGTGAGGTTGGAAGACATACACACCACCCACGCACACTTATTACAGATTTGCCCTCGCTCGGAGGGACCGAATAAATATTACAAATTAATTAACTACGCAAGCTAATTAATATTACAAATTGCCTAATTTAATTAACAAATTAAATAGACTAAGAAAAACAGTAAAACGCCTCGAGAAGCGCGCCGCCATGCACAAGCTGCCTCTGTTTTCCTTCCTTCACTCCTCTGGAGGCTGTCAAAACCTCAGGGTTACATCCCTGGATGCTGGGAGACCACACCGGCTGGGTGAAATTGCCACCGGCACTGGTATGTGGCCATCGGCACAGAATTGAAGCTGTCGGCAGAGAAAAGATTGCCGGCCGGCACCTTACACTGCCGGTCGCAGAGTATTCCTGCAGAACCTGCAACTGACAGCAACAGAGGGCAAGGCAAAGCATGGCAGCACAATTCAAGGCGTGTATGCAACAACCATGTCTCTTATCATTGTAATGACTCAACGGGACATGTGCCTCGGTTCTCGGACCACCAATCACGCATTTCCATGCATGATGGCCCAAAGAACCAAGTATGCAACTTTAATTTCAAATGCAATGCAAACTAATCAAACCAAAAAAGGCCCAATTCCTATCATCAAGTCAAGGAACAAGGCATGCATGCAAGATGCAATGCAACCTAAGCATACAAGCTAAGGATGCAACATGGCATGGCAACTAACTTATGCAAGCATGCAAGCATACATGTGGCAATGCAAATGGACGGCAAGATGGGCTTATACATGAATTAGGCAGCTCTAATAAGGCCTAAAACAGTGGCCATAGTGCTAAAAAGTGAGGGCTAAATGGCATGCACACACACATGCATATAAGGACCAACACTTAAGCACAAATCAAACAACATTCAAGCACACTTGAAAGAGGGAATCATGGACAATTAGCATGCAACATAAGCATTGAAATTATGCCAAAACATGGTGCCAAACCAAGCAATAAATCAAGCCAAGCATGCAACAAATGGCCCAAATGCTCAAGGCTAGTCAATGGAGCATTGGACTACACTAAGCAAAACCAAACATGGCATGAACTCATTGACCAAAAACAGAGTTTCGGGACATTAATGTAAGGCCCGAAGGACCACTTAGATGGCATCTAAATGGCTCAAAACAAAGGCATGCACAAATGGTCAAAACAAGGAGCATGCAACACATGCTTCCAAAGCATTAAAGAGACATGCAAGGCAATCAAACAAGCATGGAAATGGGACTGAAATGGCATATAGGATGGTCCCAAATCACCAAAACAATGCAAAGATGGCATGCAACACATGCACATACTCAAGGCTAACAAGCCCAAATACAAAGGAGCTATATCAAGCATGCCAAAATCAACCCAAGCACTTATGGACAGACCTAAAACATGGCAAAATAAGCATATAATCTTCACAAGACTAAGCCTAACATGCTCCCACAAAGGCTAAACCTAAGACATGTTAAGGCATAAACAAGGCATTACATGGCAACTATGCTAAGCATGCATGGAGTTCCAAACCAACTTAAAATCATGTTATATTATGGATATATAAGCATGAAAAAACAACCAAACATGCTCGACACACACTCAAGCATAGGCTTCCTTAAGAGGCCAAAATATGCCCTTTTCAAGGACAACAAGGAGAGGGGGTGCCCTCTCCTTCTTGGGACTTCAAGGCATCATCTTCACCACTGAAATCCCTCAAGATTTCAGTGGTGAAGAGACCCCAACACCAAAATCCCGGATCTAGCACAAAATGGCTCAAAATGAGGCCTTCAAGGCCTAAGGTGGTCAACAACCCTCAAACAACAAAACACTCTTAATAAACAACAAAGAGGGTCTAAAAACAGAACTTTTTTATGTTATACAATAAGCACAAAAACAGCTCTAAGATGGGTATAAAATCAATGCAAAAAAGGGGGAAAATGGGACTAGATTCTCACCCTTGAAGCCTCCTTCACAAATGATGCTCTAATGGCCTCCTTTGGCTCCAAACCAGTCAAGAAACTCAAGAACAAGCCTTAGAACCCTAGTTTCAAAAGGAAGGTGAAACACTAGGTGTTTGTGTGCAATAGTAAGACACAAAGCACCTAGTGAACAAAATGAGAGGGAAAGAGAGATAGAGAATGTATCTAACT
>NW_021026886.1:795239-893825 GCF_004153795.1 Camellia sinensis
AAGAGGGAGATCCCTCCATACACGTGTATGGAGGGGAGCAAAATCAATACAGCTGTCCTAAAATATCTGCAAAAGCAGATGAACAGCAATCGGCCGGCCAAAAATGCCATCTTGGCCAAAAAGAGTGCCGGCCGGCACAAAAAAGTGCTGACCGGCAATAAAGAGTGCCGGAGAGAAAAGATTGCCGGCCGGCACCTTACACTGCCGGTCGGCAGAGTATTCCTGCAGAACCTGCAACTGACAGCAACAGAGGGCAAGGCAAAGCATGGCAGCACAATTCAAGGCGTGTATGCAACAACCATGTCTCTTATCATTGTAATGACTCAACGGGACATGTGCCTCGGTTCTCGGACCACCAATCACGCATTTCCATGCATGATGGCCCAAAGAACCAAGTATGCAACTTTAATTTCAAATGCAATGCAAACTAATCAAACCAAAAAAGGCCCAATTCCTATCATCAAGTCAAGGAACAAGGCATGCATGCAAGATGCAATGCAACCTAAGCATACAAGCTAAGGATGCAACATGGCATGGCAACTAACTTATGCAAGCATGCAAGCATACATGTGGCAATGCAAATGGACGGCAAGATGGGCTTATACATGAATTAGGCAGCTCTAATAAGGCCTAAAACAGTGGCCATAGTGCTAAAAAGTGAGGGCTAAATGGCATGCACACACACATGCACATAAGGACCAACACTTAAGCACAAATCAAACAACATTCAAGCACACTTGAAAGAGGGAATCATGGACAATTAGCATGCAACATAAGCATTGAAATTATGCCAAAACATGGTGCCAAACCAAGCAATAAATCAAGCCAAGCATGCAACAAATGGCCCAAATGCTCAAGGCTAGTCAATGGAGCATTGGACTACACTAAGCAAAACCAAACATGGCATGAACTCATTGACCAAAAACAGAGTTTCGGGACATTAATGTAAGGCCCGAAGGACCACTTAGATGGCATCTAAATGGCTCAAAACAAAGGCATGCACAAATGGTCAAAACAAGGAGCATGCAACACATGCTTCCAAAGCATTAAAGAGGCATGCAAGGCAATCAAACAAGCATGGAAATGGGACTGAAATGGCATATAAAGTGACCCCAAATCACCAAATCAATGCAAAGATGACATGCTACACATGCACATACTAAAGGCTAACAAGCCCAAATACAAAGGAGCTATATAATGCATGCTAAAATCGACCCAAACGACTATGGACAGAGCTAAAACATGGCAAAATAAGCACATAAACTTCACAAAGGCAAGCCTAAAACATGCTCCAACAAAGGCTAACAACCTAAGACATGTTAAGGCATAAACAAGGCATTACATGGCAACTATGCTAAACATGCATAAGGTTCCAAAACCAACTTGAAATCATGTTATATCATGGATATATAAGCATGAAAAAACAAACCAAATATGCTCAACACACAATCAAGCATAGCCTTCCTTAAGAGGCCAAAATAGGTCATTTTCAAGGACAACAAGGAGAGGGGGGTGGCCCTCTCCTTCTTGGGACTTCAAAGCATCATCTTCACCACTGAAATCCCTCAAGATTTCAGTGGTGAAGAGACCTCAACACCAAAATCCCGGAGCTAACACAAAATGGCTCAAAATGAGGCCTTTTGAGGCCTAAGGGTGGTCAACAACCCTCAAACAACAAAACACTCTTAATAAACAACAAAGAGGGTCTAAAACAGAACTTTTTTTATGTTATACAAATAGCACAAAAACAGCTCTAAGATGGGTTAAAATCAATGCAAAAAAAGGGGGAAAATGGGACTAGATTCTCACCCTTGAAGCCTCCTTCACAAATGATGCTCTAATGGCCTCCTTTGGCTCCAAACCAGTCAAGAAACTCAAGAACAAGCCTTTTAGAACCCTAGTTTCAAAAGGAAGGTGAAACACTAGGTGTTTGTGTGCAATAGTAAGCAACAAAGCACCTAGTGACAAAATGAGAGGAAGAGGAGATAGAGAATAGTATCTAACTCAAACCTAAAATCAGAGCTCAACAATGGCTGTTTTTGCTCTCAAAATAATCCTAAATCTCTCCCAAGCCTCAAAGAGAGAGCCTCTCTCTATATCTCTTGTAAAGCTTAAAGACAAGCTTTACAAGAGGGAGATCCCTCCATACACGTGTATGGAGGGATGCAAAAGCAAGACAGCTGTCTAAAATTAACTGCAAAAGCAGATGAACAGCAAGCGGCCGGCCAAAAATGCCATCTTGGCCAAAAAGAGTGCCGGCCGGCACTAAAAGTGCTGACCGGCAACAAATAGTGCCGGCCGGCAATATACATTGCCGGTGGCAGCAAAACCGCCGGTGGCCTCTAGCCACTGCCGTGATGGGTGGGTGATGGTCCACAAGCCCTACCCTGCCCTTCCAAGGCAAAACACAAGTGTTTGGTGGCAAAACCAGACACTAAACGGTCGAGTTTCGGGGATCCTGAGGCAAGGCACGCGAGCCGAGGCCTTCCGGGAACTCCAACGAACACAAACATGGTGATCACCGAGTGTTCAAACAATTGACATCCAAGTCTTGAGGATGGTCAAAAATGGGGTGTCTACAACAACCCGGCACGTCCTTTCTCCCTTTTATTTACCAGCTTATGATGGTTAGATTAGGGCATGTTTCAATTAGCATACTTATGATAGCATGTTTGCATTCATTCATCTGTTTTACATGCACCGGGCTCGACGCATCATACTAACTGCATCGTATTTCAATTCCAAATTGAATACGTGTATCAATTGTTGGATTTCATATGCCATCTTAGAATAGCCGAGCCTATCTTAGTTCCATTTTTGCATGTGTTGCATTAGGCATTTCAGCATAGTTAGGATTCATGCATGATTTCTAATTAACTTCTTTCTTTGGCTCGGAGTACTCGATAAGTGTTTTTGCTTTAGCATCCTTGCATGTGTGTGTGTGACTACCATGATAGCATGGTTACCATGAGGCTCACTGCTTATGTGATATAACTGCCCGAATGCCTGTGGTTAAAGGTTGGATTACTTGGATTGGAACAATTCATTGATTGCGAGTTTTAAGCCCACTAGATAGTGGCAAAACCATGTTTTCTAAGCCCACCCGAGGGTGGCAAAATCTGCATTTTAAGCCTACTTGCGAGTAGCAAACCGCTTTCAAAAACAAACATGAAATGTTTTTGTTCCAATTCAGGCGATCCGGTCTATACTTGTATGTCGCGCTCATCACATAGTAATTCTAGGCTAATAAACCGGAATAAGAACAAATATGTTTTCAAAACTCGATATCATGGTTAGTAGAGGCCGATCTTTGATCGGGCGAGCGGGGGTGCTCACGAAGTGACCTTCCCAAATCGTACCCAAGTTCCCGAGCCGAGACAACTTTGGTGATGACGGACACGTGGCCTTAGGCAACGAGTCAGGGTTTCCTAAATTTCCCAAAATAAAACATTTAGGTGGCGAATCTGTATCTGGCAAAGCAGTCCATGTTTGGCACTTCTTTCTTAAAAATCAGTTTTCAAAAACGATTTGCCGAATTTGGACTCTTTGGTGATTCATCGGTCTTCCATTGCACTCTGCGAGATTAGATACAGGACCGTGACATTGAGTCTGAACTGTAGTGAGCCCAAATGAACTGAACGGGATTTCCCTCCCGGGACGTTCAGAGACGTCTACACCTTCCTCATTAGTCTAATCAAAGGTAAGGCTAAACTAGAGAAATCCTTCACAAAACAACAGTAATACCCAGCTTACCCCAAGAAACTACGAATTTCAAAGACATTCTTAGGTTGTTCTTGTGATAGCCAGAAAAATATATATATATATATATATCCATTTATTGGGGCTAACCCAAACGAGGCTTGTAATGGGTCCATCCCAAACAAATATCACACCCCCCCTCATCTATATAAAGAGAGGGCATTCCATTAGAGGAAGTATGTTATCTCTCTCTACACTACACACCAACACACTTCATTTTTTGTTTACCTTCATTCTGTTAATCAAGTGACTGACTTCACCATCGGAGTGTCTCCGGCTGGCAACCCCGGTTGGGTGGCGCCGATCATGCTCATCTTTGCAGGTCTACAAGGACAAAGTTCATCTCTTCATTGAATGTCTACAATCCATGTGAGAGGATATTTCATGGTCTCACAGTTCCAAATCTTGTACTACTTCTATTTTGGAAGAATCTACAGTTACCCCTTCCCCAGATACCACATGACCTAAGAACTTAACTTCTTTCAACCAGAATTCACGCTTCCCGAACTTAGCATACAACTTGTGGGCTCTAAGAAACTTAAGCACAACTCACAAGTGTTCCTCATGTTCCTCCTCAAAGGGTGAGTAAATTAAGATGTTATCTACAAAGACAACCACAAAATGGTCTAAGAACTTGCCGAAGATTCGATTCATCAAATCCATAAACAAGGCCGGTGCATGGGTTAACCAAAAAGGCATCACTAGGAACTCATAATGGCCATACCGCATATAGAATGCCATTTTCTAGATGTCCTCCTCTCTTACCCTCAGCTAGTGGTAACCCGATCTCAAGTCTATTTTGGAAAAACAACAAGAGCCCTTCAATTGGTCAAACAAATCATCTATACGAAGCAATGGGTACTTGTTCTTAACGGTTACCTGCTTCGATTTCTGGTAATCAATGCAAAGTTGCAATGCGCCATCCTTTTTCTTGGCAAAGAGAGCTGGTACTCCCCAAGGCGATGTACTAGGGCGGATAAAACCTTTATCTAATAATTCCTAGAGTTGAATCTTCAACTCACTCAACTCGGCAGGTGCAAATCTATATGGTGCCATAGAAATCGGTGTCGTGCCAGGCACTAAGTCAATAGAGAACTCTATCTCCTAGTGAGGTGGTAAACTAGTGAGGTCCTAGGGAATGACATCCGAGTATTCACAAACTACCCTCGGCAACTCAACTAGGACCATATCACTCTTAACAACCAAGAATGTAGCAAAAAGAAGACTAAGCTCGCCTCGACCACGTGGATCGCACACTGGCAATAAGGCTCTATAAACTCTGTCCCCCAAGAAATAAAATAATCACCACTTGAGGTACATACAGTAACCCTCTGATGGTAACAATCTATAACTGCTCAATAGGATGACAACCAATCCATACCTAATATAACATCAAAACTCAACATATCAATCAACACAAATACAAAAGGAAGTCTGTGACCAACAACCTCTATCTCACAACCCCACCGCCAATCGGTGACTCTACCTTGAGTGGAGATGCTAACCAAGCCACTTCTAACCCCAATGCCGATACGAATGTAGACGAACTAAAGGAATGAGATGCACCCGTATTAATCAACACATTGGCAATAGAATTACACAACGAGAAGTTACCTCTCACTACTGAAGGCGTTGGTACTAGACCTGGCGTAGTAACAACAAACATGCCTTGTAGGTCTCTGATCTACCTACTTACCCCTCGAAACAAAAGTCCAAAACACTAATTGAGTCGAAGAGGTTCCCTGATTAACCCTCGAGGCATGTGTTAAAAGTGTAACCTGATGGCTCTGTGTTTGCCTTTCACCAGACGTACCAGTTTAGTCACCTCGACTGAGGGCAAAACCTCCTCACATGCCCTAACTGCCCACATTAATAATAGGCAGGCAGCTGCCCTCTCCACTAACTCTGGCTCTAAGAACAAGCCGTCAACGGTGCAGACTGTTGCCCACCTCCCTTCTATGGGAAAACTATAGACTTATGACCTAGCTGGCCACACTTGAAACAAGTAATCCCTCCCTGACTAGCTCTCCCTAACCTGGAACTCAATACAAGACAAGTGGACCTAGACTGTGCTTCTTGGGACTGCATGCGGTGGAACCCCTTTGCCTCTTACTGTCTCGAGTCTCACCCTGAAGCTATTGACTTCTCCTGGAGCCCCTCATCCGCTGCTCCTCCATCTGAACCACGGTCTAAAGATGAGTCGCCGCCTTTACAAGGCATACATAGTCCCTAAGCATTAACCCAGCCACTTTGAACAACAGCCTAATCATCAACTTTTTCTCAAACTTGATGCAACGGCGTTCCTCCATTGCCACGAGTTTTGATGCAAATCTAGAGAGGCTAGTAAAAGCTACCTCAAACTCAGCTGCTGGTAAGCTAAGCTGCTTGAGCTTCAGAAACTGCTCCATCAACTTCTCCTTAGCAGTGGGAGGCAAAAACTTGTCAAGGAAGGCATTGACAAACGCCGCCCAAGTCACCCCCATGCACCCACGATCACCCTTCAGGTGGAAGGATGCCAAGGTCACCCTCAACCTGTCGTCCTCGATGCTAAGCATCTCGAACATCTTCATCATCTTCTCTAGCCACTCATCCACCTTCAGTGGCTCCTTTAGATCCCCCAAAAAGTCAACTGGATTCAACCAGAAGAACTCTGTTTCTAAGAAAGACGACCCTGTCTCAACAACATAGGCGTGGACTTGATTCTTAACTGTGAGAATGTCCATGGATTACTGCAAACCCCCAGCCACTTCACGAGCCAAAGCACCTATGGCCTGTTGACCAATTGGTTTAGCCACATTGGTCTGACCAACTTCTTCCTCCTACGTGAGAATTTCATCTAGTAACGACACCTCATGTGGTCTAAGACTACCACCCCTACCACTGCCACGTCCACATCCACATCCATGTCCTGACATCCTAATGAAGGTAATACAAGAGATTAGCATATTTACAAATGTGCCGAAGACAACTCACTTGCGTCCTAATGCGATGGACAATAGATAATTTATTCTACATAAGTACATAATCATATAAACATATACAAACTTCCTTTCTAGATAATGATTGTCCCACGGCGCTACCAGAGTTTCAGTTAGAAATAGTAGTGATCAAGTGCTCTTCTAATAGGACTTCTAGAAGCCCGTAGACCCAATCAATATCTTAGAAACTAAATTTCATACTCACTTTTTCACTTAAGCATGTTATCACATAGCATACCATACATACAATTATATCTATCAAGCGAGATAAGCCCATTGTGGCAAGAACCAGTTCCCACGTACCCAAAATATTCAAACCCGGTACGCTCTGATACCAAGTTGTAACGCCCCGAAATAAAAAACGATAAACTATCCATTATATTTATTAAATAACAACACATGAATAAGTAATTATCTTCCATTGGTTCCAACTGATTGCAAAAAAGAGTAAAATGTGCAGATACACATTCACAAGCCTAACTCTGAATCTATAGCATATATTACATAATAGAGAAATAGAATGAAAGTTAAACAAATAAGAAATGCCCTAAAGGCATACAGATTTCCAAGACAGTGCTTCGTTACAACAAAATAGATTTAAATCTAATATAATTAAAGCCCTAGGCTTATACAAAATAAATACAACAAAATAAACAAAATGAAGCTCTTGCTTCCAAGTCCTCCCAAGCTATTGCCTTGGCGGAGGCATATCATCAGCACCTGAAAATGGTTTTCCTACAAAGGGTGAGCCAAAGTCCAGTAGAAATAATCCAACACAGTATATGAATCTTGATGGAGTTATAAGATGAATGCATATGGAATGCACATGCCAAAACATTTTATATCTCTTTCAAAACCATGCAATGTCAGGTTTATATCATAATTAACATATTTCATTTTCAATAGAAAACAGGACTGTGAATGCACTCTATGAATCTCTAGGTACATGTCTCCAAGTAGACAATACAGGTACTACCAATTTGTCATTTTTAATGGTATTAACCGGAAGACTCGACACCTATCCGCACGAGTTTTTGATCTTTCACTATGGACACACAGGCCAACTTAACAACATAACCATACCCCCTACCCAGATTTACTAAGTATTCACCCTTTTTCTCAAAACAACATACATTTTCAAACTTGTTAAATGTACAACAATGCTCAATGCAATGGATGAGAAAATAGTTTCAATTCTTCTAATTCTCATGCAATTTCTACAACAATCATAATTATCCTCTACCGATAGCCCAATACAAATATCTCTAAACAAATAAATAAATTCCACTAAGATAAACTTTCTCAAATTTCAAGGTGTGAGTGGTAATACATACCCAACTCCACCATCCTCATCAAAACCAATCAGATTTCACAATTTCAACATTAATTCCATATATTTATAAAATCTATACTTGAGACATTTACGGTAAAACCCCATTTTTTCTTTATAAATCAATCCGAAGAATAAAAATTCACCTTTTCATCACAACTCAACAATAAATACACTTCCTCAATCATTTCCAACAGCCCATTTGAAAACCCTCTTTTGACATCAAGCCAAAACCCTAAGTTGTTCAAAAATCCACTTTTTCATATTGTTGTTTTATAGAAACAAATAGCTAAGTTAAAAATCATAAGTGTGGAAAAATCCCTACCTCAAGCTTAGAAGACAAGAGAAGGAATGGAGAAACTTCAATAACGTCGAAACCTAACTTTTCTTCGATCAAAAGGAAGCTCTCGGAGTGTTCTACATTTTTATAAAAGGGACACAGGTGAAGAAATAAATAGATCTAGGTGTATTGTAGAGAGAATGTGAGTTTTAGAGGGAGAGAGAGTCTCAACTTAGGGTTTCTAGAATGTTTAGAGAGAGAAAGATATGCAGAACTGAGCCAAAAAGGTAACTTTACAAACTGATATACGCGCAGACTACTTGAGCACAAGAATGGTCACTCGAGTGTCCAAACACAATAAGTGGAACCGCTCGAGCGAAGAGGTTTACCGCTCGAGCGAAGAATACCAACTTCTAGAAGTTTTGCAGACGGAAGACCACCATTTGAGCTCAAGAAGGACCACTTGAACCAACACCACTCAAGCGCAAGAAAGAGTGCCCGAGCGAAGAATACCACCTACCAGTATCTATGCAGACCTGAAAAAGTACTGAGAGCTCACAAAGACAACTGGAGCACAAGAATCGCCGCTCGAGCGAAGAGGCAAAATTCTGGGCAACAACCGTTTTGAAAAAAGCAAGCTACTAACTTGTTCGAAATGCAACCGAGACACTCCAATAACCAAACTCAATGAAGAATAAGGAGAAACAAAGCATGGACAACCATATAAGACAATGAAACTCGGATCTAGAACATCAAATGGGTCAGGTCTAAACCAAAATCCCTATAACTCTAATCCATCAGCTAGCTAAAACTCTCACATCACTAACCAATCCTTGGCCCTTCGCTTAGTAGGGCTTAGACATCATCGAACTTCTGGCATGGGGAACTGGGAATAGAAAATTCTTCATCACTGCAACCGACTATTTCACTAAGTCGGTGGAAGTGGAAGCACTGGCAAGTGTCAAGGAGGCAAACACAAAGCGGTTTGTCATGAGGAATGTCATTGTTCGTTTCAGCATCCTGGGTACAGATCGCTGACAATGGAATACAGTTTGATAGAAAAATTCTCAAAAAGTTCTGTGTTGATCTCAAGATCGAATATTAGAACTCCACTTCGAGCTATTCGCGGAGCAATGGGTAGGCAAAGTCGTCAAACAAAACAATCATTAATGGCGTGGCGAAATGGCTTAAAAGTGTAAAAGAGAAATGGGTTGAAAAGTTACCCCATGTGTTGTGCGCTTACCGGACTACGGCTCGACGCTCAACCGGAGAGACTTCCTATTTCCAAACCTATGAAATGGAGGTTGTTATTCCACTAGAAGTTGGTGTCCTAACCATCTGGTCAGAATTATTTGAAGATGCAAGTAACAAAGAAGCCATAGCTCAAGCACTGGACATGGCAGAAGGCTGAAGAGAAGTGGTACTAATCAAACTTGCAGCTTATCAACAACAACTTATCAAGTGTTTCAACAAGAAGGTCCTCCTAAGGTAGTTTACACGCGGTGAATTGGTTTTGAGGAAATTTATGCATCACAAAAGAGTATCTAGCGAAGGAAAGTTAGGTCCCAATTGGGAGGGACCTTACAAGGTTACAGTTGTTGCTAGAAATAGAGCATATTATCCGGAAGATCTCAATGCAAATGCATACCTCAACCCTAGAATGTAGGAAATCTCAAAAAGTACTATCGGTAGTATGTCTTCCTAAATATCTATCAAGTGTAATGGCATTTTTCTTATGATTAATGGAAAATGTCTATTTGCTTCCTTGAACTTTTATTTCTAGCACTTGTAAAGCCTTAATGCCAGAACTGATTGATAATTCACACAGCCCTACAAGATCTAAATTATGGGGCGTAGTTCAAACTAAAGATTCTTTGGACTAAGGAAGAGTTATCAATAACTCTCAAAATAAGCTTCATTGGGAGTGAACAGATTTTAACAAAGTGAATGAATGACTTTTGGAATTACCTTCGGTTCAACCGAACAAAAATTAGCTTCGTGACAACCGAATGGAAATTAGTTTTGGGACGACCAGATGGAAATTAGTTTCGGAACGATTGAACAAATTTAGCAAAGTTAAAGTAATTTAACTTTCAAAATTCAAGTTTGGATTGCTATCAAACATGCCAAGTGGTATTGCTTGGTGGAACTACATTTGGCAACCAAATGGACTTAGCCAAGTGGTATTGCTTGGTGGAAACTACACTAATGAATTTTTCAAACATTACTATTACTTTTTCTTAAAATCACAGGATTTTCAAAGTCACAAATGACTTTCCTTAAGTACAAGTCCATCACATTCAACACTTCAGTACTGCTTGATGCAAACAGAGTTGGAACAGACTTGGGTATTCATTTAGAAGCAACCTTTCAGCACAGGTCTAACTCAACTCCAGGTGAGGCAAACAATTGGTTTTTTAGAACCAACCTAAACTTGAGTAAGACACTCCTCTGTGACTTTGTTACATTTAAATGCATTAATGCAAGCAGAGTTGGAACAGACTTAGATAGTTCTCTTAAGAGTAAAGCTTTCAGTACAAGTCTTACTTAGCTGTAGGTAGGGGCAAGCAATTATTTTTTCATAACCAATCTGGAAGTAAGTAAGACACTCTCCTTTGATTACATACAAACACAGTTATGCAGCACATTGTATAACCAGATCGACCAGCTATTTGGCCTGATAGTCCCAACAGTGCTTGGCCGGGGACAAACAGTACAGATATACTCAGATATGAAAGCAAAATCAAATTGCAAAATTAAGAACATCAAAAAAGAAACGGCCTTACAAACATCCAAAAAGAAAAGTTGTCTTAAGGATCATGGGAGCAACTCGTCAAGGAGACTGAGTTCTAATGCAGCAAAAGAAAAAGAAAAGCATAATATGAAAAAACAAAAAACCAAAAAACCAAAAAAATAAATAAATAAATAAAGAAACCAAAAAACAAAACACAAAAACAAAACTAAACTAAAGTCTTAAAGGGAATACTTCAACTTTCATCAAAATGAGGAACTTCAGAGGTTAGATCCACAGCTTTCTTCGAAACACTCATTAGGGGAGAAGCAGAGGCATCACTGATATCTTGGGGGACAGGAACTTCCTTAGCCTGCTCATCTGCAGCATCCAGGGATGTGCAAAATATCGCCCAATCAGCTAAAACCACACCAATCCACATCAATCCGCACCGCTCTATCCGCTAAATGCAGTTTAAATTTTAAAATTTATAATCCGCCTTCGAAACCGCTTCGCTCCGCTATAGTTAATACGTATATATTTTATAACCTACAATGAAATATCAAAGTAAAAATGAGTGTGAGAGAGATTTAAGATGTGAAATTTAATACAAATTAGTAGTTATATATATGAAAAATATTATGTAAAATTAGTTTGTGTTATATGTATGAAAAATATTATGCAAATTAGTGTTGTATATTATGCAAAGACTTGATAATTGGTTAGAATATTCTTAAATTCGTCAATCTGCCCAAAACCACTGAAACCATAATTTGCCAATCCACCAATCCACTAATCCACCATTCAGTTTATAATTTTACTCTCAAAGTGCCTGAACCACACCGCGCACACCCCTAGTAGCATCAACTTCTAGGGTCTTACCTTCTCCAGCATCCATTGGTTTGTGAGCAACATCACTTTTTGAAGTCTTGTTGGCAGAACCAGCACTTGGGGAGGTCTTTGATTGAGGAGTTTCAGGAGTAGTAGCGACTTTGAGACTATAGGACTTTGAGGGTACATGGACATCCTGGAACAGAGGGGACCCTTCATGAACTTTGGCAGCAGTCAAGGCACTCATCTACCTTTTAAGGAAGAGCTTGTCATGAAGAACCAGAACATTCTCCTTGTAGGTTGCACCAGCCTCGTCCCAATTTTGCTACCAATACTTGGCCTCAAGAGTTGAGCACTCAGCAGCTATTATAGCGATAACAACCTACAGTTCAGCAACCTTCCCCTCAAATCTAGCATGCGTCTCAACAGTAGCCTCTTTGGATTTTTCAGCCGAAGTAACAATCTTGTTCAGTCAAAAAACCTCTCTCTCTGCAGTGCTTCGATCCTCCTTCTTGGCCTCTAAGTTCGTAGTTAATCTCTCAGAACTCATTGCGTCCTCCAATATAACCTTTTCCAGTGCTTCAGTTCGGGTAATGGACAAATGCATCCTCTAGATACACTGCAGCAATAGAAGATAACGAGAAAAGGAAATGGTACAGCCAGACAAGAAAGACCAAAAGAAATTACCAAAACACTTACAGCGGTCATCATTTGCATGGTTCCTTTCAGAATGGGAATGTCACGGTGTCCATTATGATTTGCCATGTCTACCAACAGGGGCAAAGTCTTGGTAAGATCAAAAGCAAGCTCTCCAGATGCAACAACGGAGTCAGAGGTTAAAATGAGTCAACCTGATGCAGCATGAGTGCTTCCCACTATTTAAAAAACTGATCAACAACAGGCTTTTCAAGAGCCTCACCTACCTTTTCTTTTCGAGTTTCTCTTCTTCTCTACCTAGCCCGTTCGAGAACTAGAACTTCAGATTCAAGAACAACAATGGAGGGGCTAGTAGCTCCTATCTCCAGTTTCATTTCCATCAGATTCTTCAGCTTGGCCTTAACTCCAGTTGTCTCCAAAGCCAAAGAGAAGCCAAAAGCCTCAACCTCCAAATCCACCATTACCCACATTTTTGACATCGATCTACCTCTCACAGAACTAGGGAAATGAGAAGAGGTCCTTTCAGGAGAGTGGATATGGGCACAGTGATAGCTAATGATCAGTGTAACAGGGGGTGTCTCAATCTCAATATTTGAATTAAGCAAAGATGTAGCAAGTTTTGCTTTATTCGAAATGGTGGTGCGATAGGTGGCCTAATAGTTCAACAATTTAGGGGCAGACCTTTTCTTGTACCATTGAGCGGCCCTGATTGCTTCAAAGTTCTCTCGATTTGGCCTCTTTTGGTAGCAAAATGATTCTACAAAACAGGGAACAGAGTTAGCATAGCATTCAAATAGGAAAAAAATAAAAATAGAAGGACTAAAATACAAAGGCAAAAGATTCAAACCAAGATAACCATCCTTTTGGGGCATCCATTTAGTCTGGATCTTCGTCCTAGCATGGAACTCCCAGTTCCCACCGACTTGAGAAAAGTCGTCATTGTGTTTATCAGAGTCAGGCAAACTAGTAACAAGATGAGAATCAACAGAGCAGACGCGATGGTAATAGGTGTTATAATCCTTGTTATGGGAAAGGGCATAGCAACCCAAGATGTCCCAGACATCTAAATTCAAGCCCAACCACCTGTTCAAGGCAGAGACACCACAGACTACTCAAAACAAATTTACAGAAACTTGAATGGGGGTGAGTTGAACTTGTTGGAGGAAGTAGCGGACCAAAGGGTACAAGGGGAGCCGTACTCCTCCAACAATAGCGGCAACTAGAAACGCAGTGGTGCTCCTTGTAACCATACGTTTGGCATTGACCTTCACTAGCGTAAAGGTAGGAATATCATAATCGCGACAAAATAAGGCCATTGCTTCTAGAGTATCCACTAAGGCACGAAATTTACACATAACCTAGACCAAGAAAGAAAAAGACAAAGCAACACTAAAAGAAGAGTAGAGAAATAGTACGAGTCATTGGAAATAGTGGGGTGAGGGTCAACAATGGCAATAGAGACCCAAAAGGCAAAGAAAGAGAGGTTTGGAGGAACTTATAGAGATTTAGTAGATGAATGACCATCGTTGAAAAAGAATGCAAGTCTTGGAGCCTAGAATCTAAAAAGGACAATGGCATCTGGAACCAGCAACAATGGAGACAAAAGTCGAAACGAAGCACCGTCGAAGCCAGAGGAAAGGGAATGAAAAGATTTTTGGGATTTCAAAATTTTGGAAATTGGTGAAGAAGTGAAAGGATTGCCTTAGGGTTTTAATAACCCTCAATCTATGTGATGGTACGAATCATGTCCCTCTGCAGGAGAGTGATGCACTACCTCTACACACCAACACCACACCCCCACGTGTTACTGTGAAAGGACGCATACAGAGCGCATGATGGGTTTGAACCGTCACCAAGGCTGAACTGAGGAAAAGTTGAACCGGTGCAACAGTTGGGACACCAAGCAGTTGCTCCCACTATGGGGAACCTTAGCGCAAGCTAGAGAGCAAATGAAGGGACAAAATATAAATGGGTCAGATCTAAGCCTTGGCCAGTCCAAATCACTAAGCGCAAATCGGAATGGGCCAGATAAGTATATGGGCCAATCTATTAAGCCCATCTCTATAAAGAATGATCCTCCCAAGTCCTCAAGCACTTAGGCCTAACATGTAGAGGAAAGGCCAGCACAGCCGCGATGTTGGGCTAGGCAGAACTACTGGACTTAATTCCTGGACTGAACTGGTGGGTTGAACCTATCAGTAGAACCAAAGTGGGTTAAGCACACATAAAGCTATCCAGATGGGCTAGCCCATCTCTACAAACAATCTTATAAAAGGCCATGCCGAGGCACAACTGGAACTGAGCTAATGGAACTTCACAAAGAAACATAGAAGCTGTGAGTGTATACATGTACAGACTGTCACCTCAGCTAGTCCCCACTTCGTAGAATCACAGAAACAGTTAACAAAGAGAATATAATCTGTTATATGCATGGCTACAATGAGTACATGTCTCCATGGTCAAACTATCTTTTGGTCCTTCACCTTAAGCAATGCTAAGGGAAGCCTTGAGGCATCCAAACACCATGAAACCATCTTGGGCAACAAGTAAAGTATTCTATATAAGCAAGCTTCACATTATAGGTAACCAACTTATCTTAATTGATTCTAACTCAACAAAACTCAAACACTTTTTTTCTTCCTCTCTCTACACCTAGAGAGAGCCCTTCATCTCCTCCGATCATCATTCCCACGTCGGAGAGGTTTTTCGCCCAAGCCTTGTTTTGCAAATCCCTAGTTCCTGGATAGTCCATTCTAGCTATAGAGCTCTGATCCACTTCATCTAGTGCGGAATTTGGTATGCACAAAGAAGAAGAATTCAGAAAATTAATCATTTTGAGCAAATAGTTTCCTTTATTTCCTTCTGGTACTCCTCCATTTTCTCAATCAACAAATCTGCAAATTCGCAATACGATAGAAAATCATACCGTGGCCCTCCGATCATGTATTGCTTGAAAGGATCACCCTCAACAACCTTATTGTGACCCACAAGAAAGTTCCAAACGAACAAATTAGAACTCCGAATTCACAACCTCCTGTGTCAACCACAGTTGATTCTTCAAATACCCGCAATTGTATAACATCATAGAAGACAAATTCTTTCTCAAATACAGTCTGCAACGCAACATCCATTTTTGAAGTCTCTTTATGTGCATAGGTAGGTTGAAAACATATTAGAGCATATATAATTCTTGTCCACCAAGTCAATTAATTCCTTAATTTCAATGATCATTGACGCACCGTTAGAGTTTACTAGCCACAATGATGGTTGCACTATCGGAGTTCTCCGTTGTAGACTTCTTTTCGACATCTATATGATGCTATGAACATGTATGTATAGGTGAAGTGTATAGATTTATGGTCATTTCTAGAAGTGAAAACAAATTTATATACCTTGGTTAGTCTTTGATTAGGTTAGTTTTCAGTTAGTGTTCAGGGAATCATATTCTTTCTCGCTTAGCTGCTCACCGATAGCCAAGTCAGTGATAACAAGGAACTCTAAACACATACCCTGGGACCAAACATCTCATCTATGCTCTTGTTGCCAAGTTCACATACACTGGGAGAAAAGTTTATCCTAAGAGAGAGGGGACAACCCTTCTATGTTCCAATAGTAACAGTTCGAAGGGATTTTCTTGGAAAGCATGTGGTACCAATGGAAAAAGGAGTTCAATCAATCAGCTATTAGCAATATATGGAGCTCGGCACCTTTAGGCCGGTGAACTGGGCCTTTCTTTCTTTCAATCAACAAATTCATATTTTAGTATATAAAGAAAGTGAGGAGAGCAAGTCAGAGGGAAGCCGGAGGAAGGTCCTTGATTATCAAGCAAGATCACTTTAGCATTGAGCGAATTTGATATAGAGATAGCAGAGCTGGTAATCTAAGGTATAAGACGCTCATCCTCAAATCAAACAAAGAAATAAGGGAATTCCGTTGAGTTCTTAATAATAATCAGAATTTTTTTCCGTATAAATGACAAAACATATTTCTTTTTCTAATGTTTCAAAAAACTCCATTTCTTTTTTTTCTGATGATATTTTTGAAAAATGAACTTCATTAATTGATTAGAACACATGTTTCTTGATAGTATCTATGGATACTATCAAGTTAGAAGGAAGAATGAATCACTCGATTTCCTAGGTAAAATAATAAATATTATTTTTGTAGATTAGATATCATGTAAATAATTTCAATAGTAATAGAACTTTACTCTATTTCTTAGTATCTCGTCAAATTTGAAATTTTTTTATAAGTTCATTGAAGAAGTTTTATTTACTCAATAAGTTTCCCTCTCTTGTTTTGTTTGTCCACTACCCTTTTATTATATATTATATGTAAAAACTGAAAAGGAATCACGAAAGGACATCAGTTCAAATATTGGATTTTCGAATTGAGAGAGATATTGAGAGAGGTCAATAATTCTCACTATTTCATAGATTCATGGACCCAATTCAATTTAGTGGGATCTTTCATTCACGTTTTTTTATACCAAGAATGTTTTATAAAACTCTTTGACCCTGGAATTTGGAGTATCCTACTTTCACACAATTCATAGGGTTCCACAAGCAATCGATATTTCACGATCAATGGTGTAATACTCTTTGTAGCAGCGGTCCTTATATATCGTATTAACAATCAAAATATGTTTGAAAGAAAAAATCTCTATTTGATAGGGCTTCTTCCTATACCTACGAATTCCATTGGACCAATTGCTGGAAAAAAAATTAAATATCATATCCCTTTTGTTTGAAGAGAATGCTATCTAAAAAACAAATAGATAATGAATAGTAAGTAATGATTCCTTTTGAACCAAAGTTATATGTCTAGAAATCCATATTTTATTTTTGCAATTTTATTCATTTACAAAAAATTCTAATAGATCTAGATAGACATTGGTTGACACGGGCATATAAGTCATGTTATACTATTGAATAAGTCCGAATGTGGATCAAATAATAAATATTCGTTTTTACATGGTCTACGAGCTGCTGCTAAATCAATTAGTTATGAAATACCATTGACTTTGTGTGTTATCAATATCTCTACGTGTAATTCGTTGAATCATAAACTTTCTCTTCTTTCCCTTTTTCTAGGAAAGAAGTTAAATGAATTGAATATATATTTTCATTTTTTTTTATTCATCATTTGAGTTGATGAACTAAACCAGATAGTTCTGTGAGTGAAAGAAAACGGCTTATAAATTCGCGGTAAAAAGATTGAGTCTCGTTTCCCATGTACAAGAGAAGGAAGTTGCTTGGGTGGGTTTGTATTCTCACTCTACGTGTGTATGATGGTGGCTTGCTGAAAAAGGGAGGCACCTGAGAAGAGTATAGTTTGACTTTAATTTTTCCTAACATAAGTATGAAAAAAAAAAAAATCAAAACGACACCGTTGATGCACAATAGGGGACACTAGACACCAAAGGACAGCAGTGACTCTGCTTCCTACTAAATCTTATGTCGATATTTCTATAACACAAATAATTTGAGGCCTTGTTTGTTTTCCTCCATAGTTCATGGATCATAAGATTGGATTACCAATCCCATGAGCCTCACAAAAAACATGTTTATTTGGAGAAATGGTCATGGAACTAAGTCTCATGAGATTAGGAATACCCTCTAATAAGAAAACTAACAATCTCATAGAGAAGTGGTATTTAAATCCAAATCCATGAAAAATGATTATTTTGCCTCCCATTTTATAAAAAATAACAAATTCACATTCTACATGATAGTAAGGATGGGCATCGGTCCATTGGCCTGTCCAATTGCTCAGTCCAGCCCCATTTTTTTAAGACTTGGGAAGATTATTTTAGTCCATAGGGTTGGGTTTGGTTAACATTTTTAGTCCAGTACATTAATAGGTTGGACTCGGGATTTATACTTTCAACCCAACCCGACCAGCTATTAAATTAATTAATCATAATATATTAAAAAATATATTTTTTATTGAGATCTAAACTTTATCTTTGTTAATTTCATTGAAACGCACATTTGTCGTGATATTTGATTGAATTTATTTAAGAAATCTTTCAACATATATACAAAATCCTTCAATTTAAAATGTTGTTAGTATATATATTTAAGAAATATAATGTGTAATTGAATTTAATTATGGAATGTTGTAAAAAACAATAAAAATAAATAACATATAGCCCGATGGGTGGATATGAGATTAATAAACATTTTTTAGCATAGTCTTGGACAAATGTGGAGGTGCAATGATAGAATCGGGTTGGGCTTGGATAGGGATAGACACAAAATTCTTTATTATATAGTGTCAGCCCAACCTGATGAATACCCACTCCTACATGATAGTGACTTTTACATAATTTCATATATTTAATCCCAACTAAATGATACCATCATAGTACAACATAAACAAACACAAACTATTTTATGCTTCTAACTTAATCTAACACAATATTAATTCACTCACTCAATTTTACTGTAACGCCATCAAAATACAGTATAAGTCAAACATTCACAAGATCCATAAGCATAGGAGAAATATTAAATTTTCATTCATCAGAGTCTTCTTTACAAAGATATTACATGTAATTCTAACTACAAATAATAAGGTAAGTGCCCTACGGGCTGACATCTTTCCAAGTATTAACTTCGTTACAACAAAAGAGAGTCCCAGCTCTATACATAAAAAGCCCTTGGCTTGAATATACATGTAACACCAAAACAAAATAACCAAAAGGGAGTCTTCAACTCTTAAACCTCCTAAGCTAAGGCCTTGGAGGCAACATGTCTCATGAACCTGAAAAATGGTGTCCCAAGTAGGGTGAGCCAATGCCCAATAGAGATATGCTAAATAGTATATGAGAATTAACTAAAACATTAGCATCTGATAAATGTGTAACATTCGTAAACTACATACATCCTTTCCATAACCAATCAAAATTCACATCCATACTTCAATCCATTTCCATTTATTTATCCAAATCAATTCATTGACATAGTTCATTGATATCTAAACATTTCAAAATGAGACTACAACTCATATTGTCAACACTTCAATCATAAACATCATTCATGCACTTCCATTCACTTGCCATTTTACGGAACTGCGTCTGAGGGAACCAGCACCCAAATATATATGATTTTGGGACTTTCACCCTAGACACTCCGGCCAACTTAATTAACAATGGAGTCCATCCCCTATCTCCTCCACACAATGGAGTACATACCCTATCTCCTCCCAAACAAAGATACATGTACAATGTATTTAAATACGTTGTCATATACAATGACCAATTCAATCACATATACAATGTTTATATCCAACCATCATATTCGATGATATAATTCAATTGATTAGTTTCAATTTACCTAATCATCATACAGTTTCTACAACAATCGTGGCTATCCTCCACCAATAGCCTAAAACAGATATATCTAAACAGATAAATAAATTTCTTAATAGATAATTTATCACATTTTCCATAGGTGAGTGATTCATCAATCCAACTACACCATTCAATCACAATTTCCTCCAATTTCATGATTCTCAAACCAATTTCATATTTCCATAATGTTTTCGTCATTTACACAAATAATGTATATAATTCAAATTAGGGATTTTTCTCTCTTTTACTATTTCAAACCCAAAACCCTAACTTCACCCCAACCAACCATTTATGCAAAATGACCAATATTTATGTTAAAGCTCATAGTAGTGAGTAGATTATCCCTACCTCAGATGAAGAAGCTGAAAGGAGAAGAAGAGAAAAACTCAAGATGCTCTAAACTTGGATTTCTTCGGATCAAAATGAAGCTCACACAATGCTTTACCATTCTAACAAAGGGACTAGGGTAGAAAACCTCTAGAACAAGGTGTATTTGTAGAGAGAGAGAAAGTTTAGAGAGAGAGACAGCCAGATTTAGGGTTTGGAGTGAAAAGGAGATGAAAAAGTGATAAAAATCACGCTGCTGCGAACTGATATATGCGAGGCTCGCTCGAGTGACCAGACACAACAAGGACCTCGCTCGAGCACAAGAAGCGTCGCTTGAGCAAACAATGAGAAGCTTTAGGTCTTCAACCAACACAAATGCACGCTTGAGCGCAAGAGTTCTCACTCAAGTAAAGGAACAAATAATACAGGGCTCGCTCGAGCGCAAGAAAGCTCACTCGAGTGAAGAATGCCAACCTTTAGGTCTTACGAAGACGCAAACGCATGCTCAAACGCAAGAGTTCTTGCTCGAGCGAAAAGACACACCACGTAAGGCTCGCTCGAGCGTAAGAAAGCTCGCTCGAACGGAAGCTGCGTCTGAAAAGAAACCTGAGAACCCACAATCCTCGCTCGAGCGAAGAAGCAAATACCTAGGGCTCGCTCGAGCGCAAAAAGCCTCGCTCGAGCGAAGAAGGCAAAACCTGGGCAGCAACCACTTGAACCAACTCACAACCAACCTGTTCCAAACTCACCCAACACATCCCAAAACTCAAATACAAAGAATTAAAGGATGGAAACAAGATATAGACAATAACACACAACCACAGATCCCGAGTCCGGAGCAAAACAAAGGTCAGGGTAAAACCTGGATCGCTATATTTACCAGACTAACAACTTTATCTAGCTTAATCCAAAAAATAAATAGGAGGGTAAGGCCACTTGCTTTGAAAATGCCCATACCGTACAATAACACTTGGCCAGCAAGTGAACACATCCTCCATGAACTCATGGAGGTCATTGTAGACCGCCCGAACTCCGCTCCACGCGCGAGGGAGCGAATTGTAGTTCTAGCTACTACAGTTCGGACTCCTATCACGGTTCTGAATCTAATCTCACAAAGTGCAATGTAAGACTGATAAATCACCAAAGAGTCCAAATCCGGCAAATCATTTTGGAAAATCGATTTTAATCAAAAAGCGTCAAACATAGACTGCTTTTCCAGATTTAAGAGTCGCTACCTAAATATTTTATTTGGAAAATTTAGGAAACCCTGGCTCGTGCCTAAGGCCGCGTGACCGTCATCACCAAAGTTGCCTCGGCTCGGGAACTTGGGTACGAGAGAGGAAGGTCCTGAAATGAGCACCCCCGCTCGCCCGATCAAAGATCGGCCTCTACTAACATGATATGTTGTTTTGAAAACACATGTGTTTTTATTCCGGTTATTAATCTAAAATTTCTATGTGATGCGCACAGCACACAAGTATAGGCCAAATCACTCAATTTGGAACAAAACATCTCATGTTTGTTTTTCGAAAATGGTTTGAAGTTGCTACACGCAAGTAGGCTAAGACGCGGATTTGCCACCCTCAAGTGGGCTTAGAAAACAACATGATTTTGCCACTCCGCAAAGTGGGCTTAAAACGCGCATTTTGATGAATTGTTCCAATTCAAGCAATGAAGCCTTCATCCACAGGCATTCATGTAGTTAATCAATTAAGCAATTAGCCTCATGGCAATCATGCTATCATGGCAGTCACTTACACACATGCAAGGATCCTAAAGCATAAACACTTACAGTGTACTCCAAGCCAAAAAAGAAGCTAATTAGAAATCATGCATGATCCTAACTATACAAGATGCCTAATGCAACGCATGCAAAAACGCAACTAAAATAGGCTCGGCTATCTAAGATGACATATGAATGCTACACTTGATACATGTATTCAAATAGGAATTGAAATACAATGCAGTTTGTATAATACGCCGAGCCCGGTGCATGCAAAACAGATGAATGATGCACGCATGCGAACATAAGTATGCTAATTGAAACATGCCCTAAAACTAACCATCAAAAGTTGGTAAATAAAAGGAAGAAATACGTGGGGTTGGAAGACATTCACACACTCACGTACACTTATTACAACATTTTCCCTCTCGACGGAGGGTCCGAATAATAACCTAACTAGCTAATCTAAGCTAATTAAACTAATTATTACAAATCAAAACTAATTAACTAATCCTAGTTAACTAATTATTTGTTACAACACAAATTGATTAGTTAAGCGCGTTAACTAATTAAGTACAAAACCAAAGCATTAGCTAGCTAAGCAAAGAAGCTAAGTAAAGCAGTAAAAGAGGAGCCTCGGGGTGAGAAGTGTATGCATGTTCGATCGCCTTGCTTGGAAATCCATTGCTATGCCCCAACTTGCCTATGTTTGCATTTGATCTCAGAACACTGCACAAAGCTCCAGATAGCTTCTACCTCAACTTGGAGACCTCCAGGAAGGTTACCGACCACTTAATGGTGGTGTAGACCACCTGTAGACCACTTACACATGCTGCAGACTAGAAAGAGTGGTCGGCCAGCCACTTTTACTGGTCTACCGACCAGAAAATGCTGCCCAACTCCAGTTTGCTGCAACAGAGAACAAGAAGGGGCACGGCAATGTATTTGCAAGGTATGTGTGCACAACCACCCTCCCTATCATTTCTTAAGCTCAAAGGAGTGCGGTACTCGGCTCTCAGGCCACCAACCGAGCATCGCAATGCGCGATGGCCGAGAAGCCAAGTTTGCACAATTCAATGTAAATGAATGCACAAATAACACATAAGGACCTTAACATCTATCATGCATGATCAAGAGGGTCGACGACTGAGAAATGAGGCACATTTCATCACTTCAAGTATGAAACGTCCCTCGTTTCTCATGTTTGGATTAACACCCTATCCAAACACAATGCAACACACATAATGCAATGCATGCACAAGCTTCTATCATATGGACAATGCATGTATGGCATGTTTAAAAGCTAATGCATCAAAGCTAGTAAAACATGTTACACACGAGGCATGCAATACGATGCTCAATGGACTTAAACCAAATATGGACAGACCTATGAGGCTGCATAACAGTGGCCACAATGCTATGAAAGGATGGCATGAAATGCAAGATAATGCATGCTCATGCATTGGCCCATCAACTAGTCATAAGAGCATAACTCTCAAACATGATTAAGAAGTGACAAATATGGAAGTGTGACAACACTATATGCGCTGAAATCAAGTGTGAAATGATGCCAAACCATTCAAGCAACACAAGTATAGTATGCAAGAGGGCCTAAAGCACAAGGCCACCAAGAGGGACTACACAAGAGGCATGTAATACATGGCACAAATGAATGAACCAGCCATAGACAGAGCTCAAATAGATCAAAACAAATACCAAAACATGTTGAGATGGGAGCTCAAAGGTCTAGGCATGCATGCATACAAGTTAGGCCACAAACAAGGCAACAATGCATGATCCTTAAAAGCACTCAAAGGGTGAAAGAAGTGAGAACATGATAATGATGTATGCTCTGAAATAACATGTGAAATGATGCCAAATCATGTACATGTCACAAATGAAGCATGCTAGAAGACTCAAAACTCAAGGCTAACAAGGTGAATTGCACTACAGCTATGCAATACATGAACCATATGGCCAAGACAACCCAAAACAGTCCTAGAGCATGTCAAAATGAGGCTAAAACATGCATGGAGTGTAGCCAAAACAAGCTAGCATGAAGGGCATGAAGCATGGTGTATGTAAGGCCAACAAGGAGGATTACACTACACCTACCAAAACCAAGCATGAGATGACTTCACCAACAAAAATTAGAGTTGTATTATGGTAAAACAAAACCAAAAACACACTGATACGGCAGCCCAAAAGCTTAGGCAAGGTGGCATACGCAATGGCTCATTTTTAAAGCATAAAGAACCAACCCTCCAAAGCATTGAATGAGTGAAAGATGTGAGGGTATGACCACACTACAAGCACTGAAATCACATATCAAATTATGCCAAATCATGCAAATAGCCCAAGCAATGCATGCTAGTGGCTTGGAAACTCAAAGCTAGGGAGCTAGAATGCACAATGGCTATACAAAGCAAGGCATGCATGACCAAAACAACATAAATCAAACCTTAAGCATGGCAAAACATGAGTAAAAGCTTGTTGGAGTGAAGCCAAAAACATGCTAGAATGATGGTCCAAAGCATGATGCATGTTAGGCTAGTGAATGGAATTACACTACAAGTGTAGAATGCATGCATGAGGTAACCAAACCAAGCTAAAACAGAGCTAAGGCATGCTAAAAAAACACCAAAAACATGCTGAGATAGAGCCAAAATGGGCTAGCAAGACATAATAGAACATGAGGCATACAAGGCTAGTTTGTGAGGATTACACTACAAGTGTAAATAGCATACAAAGGGTGACTCTACCAAGCCAAAACAGAGGTATGCCATACTGAAATAAGGCCAAAAACATGCTAAGATGGAGCCCAAACAAACTTAACAAACATGCTAACTTGGTGAGCCATCAACACAAGCTCACAAGAGGAGAGGAGGGGGGACAACCCCCTCCTATTTGAGGCCTCAAAATCAAGTTTCCACCACTAAAATTTCCCTGGAATTCAGTGGTAGAATGGCCAAATAAAGGTGATCACAAGGGTCTAAAGTGATGGCACAAAACAAAGCCAAACAAGGCACAAAAGGGGGTAGACCACCCCCAACACCAAAGAGGTCTCAAACCAACATCTTAAACACTTAAAATCAGAGCTCTTTACAGTTGAGATTTAAGCCAAAATAAGCATGCAAAGGTGGCCTAAAGCTTAATCAAAAACAAAGGTTTAAAGGGTTAGAAACTCGCCTTTGTAGAACAACTTCAAGGAAGCAACTCCAGCAACCTTTTTGGATCAAAAGCAGTCCAAAAACTCCAAAACTAGCTTCAAGGTGCCTCAGCAACAAGAGTATGGTGTGTCACTAGGTGTTTGTGTGCAAAAGTGTGAAGAATAGGCACTTTCAAGCACAAATATGAAGAGGAGGAGCAATATAGAGATATATGATATATGTATAGCTCTCAGCCAAATTTTCTCAACCTCAGGCAAGAGGGAGGAGGCTCCCTTTTATAGAAAACCATGCAACAAGCTTGTTGAACAAGCTTTAGGCTCCAAGAAATCCCTCCATACACGTGTATGGAGGATGCTTTCTGTGCCCAAGAACTGGCATACCTGGCAAGAAAATATCTACAGGAAACTGCAGGAAAGCTGCCGACCAATTGAAATGGTCGGCCAGCTACTTGCACTGGTCGGCCGACCAGAACAAGTGGTCTGCAAGGAGACCAAGTGGTCGGTAAGGGGGGGAAGGTGTTCTGCACCAAGAAAACAAGGTGGTGGCATGGCTGCCGACCACTTTTGGTGGTCCAAAGACCACCAAGACCAGTTGGCCGACCAGAAAACTGCATAGCAGGCAGGAAAATTGGTTTTCAGGGAGAGAAACTGGTCTACAACCCCTATTCCACCCTCCAAGAAAGGAAAACAAGGTTTGTGCTAAAAAAAAACCAAAAAGGATGCAAGACAAGAGTCTGCGGGTCAAGGCACGCAGCCGAAATCCTCGAAAACTAGTCTACGGGCACCAAAAGTGGTCCACAGGAGGGAAAAGTGGTCTACGGCCACAAAAAGTGGTCTACAAGACCTCAGTGTCCCTCTAGACCAAAACAACAAGGCATGGTTCAAAAACCAAGCCAAGAGGAGAAAGCTAAGTGGTCCCGAGACAAGGCGCGCGGTCGAAGACTCCGAAAACTGACAACTAGCCTACAGGAGAGAAAAGTGGTCTACGACCACAAAAAGTGGTCTACAGACCTCTCTCTCCCTCCAGGGAAGGGAAACAAGGCATGGTCCACAAACCAAGCCGACACACAAAGAGTTCAGAGGCCCAAAGGTAAGGCACTCAGCTGAAAACTCCGAAAACTCGAAACGAGCACAAACATGCCCGATCATCGCGTGCTCAAACGATGGCGTCTGAGTCTTAAGGTCAATCAAAAATGAGGTGTCTACAGTCATTATTAAATATTAAGTTAATGACAAAAAAAAATAATAAAAATTCGGGTTCGACTTATTTAACAGAATAAATCATCTTTTTTTTAATTTTATCAATGTAAATCTTAAATTTTTTTTTAAATTTTTTTTTCAACTTAAATCATTTACCTATTTTCATTAACTAAAACTAATAAACAAATAACATTTTTGTCATTAAACTCAACAAAAACGAATATTTTGGACATTTTATATGAGTTTAATGACTACAATATTATTTTTTGGCCAATTTTATTTAACAAAAATAAGCATAAAGTTTAGATTGAAAAGAAATCAAAATATTAGGATTTAAACTGATAGAATTAAAAATTTATTGTTGCAAAGTGAAACTCTAACTATATATATATATATGAAAAACCTAAATGATTCGTGATTAGATCAAGATGTAAATGTGCCAATTCTCAACCAATTAAAACTAACAATCTAAATCATCAAGCATGTATGAAAGTGATTTAGATTGTTGTTTCATAAACAATAAATAGACATAAACAATTTTTACGTGGAAAAAATCACTATTGGAGCACCTCCAATTGTGATTAAAAAACCATGGGCAAAACGCCACAAATCAATCCACTACTGAAGAAAAAAAATATTACAAACATACCAAAAAAATTACCTAAACGCTGGCAATTTGTCTTCAAATAATCTATATATCTTTCACCGCAAACTTCATCTCAGAAATTGATCAGATTGATGTTGAATCCACAACATCCATTATCGAATCAACGACTGTGCACAACATCAAACTCCTTCAACTACTCTACACTTGAATCTTCAAATTCCACCGAAGAAGAACACTCTTAAAGATGAACAATCAAACTCCTTGATGTGTGCTTATCAAAACATGAGTTTAATACTCAATCAAACATCAAGGAAAACTACCAAAATAGCCCCAAACCAAAACCCTAAAATCCTTGAAGAAGATCTAAAAAACATAACCCTAAATTAGACTTAAACAAGTACTTATAGAAAACAGGGCCAACGAAGGTCGCTCGAGCAAAGACTCTCTCACTCGAGCGAGGAAACAAAAATGCGTGTTTTCTTTAAGAGGCGTCGCTCAAGCTAAGCTTCCTTCACTCGAGCACAATCCTCCTTCCCAGAACTTTTGCAGACAAAGGCAACTTCTGGGAGCAAGACATCTTCGCTTGAGCCAGGACTCCTTCGCTCGAGCGATCAAGGCAAAACAACCAGGAAAATTATAACTCGATAAGCAATGTTTGTTTGTGGGATTGACAAAACTATGGGACCTAACAATTTCCCCCTTTGTCAATTCCCAGAAAAAACATTCTAACACAGTTTCCTAGCAAACACACGCACTAACTAAACAAACAACCCAACTTAAAACAACCAGCCCAAGTAACTAAACAACCTTGACGAAATATCTGCACAAAATAACACCATGGAAATAGAGAGAGTAAGTAATCAAAATCAAAAGCCATATCAAGAAATAATGAATCCACAACTATATTAAAACTTCAAAAATAGTATGTCCAGTATGCAAAATCCAAAACCATCAGGAAATAGAAATATAGCCACAACTATATCCCAATGGTGCAACCAGCATGCAAACAAATATATGTACCCCAACCCAAAATAACCACAAACATACTCCTCATTTTTGTCCAAGAGTGACAAAAGAAACAGAACATACAGTCCAAACATAAAAGAAACTGTCCAAAAACAAACATCATTATGAGTCTAGTGGAGGCGGCGACTGCATCCGTAGTAAAGAAAGGATCTGAGTCAACATGGCGGTCTACTGATCAAGGCGGCCATCAAGTGTATCGAGCTGAGCATCGACCTGATCAATACAATGGGTGACAGACTACTCGAACTGCTGCAGCTGGCCACGAAAGGAACGAGGATGCATCTCAGGTGCACCGGCAGTAGCTGCATCAATCTTGACCTCCTCGGCAAGGGGATCATCACCTGCATTAGACGCCCGACTCCCGACGAACCCCCCCAGACATGATCTTGACTTTGTGAGACGGTCAACTTGGTGATAGGTTTAATGGGAGAGGCAAACTCGTCATCATCAAAGGTGGGGACACCAAGAGATGTAAGAAATCGAGTGAGGAAACACCCATAAGGGAGACCCAAAGACTTGCGATCCTCAAAAATAGTAATCATTTTGGAAACTATCATCTCAAATAGGTTAATGGGAAGGCGTTGATCAATGCAATACAACACATAACCCTGATCTTGGGTAATGTGAGATGAATGAGTAGTAACATGGATGTTCGCACAAACGGTGATGTTTAGAAGACGAAAATGGAGAAGAAGCTCATTTTGCTGAATGAGAGCCCCAGCAACCCAAGTCCAGGGAGTGCCACAAAGTTCAATGGCCACTTGATCAAAATCAACAGAGCTGCGGGTAATAAAAGGATAATGACAGTTTCGGACTTCTGGAAGACCAAGAAACCGCCTAAAGGCTTTGTCATCTATGACCAAGGCTTTGTTCCGAACCTAAGTGTGAAAAGAGGGATCTATTTCCTTGCAAATGGAGTGCATATTACAATAAAATTCTTGGACCAAGCTAAGATTCTGAGGCCCAGAGAAAGTAGGACTTGGTCACCCCCTAAAGCATCAAACAAAGAATGGATGGAAATATACTCAAAAGCACTAGGATGGACATTGCATTCTAAGTGAACTTTCCTAGAAACGTAAAACTCTCGATAAAGGTTAGATTTTTCGTTGGATTGAAATTTATCAGAATTGAAATTGGGGCGAGACACAGTGGTTTTACGACGTTTCGAAGACTCAGCCATGACTGACCAAACAGGGGAAAAGACAATCACAAAACCACAACCCACCAAGACAAAACCAAGGAACAACCAAAAAACCCATTAGAACCCCCAAAAACAAATATGAGAACACAGCAAAAATCATTAGTCCAATAGGGTTAAAAAAAAAAACAAATTGTTCAAAACCAAAGCAGTATTTTAATGACTGTAAAGGCAGAGCTAGGTTAAGTCCCAAAATCAAACAAGTGCAGCAATAAGAGAGATATAAGAACAGTAGATTAAGGGAATCAATTCACTGAGAACATCACAAATTAACAATTAAAACTCATGGCAAAATAAAGGTAAGAAGAAATTAAAGCCCTAAGAACAAAACCCTCCCAATGAACCCTAGCAAAAACCCTAACAGTGAGGCACCAAACTTCAGAACAAAAATTAATAGAAAAACATAGAATAAACAAACCCAAATAATGAAGATAAACCGTAGCAAATCACAAATGAAGAAGAGTAAACACACAGACAGAATGAGGAAAAAAAAACAAGAAACAGAGAGAATGGCTTACCAAACAAGATGATGCAATATGGAAGGATAAGAGATGTCTCCAAAAATGAGTGAAGACCAAGGGAGGAACACCAACGGGAAGGAAAAAACCCTAGGGGAGGGAGATAGAATGAGCAAATGGGAAAAATGGAGTCTAAAGAGATGGACGAACTATTTAAACCTTAACAGGTTGCTCGAGCGAGACTTTTGTTTCTCGAGCTTGGACACTTACGCGCGTGAGTTCGCTCGAGCCACGATGTCATCGCTCGAGCCCAAAAAACTTGCTCCCAGAATCTGTTCCATCTGCAAAAATACTAGGTTGAATGAAATCTCGCTCGAGCGCAAACACCCTCGCTCGAGCGAAGAAGAAAAAAAACAACACACTTAAAAACCACATTTCTGAACAAAAACAAAAACTCACACTATTAAGTGGAACCTGAAACAAAAGGAAGTGAGCACGGTAATATGAATGTGACACTAAGATAAGATAATCTCCAAACCATGGAGCCTACAAACGTGCACAATTGACAATATAAAGCATAATATCATAAGCAAATCTGATAAATATTGATCAATGAGCATAGGCTACATAAGAATGCACAACTCAAATTCAATCATGAGAGCTCACAAAATGAATGTGTGTGTGTGTAATCCTTGAGAGGTCACAGAGCTAGAGTTAATCTTTGTAATGATTGGATGGCTGGACCTTCGGCAAGAGGAACTAAACATTACAAAGAAAAGTCAAACCACTGGGAATCATGGGGTACTTGTTGAGTAAATACAGAAGCTCCTCCTCAATCAATGAGTCCCTTTTTTATTATTTTTTTACTTTTGACTTTTCTTTCTTGTGGGCTCTCACTGGTGGCATGCACGCTCAAAAGTATGGAGACCAAACCAGAGAAGCATGAAATTAGTAAGGATGGCCTAGTTGGTGCCTCTAAGGTAGCCTTTTCCTAATGCCCGAACTTCAATGAACTGAGGGAGGAACCATGAAAGTGAAAAACGATGATAGATGGTTAAGAGACTTAACATCACCCATGATATGCCAGTATAGGTCAATTCCTCTGAAAATGTATAAGAAACATTGTTAGTGGTCCATAGAGAACTTTGATCACTTATGTGGAAATCCCTACAACAGTTTAACTCAAGAATGTGTACAGAATGAGATCATGAAGACAATAAGCATGGGCATTCAGAATGAGCTATGAACAAAGAAGAATGAAATCTTGCAAGCAGAATGAGAAGTGTTCTTATGAATCTAAATGCAGAGATGACAGGAATCAATGACAATGAGATTATAGCATTCAACCACACATAAAGCCAATCACTCTCACCCACTCAAGTAATAGGTAACACCCTAGTGACTGAGCACTACACCCAAGGTCTTTCTAAGGAACTCAAACCTAAGAAGATTAAGGGGTTTTGTAAAAATATCATATTTCTGATGCTCAGTGGGAACATGTTCAAGAACAACAAGGCCCTCTTCCACTAACTCTCGAATGAAATGATGACGAATGTCAATGTGTTTGGTGCGAGAGTGTTGGACAAGATTTTTAGAAATGTTAATGGCACTTGTGTTAACACAGAAAAGGGTGAGAGTGTTCTAGTCTATACCATAATCATGAAGCATTTGCTTTATCCACAACATTTGGGCACAACAACACTCAGCCTTAGCGGTCGAAAGAGAGATGGCATTTTTCTTTTTGCTATGCCAGGCAACCAAATTATTCCCAAGGTAAAAACAACCCCCCCCCACCCCCAGATGTGCTCGTACGATCATCAACACATCCTGCCCAGTCGACATCAGAAAAACCAATGATTTCAGCTGTAGTGTCAGTCGAGAACCAAATCCCATAACCTAAAGTCCCATTAACATACTTAATGATGCGTTTGACTACAAGAAGATAAGAATCTTTAATACAGGCTTGGTAACAGGCACAAACACCTACACTAAATGCAATGTCAGAACAACTGGCTGTAAGGTACAAGAGACTCCCTGTCATACTCCTATAAGTATGATCAATATCAATACCAGAGGAATCTTTGGAAAAGTGAAGACTAGTGCTCATGAGACTGCGTGCATGTTTGGCCGACTCGAGACCGAACTTTGACACAAGGATTTTGGCATACTTAGTCTGAGAAACAAACATACCTGAAAGAGACTATTTAATTTGAAGACCTAAGAAATAAGACAACTCTCCCATTATGCTCATCTCAAACTCATATGTCATGTAATCCAAAAAATATTTCACAAGATCATCAGCAGTGGATCCAAACACAATATCATCAACATAAATCTAAGCAACAAGTATATGAGACTTAGTATGTTTCACAAATAAAGTCTTATCCACACTACCCCTTTTGAAAATCATTATCAAGAAAAAGGGTAGTAAGTCTATCATACCAAACCTAAAAAGCTTGTTTCAATCCATACAAAGCCTTGTCTAACTTGTAGACGTGGTTTGGACATTTCGGGTCCTCAAACCCTTTTGGTTGCTCAACATAAGCCTCTTCTTTTAAGTACCCATTCAGAAAGGCACTTTTGACATCCATTTGAAACAATTTGAACCCAAGAAAGCATACAACACCAAGTAAAATATGAATAGATTCGAGACGTGTAACTGAGGCAAATGTCTCATCATAGCCAGCACCCTCTATTTGAGTATAGCCTTGAGCAACCAACCTAGCTTTATTTCTAACAATAGTCACATTCTCATCAGAGTTATTCTTAAAGATCCACTTGGTACCTACCATATTCATGTCTCTAGGTTTGGGGACAAGAGTCCAAACATTGTTACGTTCAAATTGACCTAATTCTTCATGCATAGCATTAACCCAACTATCATCTAGTAAGGCCTCTTTTATATTCTTAGGTTCAAGTAATGAAACATAACACATATGAGATACCTCCTCTCGAATTTGTCTTCGAGTTTTCATTCGATTTGAGACACTTCCAATCACCTGTTAAGCTGGATAATTTAGTTTCACCCTTGCTGATGGTTTAAACTCTGGACTTGTGGTGACAGAGGCATCAAAATTGGTGTCTCTTTGTGCACTCTTTGGACTCTAACTTACCTTAGAAGTTGGTGCTGGCTCACCTTCTTGTGCTTGGATCTCAACTTTCTCTTTGACTTTGTGGTTCAGTATCCAGGATTGGAGACTCATCATTTTCTTCCTCATTTATCGCTGAAGTAGGAGAACCTGTGTCATTTATAACCACATTGATCGATTCAATTAAAGATAAAGTTCATAGGTTATAGACACGAAAAGCTCTACTAGTGATTGAATACCCTAGAAAAATATCTTCATCACTTCAGGTGTTAAATTTGGCCAACGGCTCTCTATCTTTGAAAATGTAACATTTACTCCCAAAAGTTTTGAAGTATTTTACATTAGGTTTCAATCCCTTCCACAATTCATATGGAGTTTGTAAAGTACCGGGCCTTAAATACACACGTTTCACAACATAAACGGCGGTATTTAAAGTTTCAGCCCAAAACTTTGGAGGAACTTTCTTACTCGGGAGCATGACCCAAGCCATCTCTTGAACAACCCTATTCTTCCTCTCAACAACTCCATTTTGTTGTGGAGCAATCGGAACAGAAAATTCATGCTTAATTCCGTGCATATCACAAAAATTTGAAAACGAACTATTTTCAAACTCACGACCATGATCAGTTCAGATTCTTATGATATGTCCAATAGAAACACCCTCTTCATTTTGGATTTTAAGGACTAAGGCCTGAAAAGAATCAAATGTATCATATTTTCTCTTAAAAAATTTACCCATGAAAAACGAGTATAATCATCAACGGTTAAAAAAATGTGTCTTTTACCTTCAATGCTTTCAGTGCGAGTGGGTCCCATATGATCAATATGAACCAGTTCAAGAGGACATTTTGTTATGAAACTGTTCACCTTTTTAAAAGGGGCACGAGTATGCTTCCCAAGGTGACATGATGTACACACATGGTTCATATTCTTACCTAGTTTAGGTACTCCTCTCACAAGCTCTTTGTTGGCTATCTTAGTCAGGTCTTTGAAATTCATGTGACCTAATCTTTGATGCCACAGATCAACATTGCTTATGATGGCTGAGTGGCAAGGGAGATCATTAGTGGTAACAATCCCATAGCAGTTATCAGATGTGTGAACCCCATGCATGACAGTATTTCCCTTCTTCTCTAAAATTTCACATTTATTTTTTGAAAATAATACTTTATGGTGGGAATCACACATTTGACTGATGCTCAAAAGATTTTCTTTAAGGCCATCAACAAGTAATGTATTTTCGAGCTTGGGAAGACCAACCACACTTATAGAGCCCTTACCAATGACTCTAGAAGTGCCACCATCTCCAAAGGTAACAATTCCTCTTTTATATTTTTCAAGGGAGGTGAAGTAGGATTTGTCACCTGACATGTGACGAGAGCATCCACTATCAAGGTACCACATGTGTAAGTCATGTGCTTTTAGAGCAGTGTGAACAACAAAGCAAGTCAAGTCACCCTTTCTCACCCATATCTTTTTAGTCTTAACAAAATCAGGACTGGCAATCTTGGTAAATGTCTGAGCGTTGTGAACACCCTCATGAATCTTGATATTCCGCCTAGACATGTAAGGTTGTCTCATAATCCAAAAAGTATTAGAATTTCTATCCTTTTGAGACATCTTACCAAACAACTCAAAACAATATGGATGAATGTGGCCATACCTACTACAATGGTGATAAATAAAAACAGGTTTTACCTCCTTTTTGTAGATCTTACCCCCGTTAGGCAGATAAAGAGAGGGATCACCCTGTTGTACCTTCAGCTTTCCCTTTGTTTGAGTCTTCAAGTCATGTGATGTAGAGGCCTGTCCCTTATGAACTGTCGCATTACCATAGCCTAGCCCACTTTTGTCACAACCCATATGTTGACACTCGAGGATGTCTTCTATTGTCTTGGAACCTTTGTTCCTCATGGCAATTGTGGCTCTAACATCTCTGAGTTCTTCATCTTTTTGACCAACCATCTCTTCCAATGTAGCTTGTGACATCTCAAGGTTTTCAATCTTCTCTTCATATGTGGCATATATTTTTAGAAGTTCATTCCTTTCGGTTTCACAAGATAAAAGTTTTCCACATAGATCTTGCATGTCATTAAAGATCTTGATGGCATTCTGCTTTGCAATTGCAATCTCTCCTTTTAGCTTGACATTCTCGCTTTCACATGCTTTGAGCTTGAGAGTGAGTTTGTCATTGATCTTGGACAAATTCAGAGATTCATCGTAAAGTTTTTCATAAGCTTGTTGTAGGTCATCACCATCAATCTCTTCATTGTATTCCGAGGTCTCATCATCTTCTTTTTGCTCCTCTTTCTCCTGGACCTCATCCAGTCGAGCAACTAAGACAAGAAAATTGATAGATGGTGGTGAAGATGACTCTCCTTTTTCATGAAATTGACTCAGAATGTCCCATGCATCATTGGCCTTTGTGCATTGAGCAAACCACTACTATTCTTCGTCAAAAATTGCTTCACGAATGGTAGTCAAAACTCTTTGATTACTCGAATTGTCAGCATTTTCAACATCCTATTCAATGGCTTGCCAGCCCTCAGGGTCGTAAGCTCTCAGAAACATTCTCATTCTGATCTTCCAGAACAAGTAATTACTCCCATCAAAGGTAGGAGCATAGTGTAGATTCTGACCACGTGAAAATTCCACTAGCTTTGGAGGAGGTTGAGTGACAGTAGACCAAAATGCCATGTAAGTACTATCTCTATCGTCACCGGATTTGATTTCCTTGGGTTCTTGCTCTGACCCGCTTTCATCATCTCAAGTCACTGTATAGACTTTCTTTCAGTCCTTTGTCGAAGGACATTCAAGAGTAATATGTCCAAACCCTTGACATTCGTAACACTTGACACCTTGCCCCTTCACAATCTTCTTTTTAGGTTTTGAAGCAATTTTTGGTGGAAAAGTTTTGAGTTTTTCATTTCCCTTATCTTTTGAACTAGGATCCTTGAAATTATGTTTTTTCTTCTTTAAAATTTTTTTGAACTGTTTGGTAAACATAGCCATCATTTCGGACTCTAAATCAAACTCAATCTCAAGAATCTTAGTAGTCTCATGAGTACTAGAAAAAAGCCACACTATCTTTTTGTTTTTTCTTAGAAATCTGGTGTGCTTCATAAGTCTGCAAATTTTTAACCAACTGATCAAGCTTAAGGGTATCAACATTCTGAGTCTCCTCAATAGCTGTAACTTTTGAATGGAACCTCTCGAGTAAAGACCTCAAAATTTTTCCAACAACCTTAGCTTCAGGGATTTTTTCACCGAGTGTGAAACATGAATTCACGATATCACTAAGTTTAGCATAAAAATCATCAAACGTCTCATCATCACGCATAAAAAGAGTTTCAAAAGAAGATGTGAGACGTTGAAGTTTTGACCTTTTAACAGTAGTAGTACCCTCGTGAATTGTTTCAAGAATGTCCAAAGCCTCTTTTGCTACCTTACACTTGCAAATACGACGAAATTCTTCAGGTGTGACGGAGCAAAAGACGGAATTGAGAGCCTTACTGTTCCAACTTGAGTTTTGATAGTTGAATGCGTTCCATTTATCAAGAGGTTTGGGAATATCAACCCCATCAATGGTGACAACAGGTTCACTCCACCCATAGATCACATAGTGCCAAACTTTCTCATCGATAGATTTTAAAACGCTCTCATACGAGCTTTCCAATAAGAATAGTTTGTACCATCAAGTAACAGAGGTCTATGGGTCGAGTTACCTTCACGAATTGAATCCATATCACTAATCACACAAAATCACACTCCTATAGTTTTGATAAAACAAAGAGTGACCCGCTCTGATACCAAATGAAAAACCTAAGTGATTCGTGATTAGATCAAGATGTAAATGTGCCAATTCTTAACCAATTAAAACTAACAATCTAAATCATCAAGCACATACAAAACTGATTTAGATTGTTGTTTCAAAAATAATAAATAGATACAAATGATTTGTACGTGGAAAAAATCACTTTTGGAACACCTTCAATTGTGATTAAAAAATCACGGGCAAAACACCACAAATCAATCCAGTACTAAGGAAAGAAAGATTACAAATATACCAAACAAATTACCCAAACGCTGTCAGTTTGTCTTCAAATAATCTATATATCTTTCACTGCAATCTTCATCTCGGAAATTGATCAGATTGATGTTGAATCTACAACATCCATTATCGAATCAATGACGGCGCACAACATCAAACTCCTTCAACTACTCTGCGCTTGAATCTTCAGATTCCACCGAAGAAGAACACTCTTAAAGATGAACAATCAAACTCCTTGATGTGTGCTTATCAAAACATGAGTTTAATACTCAATCAAACATCAAGGAAAACTAGCAAAATAGCCCCAAACCAAAACCCTAAAACCCTTGAAGAAGATCTAAAAAACATAACCCTAAATCAAACTTAAACAAGTACTTATAGAAAACAGGGGCAGGGAAGTTCGCTTGAGCGAAGACTCTCTCGCTCGAGCGAGGAACCAAAAACACGTGTTTTCCTTAAGAGGTGTCACTCGAGCCAAGCTTCCTTCGCTTGAGCGCACAATCCTCCTTCCCAGAACTTTTGCAAACAAAGGCAACTTTTGGGAGCAGGATATCTTCTCTCGAGCTAGGATTCCTTCACTCGAGCGAGCAAGGCAAACAACCACGAAAATTGCAACTCAATAAACAATGTTTGTTTATGGGATTAACAAAACTAAGGGACCTAACAATATATATATATATATATATATATTTGTAATTTCCGGGGGAATGACTAAAATGTCCTATTAGGAAGATGGTACACCAATAAGTCCTATTCACTTTTAATTGTTACCACAAAATTCTATTTTTAATTTTTTTTAGCGTCGTTTTTATAAAGTGTTACTAATTGTCATCTTTTAACAATAAATTTAGAAAATCGTCACAAAAAAATTAGTAATTGTCAGTTTTTAGAGACAGATTCATAAAATTGTCATAAAAAATATATTTTAACGACGATTCTGACAAAACTAACTCAATGTTCACACTTTATTCTTCTATAATTTTTATAATTTTAGTTAGAAAAGCATAATATTCACAATTTTTAATAAATAATTTAAAGATGTTAAAATATCTTAAAAATTTTATGGATCGAACATGTAAAATTTTCTACTTACAATTTTTATATCACAATTTAAAGTGTAAATATTAACTTATTATGCCTCTGTTTGGAAAGATGGGTTGGGTTGGATTTGAGACTATCTTAGTCACAAAAGGACAAAATAGATTTTTAAGTTCAATAAGACAAAAGATCACATCCAACCTATAATCATTATATTTTTTCTCTCACAAAAATAAAAAATTCAAAAAGTCATTCCTAAATGAGACTTTTTAACCACAGACTAAAATAGTTAAAAAATCAAGAAGTCAAAAATCCAACCCACTCTCTAAATGAACCCTATATAAATAGACTTTGAAGTGTGAATATTTAATTATTATTTTCACATTACCCAAGATTTCACAGTATTTTGGGCTATTTTAGAAAAACGGTTATAATCAGCTTTTTGATTAAAAGTAACTTTTTTATGAGAGAGGAAGTGAGTTATAATCTGTGATAACCCACTTCCCAAAAGGATATCATTTGAAGGCAGGAAGGATTCGATAAAAAAAAAAAAAAAACCACCTAAGATCAAGGATGAAATCAGGATTTCACCACCGGAGGTACTAAAGACAAATAAAAAAAAACAACAATGATTCATCCTACTAAAAACACCACCACTAATAGTACTAATGCGTTAAAAAAGTTTAAAAAAAAAAATACAACTCCAAGACCAAAACATCACATCATTAATGGCGGGACCCACTGCCACCTAATTAGTGGGAGCACTAATTAGTGCTCCCAAGCATTTTTCATATATATATATATATATATATATCAGGCGCTTGAGTATTGTGATAAAATAAATTTTAAATTTTATTAATCTAAATTATAATCTTTTGATTTATTTTTAATTTAAATTATTTTTCTATTTTCGTTAAATACATTTACAAAAAAATATATTTTGTTCATTAAACTTAATGTAGGTATATATAAAATGTCTAAAATACTAGTTTCATTGAGTTTAATGACTAAAATGTCAAATTTTCTTTGGTATTTTCTCCTTGTATGTTGTTTCTAAAAATATCCACATAAAATTGACGAGTCATATTATATTAACCAAACATAAGAATTTTCATTTCGAATTTGTTTTTCATTTTTTGGGCCGGTTATATTAAACATTGTTCAGCTTAATTTCTATAAATTGGTAAATTAAATTTATGGGTGATATTGGAAAAGATACTAGCCGATTAACAATAATAATTAACATTATCAAGTATAACTTTAAAAAAATCCGGGATGATAAAGATATTTAATAATAGGAGGATCTCCTTCGGTCCAAATTTTGGATTGAAGGGTATGGATTAGATCCATAAGATCCACATCATGGATCTCATTTTGATAATTTAAACAGTTTATCTTGTTAAACACTTCGTTTATTTCATCATTAAAAAAAAATTAGATTGATTAAATAACTGTAACTTGTTTAATTTATTGCGTTTGTCATTAAAAAAAATGTATGATTTGTTTTTAAAAATACAATTGTTATCTATTTTAAAAAAAAATTAAACTAATTATAATTATCTGACAAAATAAATAATTTAAATTATCAAAACGATAGCTATAATAAATTTCACGGATCCAAACAACACCATCCGAATCAAAATGTGGACCGGAGGTGATTCTCCATCTTAATGTTAATAATATTAAAAAAATTCAATGATGAGGACCGGATAGACAATGTGGTTGGCACGTGCCAAACCACTGGTAGGAGATAATCCAATTTTGTGTTCATTATTGACCGGCTATATTATTTTTTATTTTGATCAACGAAGTACGGCTACATAAATAATCAATAATAGCCATCATATCATCAAATACACGACAAACTATTTGATAATCCAAATCATAGATCAAGTGTGAAGAACGTGCTTATTGGTAGGAACTTGCTAATTTTTCTTTTTATGGGGGTCAACAAAGTTAGCCTACATAATTATTCAATAATGTCCATCATAGATAATGAAATACACAAATGCTACGTTTGAGAAGTGGGTTAATTTTTTAGTTTTTTGATTTTTTTAATTATTTTAATTTGGGATTAAAAATCGTGGTTTGAAAAGAATTTTTTATTTTTTGACTTTTTTAATTTTTTTGTGAGAGAAAGAATATAATGATTATGAATTGGATGTGATATTTTTGTTTTATTAAACTAAAAAACTTATTTTATTTTTTGTGACTATTTTAACCAAAAAAAAATTCACAAAATCCACTTCCCAAACATAGGCAAAAACTATTTGATAATTGGAATCATATATCAAGTGTGAAGAATATGCTATTTGATAAGGTACACCTAACTACACTTGTCCTGTATCAGTTGCAAATAGTAATTTCCTATTACTATTTATCATATGGATGTATCGGTAAAAATGCTGACTGCGTGTAAGCAATAAGCCGCACTACATACAGCAATGTTTGTACCTAACCATGGGTTTTGATTGCCTATAAAAGGAAGTCCACATTCCTATTGTATACCTAAGAGAAGTAGAGCAATCAGCAGATATAAGAAGAATTATTGGCCTTGGTTTGTTTTTTAGAAACGAATTTTGGAGAAAAATTTTTAAAATTTTGTTTGATTTAGTAATTTTAGAAAAAAAAATTCAAAAATCACTCTCTTTTCTACACATCAATCAATCATTTTTTTGCTCTCCTTTATCTTTCTCAATCATTTTTTTTCTCACACGCATCTACTCAATTACAATAAAATATCAAATCAACTCAAACTTCCATACTTCAAAACCATTTCGAAAATATATAACCAAACAAACTAAACAAAATTCTAAACTCTTTTCTCAAAAAAAAAAAAATTTCTAAATTATCTTCCAAACCAAACCAAAAACACCCATTATATTTGACCCCTAATTTCTATCTATTCTCTTTTGATTCTTCCTTTTTAAAAATTTTCTTTAATTTTATAACGCATCATACATAATGAAATACACAAAAACTATTTGACAATTGGAATCATATATCAAGTGTGAAGAAGATGCTTTTTGATAAGGTACACCTAACCATACTTGTCCTATATCAGTTGCCATTAAAGAGGTTCTCAGTCTACATGTGTTTCAAATGTTAGTGAAATTTAACAACCCTCGACAACCACTCATAGAAATTTGAACTTCACATCTGATATCCAAAACAAAACCATAGACTTTGATAAAGAGGGGATGAATTTTAAATCTTCCCATTTATTTTTCTCATTAATATAAGGATTTGGATAGGGAGCATGCGAGAGAGACAACTATCATAATCCAAGTTTGGATTGGAGAGAATTGTATCAAGGGTGTGGTCATCCTTAAAAACAAACACTTCACCTTCATATTGCTCATCCTAATTTAAAATCTTAACGGTCTGTTTGGGAAGGGCTTTTTCGGGCTTTTTTGGTTATTTTAGCCACAAAAGACAAAATAAGCTATTTTAGCCACAAAAAACAAAACATCACATCCAACCCATATTCATTACACTCTTCTCTCACAAAAAAAAGTCAAAAAGTCAAAAAACCCTTCCCAAACCAAGCTTTTTAACCCAGGCTAAAATAGCTAAAAAAGCCAAAAAGCCAACCCACTTCCCAAACGGAGGCTAAGTTGTGTTTGGTGGAGTTTTTGAAACGTAATTCCATACCTTCGTTTGAGTGCCGTATTTGGTTGGTGATTTCAAAAATTGATTACACACCCACTTTTGAAAACATGTTTACCTGGTCATCCTCTCGGGTGTCCTCCCGACATCTGGCCGGTTAATCAGAATAGTTTTTTTTTTTCCACGTGTTATTTTTATATTTTAAATAAAAAATATTTTCGGAATTTTTTTAAAATTTTTTATGAGTTTTGAATATAATTTTTGGTTGTGTATTTGGTTATGAATTGTAATTTTTAAATCAAATATCATATATTATATCAAAAATTCAAGCTCAATTCAAGACTTTTGTCAAAACTCATAACCAAACAAATTTTTCATACTCAAATTATAATTCAAAAACTCACAAACTCAAAGTACAACTTTATTCTCAAATCATAATTCTAAAATTCTACTAAACGCTATCTTAATTTTGCCATTGTTTGTACCTAATACACTCTTAACTATTAATGTCGAAATCTCAAAAGACATAATTAAGACACCAACTCCGTCTTGTACCCAATATTAAGATTACAACTCAGATGGATTCAAGCGGATTGCGGGTTTGTCCAGGTTTAGCTTGAACCTCAATTTGAAGTGTATAGGAATTTTTTTAACATGGTATATTTTGAAGTCAATTTTCTGTTCACCTATGAATGATTTCAAAATCATGTTTCCAACATGGTAAACTCTCAAAATGGTGTGTATCATATGCATGTTATGATATTTATAATGTTGATTATCACAGATATCATAATGACATCTTTTTCAATCATAACTAAAAAAACATAGTAATGAGTCAAAAGCAAATACTATACAAGGGTATAATCAAAAAAATTCCAATCATAACTAAATAATAATTATAATGAGTCATAGCTAGTATGACAATGAGTCATAATTAAGTTATAACTAATCATAATTAAATTATAATTAATATTACAATAAATCATAACCAAATATCATAAATATTATAATATGGCCATAGGATACTTCAAAAGAAGTGTGTATTACATAATTTTCCTAGTGAAAACAACGCTCCATTTGTTGTGAGGGGATTGATAGTGAGGGGATTATTAGTGAGGGGATTAATAGTGAGGAGATTGATAGTGAGGGGATTAGTAGTGAGGAATTGTTAAATTATTTTTATGTAAAATAATAAAACAAATAAAAAAATATAAAAAATTAAAAATTATATTTTAAAAAAAATTTCCCATATATAAAAAATAAAAAAAATAAAAAAATTTCTAATCCCTTCACTATTTTTCTAATACCATCTCTACCTCCTCCTTACCAATCTCCTCTCCAAGGGTATTAGTAACACCAAGGGACTAATAGTCCCAAGGCCTTCTCCCAAAACAAACAAGGCTATAACTAATACCTTGGTATTAGCAATCCCAATACCCTCTCTTTCACCCAAAACAAACGGAGCCTTAATCCCTTCACTATCAATCCCCTCCATTCTATCTCCCAAAACAAACGGGGCCAGAGTGTCTACTCCATAACTCTATTCCCAAAACGAGTCATATACCTCCCTTTCTAATCATTATCTCCTAAAAATTAATAAACAACTTATAAGTATATGTAAGATATATATAACGCAGCAGGTAAAACGATTTAAGTCATGTCTTGTGTGATAGAATCAAAAATGAAGCATTTTGTGGATAAATCACGTACTTCTTGAATCACGAACTAAGAACACCCAACAATGGAGTGATGCCACAATATGAGTTGTTGGAAAAATTGGTTTATATATACTTATTTTGGACCGACTATGAGCCCAAAATTGAGTGGGCCCCGAACGTATTTTGGGGTGGGTCCGAAGAAGTGAAGTATTCATTGCCGCGTGGTAAGTCACACAGTGAAGACGGTTCGTCAAAACCATTTATGAGTGAATGGGAAGCTGACGTCATTTTCGGGTTCGAGGAATAGACATTTAAAGATTTACATGTGAGTTTCCTTTTAATGGGTTGTCCCACATTGAAACTTTAAGAGAATTTATTTGTGTATATAAGCTCTAGCCTATAACACTTGGGTTGGGCCCCAAGGGGCACCCCAAGTTTGTAGAAGGGAGGAGTTATGGACAAAGTGAACCTTAGCCCAAACCACCACACACGCGCCGCCGCTAGCCAAGCCAGGGTCGGGTCGGTTCTTATATTAATTTTTTAGAGAAAATTCATTTGAATTTTTTCTAAAATTCTTATCGAAATTAATTCATTTATTAAATTAATTTTACTGTCCATTTGTTACTTCTTCAGTCCAGTTTTTAGTCTGTTATTTTTCGGACAGATTCATTTCAAACTGCCCCGGCAGTTACAGGTTCAAATCTGGACAATTTTCAAACTGTCCAGCAGTTCCAAATTGTAGACAGATTCAGTTATGTAAACTGCTGTGAATCTGTTTGAATTTCAAACTATATATGTTTGAAACAAAGTGGTACCTGTTCGAATTCCTAACAGCACCTGTTCGGGTCAAATGTTTGCCTATAAATACAATCAATTTTCAGCAGTCCGGATTATCCAAAAACCATCTAAAAATCTAGTATTTGTTGTCGAGATTTCATTTGTTTACATTATTCTTCATTTTAGTTTTAGAATAAAATTCAGAGAGTTAGAACTCAGGTTTGGTTCGCCGAACAAATTGTTTGGAGTGCTACTACAATTTATGAAGATCATTGTATCCTAGGAGATAGACGCCACTCAACCATAAGCACCATAGCGGGGCGAATCTGTCTTAAGGACAGAGTGTCACAAACTCGACTTGGTCTTTTATTTTTAATTCGGTTCGATAAATAAATTCGGTATGTTATTTATTTATTTTGTTTGGATTTGTTTCTATTTATTTTATTTACACAGAAGATTGTTCCAACAATCTTAAGACATATTCGAATTATTCTATTTACAGAATTTTTCGTTTGTTTCCTTTTCTCTTTCTTCTTTTAAGAAAATTATTTTCTGTGGATTTACAAAATAATATTCTCGTTGGAAAAACAAATAGTGATTGTATGTTATTTAACAGATAATAGTAATATACTGTCTATTTTCTTTGACAAGTAGTAGTAATATACTGGAGTCATTAACAATTCAGAATATATTTTTGTGGAAATTTTTCAGAAATTCATTTTGGTGTTTTGAAATTGTTTTCTGGGTTTTCATTAATTAAAATTCTGTTTCAGTATTTTAATTATTGAAGTGTTACAGAAATTTAATTTTTTGTGTGGAATTAATTTGGTTAAATAAAATTTTATTTTATTTCCAAATTAATTGAAAAATAAAAGTTACATTCTTGTTTCTTTTATTTTTACAGAATTTAATTTTGTGAATTTGGATTAATTTTCTGTGTAGTATAAATTCTAATTATAATTTTTTTTATAAATTAGAATTAATGGCTACTGAAACAAATGCTCAAACAAGTACTACTGTGGTGGCTGCAATGACGCCAACCCCCTCTCCTGTGGTGACAGTACCATTAAATCACAGTGAGAAGCCAGACAAGTTCTCAGGAACTGATTTTAAAAGATGGCAACAGAAAATGTTGTTCTATCTTACAACTCTAAACCTGGCTCGTTTCGTCCATGAGGATGCTCCTATTTTGAAAGAGGATGAAACCGACCGGCAAGTGGTTGCTACGGTCGATGCCTGGAAACATGTTGATTTCCTTTGCTGGAACTACATCTTGAACAAACTTGACAACACATTATACAACGTCTACAGTCCTATCAAGACAGCAAAGGAATTTTGGGAGTCTTTGGAGAAAAAATACAAAACGGAAGATGCCGGCTCAAAGATATTTGTGGTTGGCAAATTCCTGGAATTTTTAATGGTTGATTAAAAAACTGTGATCAGCCAAGTTCAAGATCTTCAACTCATTCTGCATGACATTCACGTAGAAGGCATGTCTCTCAGTGAATCCTTCCAAGTTGCAGCCTTAATTGAAAAATTAACACGAGGCTAGAAGGCATTCAAGAACTACTTTAAACACAAGCGCAAAGAAATGTATATGGAAGAATTAATTGTGCGTTTGAGGATTGAGGAGGACAACCGCAATTCTGAAAAACGGGCTGGTAAGCATCCTATGGAGTCTAAGGCAAATGTGGTGGAATATGCTTCAAAAACCAAGAAACGAAAGTCTTCTGGAGAAAGTTCATCACAAGGCTCTAAAGGGGAGGAAAATAAAAAGTACATGTTTAATGAAAAATATTACATCTGTGACAAAGGGACATCGGACCAGAGATTGCCGTAGCAAAGGCAAAAGCAAAAGAAGAACAAGCAAGAAGCCTACTCAAGCCCATATGACCGAAATGGATAATATTTCCAACGGTGTAGATGACATCAATCTTTCTGCAGTTGTTTCCGAGGCAAATCTTGTCGAAAATCCTAAAAAATGGTGGGTGGACACTGGTGCTACTCGCCATATATGTGCTGACAAAAAGATGTTCATATCTTATTCTACAGTAGACAACGGTGAACAACTTTTTATGGGCAACTCCTCAACTTCCAAAGTTGAAGGACAAGGAAAGATTGTACTTAAGATGACATCAGGAAAGGAACTCACTCTCAACAATATGCTGCATGTACCGGACATTCGCAAGAATCTTGTTTCCGGATCTTTGTTGAGTAAGAATGGGTTTAGGCTAGTGTTTGAGAATGATAAATTTGTACTTACTAAGAATGGGATGTATGTAGGAAAAGGTTACATGTCTGATGGCCTTTTCAAGTTAAATGTAATGACCGTTGTACCCTCAGTTATTAATAAAAATACATCTTCTTCTTATTTGCTTGAGTCTTCAAATTTATGGCATGGTAGACTAGGGCATGTTAATTATGGATCTTTGCGTAGATTAATTAATATGGAATGTTTACCTAAATTTGACATTGATTCAAATCATAAATGTGAAATTTGCGTTGAGGCAAAATTATCCAAAACTCCTTTTCATTCAATTGAAAGAAGTTTGGAACCACTTGAATTAATTCATAGTGACATTTGTGATTTTAAGTCAATTCAAACAAGAGGTGGGAAAAAGTATTTTATCACTTTTATAGATGACTATACTAGATATAGTTATGTTTATTTAATTCGAACCATGGATGAAGCTTTGGAAACTTTCATTTAATATAAGAATGAAGCTGAAAATTAACTTCGTAAGAAAATCAAGAAACTTAGAACTGATAGAGGTTGTGAAAATGAATAACCTTTTGGTGAATTTTGTAAAGAACATGGAATAATTCATCAAACCACCGCTCCTTACTTACCTTAGCAAAATGGAATTGCTGAAAGGAAAAATAGGACTTTAAAAGAATGATGAATGCCATGTTAATCAGTTCTAGATTACCTCAGAACTTGTGGAGGGAAGCAATACTTTCTGCTAATTATATACTTCATAAAGTACCTTGAAAGAAAGTGAATCAAACACCTTATGAATTGTGGCATGGAAGAGCACCATCCTACAAATACTTAAAAGTGTGGGGGTGTTTGGCTAAAGTGGCTATTCCTAGTCCTAAAAAGACTAAGATAGGTTCTAAGACCATTGATTGCATTTTCATTGGTTATGCCAAGAATAGTAGTGCATATCGATTTTTGATTCATAAATCAGAACATTCCGAAATGCATGTAAATACTATTATTGAATCTCGAAATGCATCTTTCTTTGAACATGTATTTCCAAATAAGACTAGACAAGATACTAGTAACAATAAAAGATCTCATGATGTTATTACTAGTCAGGATCATGATCAAGAACAAGAGTTAGATCAAAATGAGAAAAAGGAACTTAGGCGTAGTAAACGTGCTAGAACCTCAAAATCTTTTGGTCCAAATTTTCTAACATATTTGTTAGAAAATGAACCTTTAACTTTTAAAGAGGCTATGTCCAGTCCTGAAGCTCCTTTATGGAAAGAAGCTGTCAACAGTGAAGTTGAATCCATCTTGCAAAATCACACTTGGGAATTGGTGGATTTGCCACCAGGTTGTAAACCTCTTGGGTACAAGTGGATTTTTAAAAGAAAATGGAAAGCGGATGGATCAATTGACAAATACAAGGCAAGACTTGTGGTCAAAGGTTTTAGACAAAAAGAATGTCTTGATTACTTTTATACATACTTACCGGTTACTAGAATAACATCTATTAGAATGCTAATTGCCATTGCATCTCTATACAATCTAGAAATTCATCAAATGGATGTAAAAATCGCTTTCTTAAATGGTGAGTTAAATGAAGAAATTTACATGGAACAACCAGAAGGGTTTTCTGTTCCAGGGAAAGAAAAGAAAATGTGTAAATTAGTTAAATCATTATATGGGTTTTAAAACAAATGCCAAAGCAATGCAATGAAGAAATCTTGACGAAGGCAGTATGTCAATGGATTTAAAATTAATGAGTGTGACAAGTGTGTTTATATTAAAAACACGGACAAAGGTTATGTCATTGCATGTCTTTATGTGGTGTATGCTCATCATAGAGTAATAATGACATGATTAAAACTACCAAGAAAATGTTTGAATAAACTTTGACTAATGAAGACATGGGCATTGTTGATGTAATTCGGTAGAAAATTACCAAAACATCAGAAAGGTATAGCTTTGTCACAATCTCATTACATTGAGAAAAATACTTGACAAATTCAGAAAGATGATGATCATCTTGCTAGAACACCTGTAGATGTTAATTTGTTTCTACTAGAAATGTACAGGGAAGTATTCCTCAATTAGTGTATGCCAAATTATTGGAAGCTTAATATACTTGATGAACTGCACTCGCCCAGATATAGCTTATGCAGTAAGTAAATTAAGTAGCATATACGAGTAACCCAGGAGTAGAACACTGGAAAGCAATTATAAGGGTTCTTTAGATATCTCTGATTTACTCGTAACAATTGGGCTTAATTATACTAGATATCTCCAGCAGTACTTGAAGGTTACTGTGATGCAAATTGGATATTGGATACTAGAGACTCGAAGTCCACCAGTGGGTATGTTTTTACTCTTGGTGGGGCGGCTGTATCTTGGAAATCTTCCAAACAGACTTGCATTGCTAGGTCTACTATGGAATCAGAATTCATAGCTTTAGAAAAAGCAGGGGAAGAAGCAGAATGGCTTCGCCACTTTCTTGAAGATATACCAATATGGCCAAAATCGGTGTCTGCTATATGCATACATTGTGATAGACAATCAGCAATAGGTAGAGCACAAAGTCATATGTATAACGGTAAGTCTAAACACATTCGTCGTCGACATAATATCGTAAGACAACTACTCTCTAATGGAATTATTTCCATTGATTATGTGAAGTCTAAAGACAACATAGCGGATCCACTAACCAAAGGGTTAGCAAGAGAGCTAGTTGAGAATTCATCGAGGAGAATGGGACTAAAGCCTATTAAATAAGAGTTACCACAACAGCAACCCAACCTAGTTGACTGGAGATCCCAAGATCTAGGTTCAAAGGGACAACCGAGTTGTGAATAACTCAGAAGGATCACAGAGGAGTCTAACTCCTACCCATTTCTTTGATGAAATAGTGATGTCTGCAGCGTTTGAGGTTAAGTAAAATTTTAATGATTCTTATATCTAGGTAAACCTAGTGGAGTATGGCAGGATACTCTTCATAAGAATCACCTATGTGAGTGTGAACTGGGCAGGTTCTATGAGAATTGTGAAGGGCTACAATTCTTTAGAGCACTCATGAAAGACCAGGTTGTTCAGGGCCAAAATGAACACAATAGTGAGAACTAAACCGTGTCTAGGGATATACTGTGTGAGTTCTATTGTCTTGTTTTACACAAACGGCTGAACAGTTCAAGACATTATGTTCACTGGTTAGCTAGTAAATCCGATAGTATCTCACAAGGGAAGGTTCAAAGCCAAAACCTACCTATCCTTTGCAGAATATTTCCAATTTATGTACTCTCTGTATTTAGATCATGTTGTTGCATTTTCTCTCCGTCAAACTCCATTCATGTGGGGGATTATTGAAAAAATTGGTTTATATATACTTATTTTGAGCCGACTTTGAGCCCAAAATTGAGTGGGCCCCAAACGTCTTTTGGGGTGGGTCCGAAGATGTGAAGTGTTCCTTGCCGCGTGGTAAGTCACACGATGAAGACGGTTCATCAAAACGATTTATGATTGAATGGGAAGTTGACGTCGTTTTCGGGTTCGAGGAATGGACATTTAAAGATTTACATGTGAGTTTCCTTTTAATGGGTTGTCCCACATTGAAACTTTAAGAGAGTTTATTTGTGTATATAAGCTCTAGCCTACAACACTTGGGTTAGGCCCCAAGGGGCAACCCAAGTTTGTAGAAAAGGGGAGTTATGGACAAAGTGAACCTTAGCCCAAACCACAACACGCGCGCCGCCGCCAGCCGAGCCGGGCGCGGGTGTAGGGGTCGGGTCGGTTCTTATATTAATTTTTTTGAGAAAATTCATTTGAATTTTTTCTAAAATTCTTATCGAAATTAATTCATTTATTAAATTAATTTTACTGTCCATTTGTTACTTCTTCAGTCCAGTTTTTAATCTGTTATTTTTCGGACAGATTCATTTCAAACTGCCCCGGCAGTTACAGGTTCAAATCTGGACAGTTTTCAAACTGTCCAGCAGTTCCAGATTGTAGACAGATTCAGTTATGTAAACTGCTATGAATCTGTTTGAATTTCAAACTATATCTGTTTGAAACAAAGTGGTACCTGTTCGGATTCCTCACAGCAGCTGTTCGGGTCAAATGTTTTCCTATAAATACAATCAATTTCCAGCAGTTTGGATTATCCAAAAACAGTCTGAAAATCTAGTATTTGCTGTCCAGATTTCATTTGTTTACATTATTCTTCATTTTAGTTTTAGAATAAAATTCAGAGAGTTAAAACTCAGGTTTGGTTCGCCGAACAAATTGTTTGGAGTGCTACTACAATTTGTGAAGATCATTGTATCCTAGGAGACAGACGCCACTCAACCATAAGCACCGTAGCGGGGCGAATCTGTCTTAAGGACAGAGTGTCACACACTCGACTTCGTCTTTTATTTTTAATTCGGTTAGATAAATAAATTCGGTACATTATTTATTTATTTTGTTTGGATGTGTTTCTATTTATTTTATTTACACAGAAGATTGTTCCAACATGAGTATCACCCACTCTATTCATAGTGTAAAGGCTGGATCGTTCTCTGATGGGAGAGAGTTAGAGAGAGAGTATACGGAAAAATGTTATGGTTAAAAAATACGTCACATATCTGATGTTCTATATATTCAAATATAATCAGATATATAACTACATATATCCATCTATCCATATCTCCTAAGGATAGGATAGATGTAGATAGATAAAGGGTTATCTTAACAAATAGGATAATCAAGAAATCAAATTCAAATTTAAATGGGTAATTTGAATGGGCCATGGGTCATGCCACATGGACATCCAAATTTGGATCCAATACTCGGCCTAATTTTCAACATCTTCCACTTGCACATGAGTTGGCATGACATTACCACATCTTTATTTCAATCTCCCCAAATATTGAACAATCCCATACTAGCCAATGAATCGTGCGACTGCTGAGAAACACCTACATGTAGAAGCTCTATACTGGAAACTCAAAATAAGACAGCATAGGGACATCGACCCAAAAAATAGAAATAGTGTCTCATATATCCCAGACCCATCTAATTACACCGGTCCAAAAACATCTATAATCCCTCAAAAGAGCATGTTTGACCCTCTCATATAGAGCGATGTGAGTTGTTGACAGTGAATATACAGCAATGGTGTAATATTAGATGATCTTTCCTTTTCCCTCATGCCATTTAGTTTAAGATTGACTGTTTTCCCAGTGATGTCCCTTAAGGTCGAATCATACATAACCGCAGGCAACATACCAAAGTAGCAGAACATCAACCCCTTACCTTATAACATAGTCAAAAGTCACAAAAGGGTACATAAGTGAAAGTCATATCATTAATGACACGTAAGACTCACACAGTGAGGAAATAGGGATCCATTCTCTCACCTCATTACTCAGTCGCTAAGCACATGTAGTATGAATTCATGCTACAGTGGAGTAACTCTTCCAAAAGAGTGACGTCATACTTGATACACTGTATAGATCTTAGTTTAGTGGCTTTCTAGCGCCTAACCCGAATTCTCTATTTGCTCGCCTTCCAGGCGCCAAATGAGATCTCGCATCTGGCTAATTATAACGGACACAGCATGGAAAGTGGGTACTAACATCCATTTTGGTCCTTAACACGACCTCATCTTGGTTGTAACCAAGGCGACATACATAGTGGATAATTTAAGCCTCTCTTGGCTCTTAATAAAAATAAGCCACTAGTCTCATCCTTACTCGCTCCCAAGTGCCAAGGGTAATTGCTTGTGTGAGTGAGCCAATCTTGCCTGCTAACATCATCATCTGCTAATCATTATGACAAAACCCATAATAGTGTCAACATCCCATCATCTCACAATAAATAAGTGATCGATTTTAAAACCACGACCACAGTTTGCATAATTCTAGATTCCAAGCATAAGCCTTATCAGCACCTCTTGCAATAAGCATATACAACGGAATCCACCATTTGCGCCTCACATGAAGTGGTTCAAGATCACTACCTCTTGCGCAATTTATAGCGATCCAGGTCTTTGATCCATCCTTGTGGTGTTCTGGACTCAGATTTCATGGTTAGAAAGTACTATCTATGTCTTTTCTTCCTTCCACTCTTTGAGTTTGAGTTTTGGGATGTCTTGGGAGTGTTTGGAACTGGTTAGTTGCAAGTTGTTCAAACTTTTGTCGTCCAGAATTTTGTTTCTTCGCTCGAGTGAGACTTCTTGCGCTCGAGCGAGTTTTGTGAGCTCCTAGTACTTTTGCAGAAAAGAGTCCTTCGCTGGAGCGAAGCTTCTTGGGCTCAAGCAAGGAGTGTTTCTGAAAAACTTCTGAAGCTTGGTATTTTACACTCGAGCGACGTTTCTTGCGCTCAAGCGAGGCGACTTTTTTGTGTCTGGTCGCTTGAGCGAGAACTCTTTCACTCCAGCAAGCCCGGCATATATCAGTCACCAGCAGCCCCGTTTTGCTTCACTTTGATTTCCTTTTCACTCAAAAAACCCTAAATCTACAACTTCTCTCTCTAGAAGTCACCTTCTCTCTTTGATTTCTCCAAATCCATTGAGATTTAGGCCTAAGGTCTTCACCAAAGTTGGTTATCACCTCGAGAGCTTCGTTGTTTGCGGTGGAGATCAAGTTTAGGTATCATTGATTTTGGGGTTTCATCTCAATTTTTCTTCAAAACTTGAGGTAGGGATTTTCTTTGAGTTATATATATATTTTTGCAAGATCAAGATGATTTCAAAATTATCCTTTGATTAATTTTGGAAAATAGGTTGTTGATTCAAGAAAATGAGTGATTTTGAAAGTGGGTCTACTTTCTAAATTTTTTTATAAGAATTGAGGGTTTTGAACTATATTGCAAAAAGAAAGATGTTTTCGGTGAGATCTTAAATATTTGAAAATGGATGGTTTTGGTGAGAGAACCTAGAAATTGGGGGTTTTTTTGAAAGATGTTGAAAATTTTTGGGGGATGTTGTTAAATTTATTTTGTGTGCTAAAATAAATGATGTTTTGAAAAATTGTTTATTTATTTACATATAAATGATGGTTTTTATAGAATATGATGATTGTAGAAGTTTTGAAAATTGTTGTTTAAAAGTGTTGACATAGTCTTGAGATGACTAAATTGTTGAGATTGCTTGAAAGGTAGAAATTTTGTTATCCCTTGGATGAATTGAACTAAAAGTATTTATTCATCATGTGAAATTGCATTTGAATGGAGAAATGGAGATTTTTTTATAACAATCAAAATATTGTGTGAAAATATTAAAAGTGGAAGAAATATTGCATTGTATTATTAATAATTGCATTGGCATATCAATCCATTTGTTAATGAAGAGCTTTTCAATTTGATTTGAAAACTTGCATTAAGAAAAGAACGTTGAGAAACAAGTTTTCATGAATTGGCTTTGGGGTAAATACGGTGGTAAGTCTTGACAGGTGGTGTAGATGAAATTGAATAGGTGTCGAGCCTTCCAGTTAATACTGGTAAAAATGACAGATTATAGATGTCGAGCCGTCCAGTCAATGCTAGTAAAAATGAAAAATTGGTAGTACTTATATAGACTACTTGCAGACACGAACCTGGGGATTACCAGAGTAGTATTTGCCACCCCTTGAATAAAATTGATAAGAGTTGAATTGCTGAAATTGCATGGCATCATTGAGCATGATGGTTTTCAAAAGATGAAGATGTGTTTTATTTTCAAAAAGGACATGGCATGGCACATGCATTCATCTCTTGAGACTTGTATAAAATGTATATACTTTGTTAAGGATTCCCTATTGGGCTTTATGCTCATCCTACGAGATTTTTGTGCAGGAAAGGACGTGGTAAATCTGCCCAACTGAGGGCGTGGAAGTGTGTGTGTTGGGAGCACAATGCTTTCATTATGCGTGACTCTGTTTTGTAAGCCGAGGGCTTTATTTGTATGGGTTTAAATAACCGATTTGTGTGACTGAGCTTTAGCCTTTGAAACTTGTAAACCCATGAGGGTATTTATTTGTTTATGATATTTGATTTGGATCATGTAATGCAAGTGTGAGGATTTATATCCAGTTTTTATCTTAAAGAGCTATGAATATTGTGTTATCATTTGGGCATGAAAATTGGGGAGTTACAACTTGGTATTAGAGCTACCGAGTTTGAATACTTGGAGCTCGTGGGAAGTGATAGTTTTACCATAGTGGGTTCATGATTGCAGGATAGAAAGTTGCATGATAGGGTGATGTTATACATTTTGTGACTATGTGATAACATGTTTATGTGGTTATATGAGTATGGGATTGAACTTTTGAGATGTTGTTTGCGCCTATTAAATTCCTTGAGGTCTTCTTAGAAGGGTACTTGATCAATACTCGTTCTACTAAGAATTCTTGGTTTTTTGTGGGACGGATTTCATCATAAAAGAATAATCCGTATGTGTTTACATGACTAAGTGCTTATGTGGAATGAAATTGAAATGTCTATATAGTAGAGAAATATATATAGAATTGTTGTGATTGGAAGGGTGAGGCAAGTTACGAGCACATATGGGTTAGTGCGCTAAATTATTTCTTTGTCCTTTATAGAATGTTAGGAAGAGATCAAAACCGTGGTGGTAAAGGCAGGAGACGTGGTAGGGCCCGCCGGGGTGTGCATGAGATATCGGCTCATGGGGTTCCAGTACAAGAGGAAGGGACAGGCCAAGCTTATGCAGCCGAACCAGTGGGTCAAATCGTAATAAGGACCCTAGCTAGAGAGATAGTGGGGGCTATGAATTTGTTGAGGGTAAAGAACCAAGCCCGAGAGAACACCACGAGTTTCCTTACTCGAGAGATTTTGCGGGCCAAACCGGATGAGTTCCTTGGTGGCCATGAGCCCAAGAAAGCAGATGAGTGGCTCAAACAAACTGTGAAGACATTCGAGATGCTTCACATTGAAGATAGTGAATTGAGGGTGACTCTAGCGAGTTACTATTTAAAGGGGGATGCGGGTCAATGGTGGAAGTACGCCAAGGGTGGAGTAGAACCGACTTGGGAAGCGTTTATGATTGCTTTCCAAGATAAGTACTTACCTCCCTCTGCTAGGGAGAGATTGAGGCAAGAGTTTCTGGACCTCAAATAAAATTTCATGTCCGTGGCTGAGTTTGAGGCGACTTTTTCTAGTTTGTCCCTGTTTGCACCGGAGTTGGTGGCAATGGAAGAGCGCTGTTGTCTCGAGTTTGAAAAGAAGTTAAGAACCAAGTTCTTGTACAAAATTGCCGGAAATATGATCCAGAAGTATGCCCATCTTGTGGAGGCGGCGGCACATGTAGAGGTTACTGTGTAGGCTGAGAAAGAGAAACTTCGGAGTTCAAGGTCTAGGGGCCAAGAACCACAAGGAGACTATAGGTAGAATAAGAGGAGCAGGGGAAACTTTTCGTCCCAGTCCCAACCACAATAGTCTAGATCTACTTTTCCTTTGCCTAGTTCGGGCTCAGGAAAGAGTATAGAAAATGGCTTCTCTTGTCTCAAGTGTGGCCAACTGGGTTACAAAGCCTTTGCATGCCCACAAAAGGGAGGAGGGCAGTTGATGTTACCACCACCACCTAACCGATCTCAAGGCTAGCCCCAGAATAAAAGTCATGGGTTTAGTTGTTTTTAATGTGGTCAACCAGGGCACATGAAGAGGACTTGCCCACAGTTAGGAGGCACATCTGGTGCATTAGGGTGAGGCAGACTCAGAGCCACCAGCAGGCTTATTCAGTTTAGACCTCACGAGTTAATCAAGGAGCCGCCTCGGCTCAGTCCATACACTAGGCCTATGCTTCGAGAGAGGAGCAAATTTGTCAGGGGCCACAGGGGCGTGTGTATGTAATCACCGCGCTAGAGCAATTACCTGGACCCTCAGTTGTGAGAGGTATTTTTGTTGTGTGCAATAGTTTGGCTAATGTATTGATAGATACGAGTGCGTCTCATCCATTTATATCAGCTGCATTTGTTTCTGCATTGGGGTTAGTGGTGGCACAGTTAGCGACTCCGCTCAAAGTAGAGTCACCTGTTGCGGGTGTGACTGATTTAGACTGGGGGTGTCATGATTGTGAGATAAAAGTCGTCGGGCGTCGACTTCCATTTGCTTTTGTATTGTTAGACATGTCGAGTTTCGATGTCATCTTAGGCATGGACTGGTTATGTTTCGTACCGAGCCGTGATTAATTGTTACCGTCAAAGAGTTACAGTTTGCACCTCGAGTGGTGACTGTTTTTACTTTCCAGGAAATCGAGTTGATAAGGTTTTGTCGCCCGTCTTTGACCATCGTAGTAGGAGCAAGCTTAGTGGCCTTCTTGCAACTCTCTTGAATAGTGAGAGTGACGGGGCGCGTGTTGAATTGCCAAGGGTAGTTTGTGAGTACTCGGATATCTTTCCCGAGGATCTTACTAGTTTGTCACTCCACCGGGAGATAGAGTTCTCCATTGACCTAGTGCCTGGCACAACATCGATTTCCATGGCACCGTATATATTTGCACAAGCCGAATTGCATGAGTTGAAGATTCAACTCCAATAACTTTTAGACAAGGGCTTCATTTGCCTTAGTACATCACCTTAGGGAGCATCAGCTCTCTTTGCGAAGAAGGATTGGTCTTTGCGGTAATTGAATCGGGTTACCATTAAGAACAAGTATCCTCTACCTAGAATTGATGATTTGTTTGACTAACTTAGAGGGTCTCATTGCTTCTCAAAAATAGACTTGAGATCAGGGTACCATCAGTTGAGAGTCCGGGAGGAGGACACGTTATGGCCTCTATGAATTCCTGGTAATGCCTTTTGGGTTGACTAATGCACCGGCTCCCTTTATGGATTTGATGAATAGAATTTTTTGGGAATACTTGGACCTATTTGTGGTCGTCTTTGTGGACGACATCTTAGTTTATTCAACCTCTGAGGAGGAACATGAGGCTCACTTACGAGTAGTGCTCGAATTGCTTAAGGAGCACCGTTTGTATGCTAAATTTGATAAGTGCGAGTTTTGTCTCACCGAGGTAAAGTTTTTGGAGCACGTAGTGTCAAGTGAGGGAGTAACTGTGGACTCCTCAAAAATTGACGGGGTACAGGATTGGGGGCAACCCAAGAATGTTTTTGAGATCCGAAGTTTCTTGGGGTTAGCAAGGTACTATCGACGCTTTGTAAGGGACTTCTCTAGACTAGCTGCACCTTTGACTAAGTTGACTAAGAAGGGTGTCAAGTTTGTGTGGGTTAAGGCTTGTGAAAAGTCTTTCCAAGAACTTAAGACTAGATTGACTACAGCACCGGTCTTAATAATTTCGGAAAGGGGTTTGGATTACACCGTCTATTGTGATGCGTTCGGGGATGGACTTGGTTGTGTCTTGATGCAAGAGGGAAAAATTGTGGCCTACAGCTCACGACAATTTAAAATTTACAAGAAGAATTACCCCACCCATGATTTAGAACTAGCGGCGGTAATTTTTGCCTTAAAATTTTGGAGGCATTACTTGTATGGTGAGAAGTTTGAGATCTTCTCCGATCATAAGAGTCTAAAATATTTTTTTTTCTCAAAAGGACTTGAATTTACGTCAACGGAGGTGGATGGAATTTATGGAAGATTATGACTTTGAGTTACACTATCATCCGGGGAAGGCCAATGTAGTGGCCGACGCTTTGAGTTGGAAATCGGTGAAATATGGGTGTAGCTTGGCAAGTGTGGCCATTCGGGACTGGGAAATGCTAGGTGTTGTTGGCAAGTTCGATTTGCACTTGGGTGAATCCAGGGAGAGTGCTACAATGTTTACTTTAAATGCTCAACCTACCTTGATTAGTAAGGTCATAGAAGCACAACAAGGAGATCGTGATGTAGAATCAATTCGTATTAAAATTTCCAATGGGAAGGAGGAGAAAGGTTTGAACATTTACTCTGATTTGAGTGTACGTTACTTAGACCGCTTGTTTGTACCAAAATCTTGCAGAGAGGAAGTGCTTCGGGAGTTCCATCACTCACGCCTTGCGGTGCATCCGGGAGGAACAAAAATGTATCAGGATCTTACTCGCCAATTTTGGTGGGGAGGCATGAAAAAGGATATAGCTGTGTTTGTATCGAAGTGCCTTACTTGTCAACAAGTGAAGGCCGAACATCAAAGGCCAACGGGTTTGTTGCAACCCTTACCTATAGCAGCGTGGAAGTGGGAACATGTTACGATGGACTTCGTTGTGGGCCCTTCCGAGGACTCAACGGGATAGTGGATTATCTTGCCGACCTAAGTCGGCGCATTTTATTCCTATGCACGTAAGTGACTCAGTAGATTATCTTGCCGACCTATACATTAGGGATATAGTGAGGTTGCATGGGGTCCCTGTGACGATTGTTTTGGATAGAGATCCACGTTTCACTGCTCGGTTGTGGCAGAGTTTGCAAAATGCCTTGGGCCCTAGATTGACCTTTAGTACTGCGTATCATCCTCAGACTGACGTGTAGTCCAAGCGTACTATTCAAATCCTTGAAGATATGCTTCGAGGTTGTGTCCTTGACTTTCGGGTTCATGGGGGTTCGTGGGAGAGGCACTTGCCCTTAGTAGAGTTTGCCTATAATAATAGTTTCCAATCGAGTATTGGCATGGCACCATTTGAGGCCTTGTATGGTCGACTGTGTAGATCCCCTGTGTGTTGGGCTGAGGTGGGTGATGCACCTTTGTTAGGTCCAAAGTTGGTTCGGGAAACGACGGAGAAAGTGGTACTTATCCGTAAGAGGCTAGCTACGGCTCAGAGTCGCCAGAAAAGTTATGCCGACCGTAGAAGGAGACCCTTGTCTTTTGAAGTAGGGGATCATGTCTTTTTGAAGATATCACCTAGAAGGGGTTTGATGAGATTTGGAAAGGGGAAGTTGTCCCCTCGATTTATTGGCCCTTTTGAAATCCTTGAGCGGATTGGGGAAGTTGTTTATCGTTTGGCGTTACCGCTACAGCTTTTCGGTGTTCATGTCGTGTTTCAGATTAGTATGCTTCAAAAATATGAGCTGGATCCATCACACGTGTTGGATTGGACCGACTTAGAGGTAAATGAGGATGCCTCATATAAGGAGAGATCGATGAGAGTCTTGGATAGACAGGACCAACTCTTGCGAGCCAAGAGAATTCCCTTGGTAAAAGTATTGTGGAAGCATCACGAGGTCGAGGAAGCGACTTGGGAACGTGAGTTGGAAATCCGAGAGAAATATCCGGATTTGTTTGTTGATGCATGAGCATGTAATGGGAATTTGGTTATGTTAGTGAATAGTATGGGCATTATATATGTTTTAACTTATGAGTTATTGTTGTTTTAGGGGAAAAAAAAAACATGGATTCAATGTAATCATGGCATATGTTTTGAGAATATGGAATATTGTGGGCATTACACAATTACCTCTCTAAAGATATTTTGGTGACCAATCTGTGTTCATTCAAGATGCGCCCAACCAGTGCATTGAATCTTACAAGAGGCAAATTTATATACTACTAGTAAAGCATTTTATCCACAGTCTAATGAGTAAGGTCAATGTCTAAACTACTCAGTTGATCATTTACCAAAGATAACACTCATCATGCTGAATACGCCCACATAGCGTACTTCAGGCTCCTACAACAAAAAAGATTAAGGAATATAGGTCATCTGGTTCTCCTAAAGATAATCCAAGGATTCACTTAATAGCTAAGGCTCTAGCTTTTACCGATAGGTATAAGTCAATGGGTTTGTAATTTTGCATCTAGAATCATTCTAGGATATTTCTTATTTAAGTCATCAAAGACAAACCGAGAATTCTTCCAGAACAATCTCTAAGGATCTTACATCTGAGTATATAAATTACATCACCCATGTCCATCATGTCTAAAATAGAGGACTGCCAACCCTAGATGGCGACAACCGTATAAATTCTTGGCTCATAATAACTAAGTAAAGAAAAACTTCTTTTGGATCATTGATCATGCCTCAGTGGTCTTCATCGATCATCGTTGGCCTACCATGGCTCGATGAAATATAAGAACCACTATTTGGATAATTGTTTTAGGCTGTAAAAGATTTATTGGAACTAGCAACCTTTTTGCGCTCCTAACTTTTCACCATAAAAGCAGAAGGTAAATCCTTACGAATCTACTTATCCAATTCTCCAACGAGAAGTTGAGTCACAACGTCCACAAATCAATGTTTCAAACTTATGTCAATCATAGCCTAAGTCGAAATAACCTCACTCCCCAAGAGGAAGTCTTCTCATGGTCTACACTTTCCTTAATGGTGCGACTTTTCGATATCTAGCGAGCCTTATGCCTCAACAATGACTATCCAAATTGCGCATAACTTTAGAACAGTTTCGCATCATAATGGAAAGTCAACCAAATTATAGAAATGGTTAATCCTCAAAGACTTTGTCTTAAACTGTGCAACATTGATCCATTTTCTAAAAATAAGGGACTAGAGCCTTTGGCATTATCCTAGGCTCTTTATCATCTTGCAGAGCAATCATGAATGTTCCCTCTCAATCACCCAATGATGACGTGGAAAATTTTCACATTCGCTATCACGCAACTAAGAATGTAGAGTATTTTTCTCTAATAGAATAATCCATTATTAGGCACATCGCACCCACTGTCCCTAGGATATTGGAAATTTCTTTTCATTCTCAACTAGGCTACATAAAGCGCTATGCTTAGAATTCTCTATCTTATAGAGTTCTAAAACTCTATTCATGTCACATTTACTAAGAAAACTTTATGTGACTAAGTTACACTCCCACAAAGCTTCTTACCTATATGTATATGACCCTAAGGGTTTACATGACAGCATACAATAATGCGCCACATGACCCTAAGTGTTTACAAGACAGAATACAATAATACACCATAAAACCCTAGGTCTTAACTTCACAACCTTATGAGAAATAAAATAAAGATAAGCTGCTTAACGGTTACAGATCGCCCATAGATGGCTCTCCGCTAACCCATTATTGAAATGGAGTGTAAAATCTAATATGGAGGGCACTTAGTTAGGGATATAGGCAACAAACTAGTGCAATTTCCAGTTGGGAAACATTTTGCGCCATCATTCACTTAACATAAAGAATACTTAATTTCTTATCTCTACTATACTATTGTGTTACTGAGTACTAGGAATAATCAATTTTTTAAGCACCCATTTCTCTTCACAGAGCTTTCTAAAATAACTTAAATAGATACTCGCCACCTTGGTCAAAACTAAAAGCACGAAAGCTATTATCTAATTGATCTCAACCTCATATGTGCAATGTCAAAAATCATCTCAAAACTTTTGACTTATGGGAGATCAAATAGTCTTGACTAAGATGCGTATCGTAATCTATAAATGTGTCGAGATTGATGCTTAGCTATCATACCCTTACACATATCTAGTCACAAATATCACAGTGGACTAAATGCGCCGATACAAATGCCCTTCTGCGGCTTTCCTACTTACTTATGCGCAACCATTGCGAACACAGTTACACATTCACGTTAGAGCAGGATGTCACAAGTGAGTGGCCTCGAGAGGGCCTACTCAAACCATCCATGTCATCTTCTCATTAATGTGACTAAGTATAATAAGCCACTGGTTCATAACCAATGTCATAAACTAATTCCAATCATCCTAATGTGTGAGTTCTCGAAGACAAGTTTTAAAGGTTTAGGCCCAACTAGGTAATGACTCACGACTAATTCATGTTCACTAGATCATAAAAGGATGTCATGGAGATATCAAGCGCGCCTAAGTCACAAATTTAACTGGTAAATGCTAATCCCCTGCACCTTCAAGTCAATTTTATTCTCCATACACTTCACTGCATCTAGTTGAAAGATGACAATACTCCTCTTGCCATCTCTGTTTCTCGCTTCATAGTTACTTGCAATTAATTCTACTATCCACAAGAATGAGAGAATAAGTTATCAATCTATGACAGCTCTTGAAGTAACTTAAGCACGAACTAAGCTAAAGAGTCTAATTCAACACAATGTTCTCACAAGCGATGCGTCAAATTCTTAGAGTCATAACAACCTTGTGGGCCTTGACCTTTTCATTACTATGCTGCAACATTTGCGCTTAGTGGTAAATGTTATTCAAAAAATGTTAGCCTAGCTAAGGAATCATACAAAGAAGCACCTCCTCATGTCTCACACTCAAGTATGGAAATAGCAAGTGTCCAGACTTAGACAAGTTGGCAATGCTAATAGATTTTGCAGCCACTTAGCGTTAATCTTTTCACTTAGTGTTAATAGATTTTGCTGCTACTAAGCGCTAATCTTTTAACTTCAAGTGATACTTTAATGCACACTATTATAGTGCGTGAAATTTTTCTCTATCCACTCCCAACAGTTAGATAGAGAGCAAAACACTGCTCATACTGGCTACTCGTCTTACACTTAATGACTAGTTCATTTAAGCTCGTATTTCTTAGATGACGTGACTCTTGAATGTTACTTTATCCAATGATGCAACATTATTACAAGTCAAATTACAAAGTCAATCCATGCAACTCAATAGTCAAAATCATATACAGATCTATTGAAGGCTTACTAATTTCACAACTCCAAAATTCGCCAATCAAAACTACGTAGCATGCCGCTAACTATAGCGCACACATCAGTTTTTATTGTGCCTTTCTTACTTTGGCTCAATTAAGGTCTGGCCTAAAATCTATAAGGCTTTTTGCTCATCTAAAGAATATGATTGCATCATTCACATTTGAACATCTCTACCAAGTCTAGGTCAACCAAATTAACTTCCATAAGTTAAGTCAATTTAGAGAGAAATTCGCATTGAGATTAATTTGATTAGCATAATATAATTTTGCTGCAAAAATCTAAATTAAATAGTGACAATATTACACAAGTCGCAAGATCGAAAATCCGCTATGCTCATAATCATCTCTTGCGCCACAGGTGACAATTATCCAAAATTTAATTTAATTTATGCGCAAAATATTAGTTTTCAGGAGTAAATCTACAAAGATTTCTCTCAACCGAACAACCTCCCATTGACTATGACATGTCTAAAAGCATGATAAAATATTCTAATTCCATACAATAGCATCTTAATGTAGATTCACAATCAACTCATGCTATGTTACATTTAATAATGGAATTTAAATAAATAAAAAAAATTAATCATGTTATTCTAATCACAACATATTAGAAACTCTAGGAAAAAAAATAATAATATGTTGTGTTTAATATTCAGATTATGCCATAACAGAAAGTATATCACTTCTGAAATTTTTTTGGAATTTTTTGGTATTTTTTGAAATTTTAAATAATTAATAAACACACATAAAATCATAAATACATATTCCAGAATCTTGGAAAATGCAACAACCATACCAGTAAATACTAAACCATTACAATGGTCTACAGTAAAAATTTCAGCTCCAGAAACTTAATCATGCAATACCAAAAGCATTTTAAAGCGGAAATAATGAATTGTTATTTTAGGAAAAATATTTTTTATTTTCATAAAATTTTGAAAATTTTACAAAAGATAAAAAATTAAATTCTAAGTCTAACAGTATCAACCACGCTTAAAACAAATCTATAAAGAATTACTTTTGACCATTTAAAGCAATTCTGGATTTTAAAAAAAAAAACAAACAGGGCCTTACAGCCAAGCCAGCCAAGTCAACGAGAAAAAATGGTGCGGCTCGGCTTGGCTCGATGTAGCGGCGCAACATAGGGCGCGCGTTTGGAAGTCGCAAGACGCACGCGTGGAAGACGCGGACAATGCGCGCGTAGAAAAGGCAGCTGATGCGTGCGTGATGGTGCGTGGTAGCATGTGGGAAGCGGGCCTGGCGCGTGATGACACGTGGCAACGTGTGGCCGCCATTGACAGCATCATCTGGCACATACGGCTCACATGCCGCCTTCCGGGGTGTTTTCTTGTAGAATTTTGGTACTGTCGGACTCCATTTTCCAAAATAAAAATAATGATCGTATAAAAAATGACATTTAACAAACCCAAATAATAGGGTGCATCACACTCTCTCTCTAATGAGAGTGAAAGTGCAGAAACTCTGCACTTCGTCTTCTTCCTTAAGCCATCAAAAACACGAAATGAACCCAAATTAGGATATGTTTTTTCTCATCAATCGTAAGTCGGAATTAGGCCCCATAATATACCATTTCGAAGATATCGAAACAAGGATTCCATATGTATAATTTTCATAACATAAAAATAAAGCATGTAAAACCAGCATGCAGTCAAAGTTACGAAAAATTAAGTATGAATCTCCATTTTTCTCAAAATTCGACCGTTGGATTTTCATGAAACTTGGCAGATATATTCTACATGAAATATACTACAACATATGTAAATTTCAGGTTGATCGGAGAAACTTTAGAAAAATATTAATTTTTCATGCATATATTATGTGTATATGTATATATAATCGTATACATATGTTAATGCACAAAAAATAAGCATGAAAATACCCATTTATTGCTCTGATACTAATGTAAGATATATATGTAACACGGCGGGTAAAAGGATTCAAGCCATACCTCATGTGATAGAATCTGAAACGAAGAACCGTGTGGATAAATCACGTGATTTTTTAATCACGAACTAAGAACACCCAGCAATGGAGTGATACCACAGTATAAGTATCACCTACTCTATTCACAGTGCAATGTCTGAATCGTTCTCTAATGGAAGAGAGTTAGAGAGAAAGTATAGGGAAAAATGTTATGGGTAAAAAATACATCACATATATGATGTTCTATATATTCAAATATACAATTAGATATATAACAATATATATCCATCTATCCATATCTCCTAAGGATATGATAGATGTAGATAGATAGAGGGTTATCCTAACAACTAGGATAATCAGGAAATCAAATTCAAATTTAAATGGGTAATTTGAATGGGCCATAGGTCATGCCACATGGGCGTCCAAATTCGGGTCCAATACCTAACCCAATTTCCAACAGTATATTATAGAGTAAGAAATATTATATCAAGAGCATAAAAGTCAAAAAAACACTATAGATAAGCATTTAGGCTAAAACTGATCAGAAAATAAGTATTTTAGTCAAAACAAATAAATTGCTCATGTTTATATATGACAACGTAAGTGTATGTTATCCCAAGTAGGTAACGCAAGAGAGAGGTGGATTGGGTTTTTAAATAAATTGCTAAATTAAAAATTAGTCCTATAAATAAATAAATAAATATGCTCAAAATATAAAATAAAGTAATGAAATAAAATGAGCAAATGGAAAAGAAATCAAACACAACAATTTATAATGGTTCGGTACGCCGGGCTTACGTCTACTCCCCAAGTGTCCTCCTCGGGAATTTCTCCATTATTTTTCAAATAGTAATTATACCACTAGCTTCACAGGTGCTAGGGAACCTTTACAACAAGTGACCAATCCCGACCACTCTTATTAGTTTAGAATCCGGTGTCTAGTCACATCTAACCAAGTAATTTTATTTAAAAAATCACTCACAAAAATAGTCACACATAATCCAAGTGATTTTATTCCAAAAAAAATCACTCGCAAAAACTCTTTTTTTTTACAAGAATAATATGAATAAGGGATAGAAAACCCTCTTATAATTTTGCTCAAATTCTAAATAAATTTTCTCATAGAAAATATAACTCAGGCTCCGTTTGGGAAGAAAAAAGCCAGGCTTTTTTGGCTAAAATAACCATAAAAAACAAAATAGGCTATTTTAGCCACAAAAAATAAAATATCAAATCCAACCCATAATCATTACAATCCTCTCTCACAAAAAAAGTTAAAAAAGCCAAAAAGCCCTTCCCAAACCAGGCTAAAATAGCCCAGGCTAAAATAGCCAAAAAGCCAAAAAGCCAATCCACTTTCCAAACGGAGGCTCAATGAAGCACAATACAATATTTGAGAATATTTCAATATCACAAATTTTTTTCTTCTTCACTTCGTATTTTTCTCACACAAAAACACTTCTATATTTTTGGGAAGCAAAGAAAAAGCCAGCTTTTAGCTTTTTAACCATTTTAGATCACATCACCTCTCACATTTTTTATCTACAAAAAGCCAAAATAGATTAAAAAAGTCAAAAAGTCAACTTTTTACCAACTTCTCAAAACATGACAATAGAAAATATATCCGTTACATATCCATTGCAGGAATGGCCGTTCCTCATGCTGAATTCGACAAAACAAAGAGTGTATAGTAACTTACATAATAGCTTTTCTATTAAAATATTTAATTGCAGAGCAACTTCTTTATTAAAATATTTTTATGCATAGTAAAATCTCTTTAAATAATATTTATATCAGAGATGAAAATATATACTCCTTTTAAAATCTTTATAATTATTGTAGAGATTTTAGATACACTCTGATAAAAAAAAATCAATCATTTCATGTGAGTATATTAAATTTTGTCAAAAGAAAACAATTCACCAATATCACATTTGTGAAAAGAATACAACCAATCAGTATCAAATTTGTCAAAAGATAAATCATGATTAGTCGAAATTTTCAAAATGTGAATAGTAAATAACTAATACATCTTAGAACATATATTTTAAACAGATAATATTTTGTATCAAAGAATGTAAAATATGTATATTTAAAAATCATAATTTATCTAATAATATTTTAGATATCATTAAAATTAAATCACATAATTAACAGTGTATTTCAAAAATCTCCTAGATATGATACTGTACAAAACATGCAACCACATATATGGGTAGTACAGATAAGAAGGCCACACTAATAGTGATAACAGATTATAGGGTCAATGGATCCATGACAAATAGAAGGTCATCGAAGTGACAATTAGAGAACCAATAATTATTAAAGTCCCTAAGGCATGGGGGCTCGCGGTGGTACGTATAGAAATATTTGCCCAAATGATCATTTACTATATCATTGTCAAATCCATATTTAATACGTCGAATTATACTTACGGTCCTTATAGTTTGAAGCTTGTATCATTTTAGTCCTTAACCTTTCAATTGTGATACGTTTAATCCTAAATTTTGAATCTCGTTCCAAATAAGGACAATTGAAGATACCATTGTTCTATTTCAATGGTAAAATCATCAATTTGATAAAATATAAATTAGTTTGATAAAAATAAATGTCAAAAAATTATTTCTACCTACCAAACATAAAATTACATAAAAATGATAAATCTTTTATATTTCTATTTTTATATTTTTTTTTTTACTCAAATAATTTTTAGTATGTGTTTGGATGATGATCATGTAATGAGTGGTTGTTTTTGTTGATATTTTTTTATAGTTATCATTTAATAGGTGGTTGTATTTGTTATTAACAGATAGTTTGGATGGTTACATATAATGGATGGTTATTAGGATTTTCATGTGTAATCGATATGTTTAATATATGAAATGTTTTTAATTTTCGATTTTTTGATTTAATGGATTGATTTAATAATGATATCAAAGTTGTCGCGATATTTGACTTTTGAAAGAATAGAAACTAATTTAACGAAAATAAATATCAAAAACAAATTATTTAAAAAAATTATTTCTACCTCCCAAAAATAAAATTATATAAAAATGATGTACTTTTAATTTTGTTTCACCAATTTAATTTTTAGTTTCTTAGAAAAAATTTCTAAAATAGATTTTGAAAACCAATCCAAACAAAATTTTATAACTAAAAAAGGTTCAACATTATTCATTAAAAAAATGTCTTTACATTTCAAACAACATATAAGTTAACCAACACAAAATAAGTTATGTGGCGACTTTACCCTTGAAATGGACCATTTGCAACGGAAATATCTTTAATTGTCTTTATTTAAAAAAATATTCTAAATTTAGGGTCAAATGTATCACAATTGAAAAATCAATGATCAAAATGATACAAGTTCCAAACTATAGGGACTGTCAGTATAATTCTCCCTATTTACTAAGCATTTATATCCATGATTTATTTATTTATTTTGTACACAAATATGGTTCAAATTACCAATAATACATTTGAAATAATAACCGAATTTGTAAAACATAATTTAATATAAAATAGTTTGAGTTTGCTCAAGAAATAATATAATTCACCTATACATTAAAATATAAAAATTGCAAATTTGTAAAATATAATTTAATATAAAACAATTTGAGGTACAACTCACTTATATATCAAAGTATAAAAACCAAATGACTACACGGTCATCTCTTCAGGCCTTCAATCAATCATATGTCGGACCCTCAAACTCTCCCACTTTTCCACTTCTCCACTTTCTTTCCTTTTTCATCCACGTACAAAACTTGCTCATATATATAGCGCTTGGGAGCTTGATTAGGGATGGCAATTTGAACCCGGTCCGACGGAGACCCGATCCCCCGTCTTCAAGAAGAGTGGTTTTCTTTTGAAAAATATCCCTGACAAGCCGAGGATGGTATTTGAAATTAAATCCCCGATTAATTTCGGGCCGGCAACGGGGATAGCTTTCACAGCCCCGTCCCCAACGCCAACCCCGACCCCATTTCTCCCTGAAATAAAATTACCATAATACCTCTCTATTCATTCATATATATAACCCCCTATTTGTTGATACCCCTTTGATCTGTAAAAGAAAAGTCACAAAACTCAAAAAATAGTCTCACTCTCTCTCTCTTCTCTCCACAATCGGCGATGGCGTCGTCGTCTCCTCTTCCTCCTTCGTCATCTCTCGTCGCCTCCTCCTCTTCCGTTACCTCTCACTGCCTCCTCCTTCTCTTCCGTTACCTCTCACCGCCTCCTCTTCCTCTTCCGTTACCTCTCACCGCCTCCGCCTCCTCCTCCTCTGTTACTTCTCGCCACCTCCTCTTCCGTCGTTTCCTCCTCCTCTAGGACACCGACGAACCTTCATACTCCATCGCCTATCGCCTCCTCATCGCTCCGCCATGACAGATTTGAGCAGATCTGAGCAGATCGCCTCTCGTCGTCGTCTCTATGTGTGTGTATCTCTAAGTCGATCTGTCTGTATTTTTTTTTTTTTTTTTTTTTTTTGGTTGATGATGTTGCTGTTGATGATGTTGTTGTTAATGAAAATGATGTTGTTGATGTTGAGAAAGAGAGCTAAACACAAAGACAGAGGGAGAGAGAGAGTTACGGGGATTCTCTAGGGTCGGGGAAACTTGATCCCCGTTAGGGGGCGAGGGTGGGGGGAGTGATGGGTTCCCTGCCGTGGATGGGAAATTTTGTAATGCCCCAACTTCCGGACTGTTAAATACGTACAATAATACAACACAAGTAGGATAGATAACCAAAACATCTTAATACACATATATAACCAAAGTTAATATCACAGATAATTTGTTTATGTTCCATTACAGGATTACCAAAACATTGCCAAACCAAAAATAAAAAGGAAAAAAAAAAAAAAAAAAAAAAAACATGCCCAAAAAAATCACCTGGCATGACATGCCAGAAGCTTGGAATGCCCAGTAAAAACACACACACCCCTATATCTTCTATCAACCAATCAACCATACACAGAACAAATTGGGTAACTTAACATACAATAGTTCTATGAATTAGTGGTTAGACTAGACATCTAGAATCCCCCAAAGAGATCCTTCTACCCAACCACAAGGATTGAACACCCGACTATTCAGAACTCCCCCTTTTGTTGCTTTGCAGACCTTACCACCTATGCCCACCTCCCAGTTATTTACTGGTTAGTGACATTGATGGTCCTCAAAAGGGACGGCCAAACAAGTGGGCTCGCTTACACCCAAATCATGCCTAGGGCTCACTTACACCCTGCACATACCATACCAAATCGTTCATAGGGCTCGCTTACATCCTACACATATCATACCAAAGGGCTCACTTACTCCCTGAAACCACTGCATAGAGTCTGAATACATCCGTATCAACCCAGGGGCTCGCTTAGACCGCTTGCGCAAGACTTAACTCATTTGGTTTTAATCCCATCATAATTAATGTCATTCATATGTATAAATTATTCTACAACACTAATGTGAACGTCACCCATTGCCAACCCCTTATCATTTCCTATTTATTAGATCTTTTGCCATGCAAGTTAGTCATATTTGGTAATTCGATAATATAAAAGAGCATGAAAAAAACATAAGAGAGGAAATATAGCCCATGATAATCATACATAAGTATGGTAAGGCAAGCAAACGACATTAGGCATGCTTTGAAATACTTGGAGACAAATAACACAATAAAACACCATTTTCAGCACTATTCAGTTCTGCAGGGCTAACAAGAATGCTGTGGTAAAAATACTTCCAGGTTAGGTTAGGAGCTGAAATTGCACAGAAACAATAATCAACTTGTCTAGTTTTAGTTCCAATTCTCAGAATTCGCACAGGACCTCCAGAAATTCATTTACTCGCTATATTCGACAACTTGTCCAAATTTGTCACCCTTTGGGAAAGTAGCTTCCCTCTCAATCTACCCAATGATTTTCACTCAAATAAATTCTGTTGGAAAGAGGACTTAGAATGCAAAATTTTGACAAAAGAACCAACATGAGATGATTGTTTTGGAATTTTATAAAATTGAAAGAAGTGGACTGTTTTTCAGAGACTCGGGACCAAATTTTTAAACACAATATCCAAGCCCTAAAATCACACAAGGAGGGGCTAATAAAATTATCACAAACTCTAAACACACCAGATATCTTACATCAAATTCAGATTTGAGAAATAAATAGGTTTGATATTTCTTTTAAATTAGAGAAGTTGCAGTAGTGCATAATTTGACAAATTTGTAAGGCAAAGTCACTAAATCAAACCCACACTTTCATACACATCAAAAACTCTATATACCATTAATATGCAACACAAGAGGGCATCTAGACAATAGGATGAGATGGGTGAAAGAATTGGAGAAGACATGGAAGGATGTGTTCTTACCTTGACCCTAGAAGGCACCATTTTCTTCCTTTTCTTTTCTTCTTTTTCTCTACTTCCCTCTAATCACACTCTCCTTCTCTCACCCTCTCCTTGGCTGTTGGTATGTGTGTGTGTGTGTGGAATTGAGACAAGGCTCCTAATTTATAGGAAATAAGCTTGATCTTAGCTTAATGACTAAGGAAGCATAAATATCTAGATATTTTTTTTATTTTGTTTTTCAATCAATTTTCCACCAAAATATTATTTGTGACACCTATGTACATAATCAAATAAATAATATTCTATTCAAATAAATATATCTAGATATTTTGTGTTCCATTAATTTTCTCAAATAAAGAATAAAATAACTAATAAAAATATTTATTTAAAGATATTTATTTTCTCAACTAAATAATAAAGATTCAAATAACTAATATTCAAATAGGCTAAAAATAAAATAAAATGTATGAATTAATGTAGAGACTAAGGGTTAAAATAAATAAAAACTAAGTGTTAGGGGTATTTTCAAATATAAAAATGGCATTCTAAGATTTAGTTATAATACAAAATAAATACAGAAAAATTATTCTTTATTAGGCCATTTTGTAAAATTTTATGAAATTTGGGACTAACATGCAATTACCCTAAGGCTTAGGGTTTCAAGTGTAATTATCATAAATTAGGGTCTCTACAACCTATCCCCCTTAAATAAATTTCGTCCTCGAAATTAAATCGTACCTCACATCTCAAATAGTTGTGAATAAATTGTCCACATTGCGTCTTCACATTCCCAAGTGAACTCTTCAATATCATGGTGATGCTAGAGGATCTTAAGAAGTTGAATTATCTGTCCATAATTGCTACTAGTCCCTCCTCAAAGGTAGCGTCTTCGTTGAGTTGGATTTTTTCCCAGTTGATGATGTGAGAAGGGTGTATTATGTACTTCTGCAACATAGATACGTGGAAAACATCATGTACTACAGTCAATTGCGAGGGTAGAGCCAATTTGTATGCAACCTCTCCAATTTTCTGAAGTATTTCGAAGGATCTGATATATCGAGGTGCTAATTTTCCTTTCTTTCCAAAATGAATGATACCTCGACAGGGCTGAATTTTCAAGACAAAATCACCGACAATGAAAGTTAGTGATCTTTTTTTATCTGCATAACTCTTCTGACGATCTTGAGTTTTCACCAATCTTTGTCGAATAAGTTTTACCTTTTTTGTAGTTTCTTTATTCTGTTCCACCAGTATTGGTGTTTTAAGTCTTGGAACACTTCCGTCCCTCCTGTGTGCATTGGAAACAACGAATGATGGAACTTTTTCTCTAAACGACTCATTTTATGGCCAAAACACACTACCTGGATGTCTCAAACTTCCATCCGAGTAAATTGTTCAATCAAGTATATGATCGCCAGATGCTATTCACACTCTTATGAACGTCACCTCCTGATCATACTTCTGTGACTCCATTACCTCGTTCAGTAATTTGGTCGTAGTGGCTTGAGCACTAAGGTATACCTTTTCGTTATAAGCTTTCATCTGTACTCCAAACTCATTAAGTGTTCCGACCATGTTCCATTCCTTGAGTGTCAGGCTAACAATAATCTCCCGGTTATTGCAACTTAGGGCATTTGCCACCACATTAGCTTTTCCAGGATAATAAGATACAACACCGTCTTTGTCTCATCTTCAAGTCCTTCTATGTGCACAAATACTTCAAGCTCTTGTGATTCATGAGAATCTCAAACTGTTCACCATATTAACACCATTGCTTTAGCAAAAAACCATCGCTGCCAACTCCAGATCATGTGTCGAATAATTCATTTCATGCGGTTTCAGTCGCGTGGAGCCGTAAGCCACCACCTTTCTATTTTGCATTAACACACAACCCAGCTCATCTGTAGATGCATCGCAATACATTATATATCCTTTGTCTCGCTCCGAAATGATAAGTATTGGCCACTAGTCAATCTTCTCTTGAGTTCTTGAAAGGATCGTTCACATGCTTCATCCCAATTATATTTTACCCTTTTTGGCGTTAGACGGGTCATCGGCTTGGCCAGTTTAAAAAAAAAAAAATCTTAAATAAACTGTCCGTAATAACCGGCCAACCCTAAGAAACTATGAACTTCAAATACTGAGGTTGGCTGCTTCCAATCTAATATTACTTCTACCTTGGTTGGGTCCACTCCAATCCCATGCTCAGACACTACGTGTCCCAAAATTTGACTTCCTTCAACCAGAACTTGCAACAATTGATTATGCCACTGCATTGTCGTGCTCAAACACTCCTCTCTATCCCCCTTAAATTGGAAACACCTCTCATCAGGTGTGTAAGTTGTTACCCTCTTCTGGTAGCAATCAATCATTGTGCATTGTCGTGCTCAGACACTCCTCTCTATCCCCCTTAAATTGGAAACACCTCTCATCAGGTGTGTAAGTCGTCACCCTCTTCTGGTAGCAATCAATCATTGTTCAGTGGGCAGATAGCCATTCCATACCTAAGATTATGTCAAAATCAAACATGTCCCTGACCACAAAGTCGCAAATCAAGTGTAAACTTGACACTTCTAATTCACACTGACACTTCCTTCCAAAGGTGATGCGATACTTAAAGTAGTTTTTTAAAGGTTCACATGTAAGACCTAACCATTTAACACATGATGTTTTTATAAAAAAAAATGGTGCGCCATAATCGAATAGAGTGTGAACCCAAGAATTATAGAGTATGATGTTACCTCTAATTACTAACGGGTCTTCATCCTCTTCCTTTGATCTTAGGGTCTAGCTCTCATTCGAACTTTCTTGCATTTTCCCTTATAATTGACCCAATTGTTCTAGAATATCGTTTCCAATGCGACTCAAGATTTCAGCTACGGGTATTGGTCCATTCTCAGGATTTCAATTACATAATACTTCATTCTTATTGCGTTATTGCTCGTGAGCTCATATGTTATCGCTTGTCTCGGTGTAGCCATTGGCTCGAGTGCGGTTCCCTATTTTTTTTTCTTTCTGTTCATAGTACGGGGTGAGGCATAAGTTGGAGTCTAATTATGGAGGCAATTCTTAAGGGTAATCAACTAATCTTAAAGTTATGGTTTAATTATCCTACAGTGTTTAAAGTAATAAGATCAAGTAGTAAATAACAAATATTAGAAAGCACACAACACAACTTCACACACACACACACACACACACATATATATATATAGGCAAAATAATAACTACAAGACTTTTAAAACTAGATTAATAAAAGGAAAATACGAAGTGGAGATGGAAGAATACTGTAGTAATTGCATCAATTTATACAAGGATTGTCGGAAATACGAATGGGTTATGCTTTAAGACTTTTATGTGGTCAAGGTATAGAGATAATAACTAAGTTAGATATTTAACTTGAAACTGCGTCGGCCATCCGCGTTTCAAACTGAATATCCAAGATTCGTCATCGAATAAAGAAATTGCAACTTGCAGAAAAAATCTTGTATAAGATGGCATAATCAAGGCTCAAGGTTGTCAATCTAGCAAATGGTATAATTGAAAAATATAAAGTAGGACCAGATGATAATGACTTAACCTTGAAAGTGAACGACATCAAACAAGGTTACAAATATGAAATGAGAGTATGATGATCAATAGAAGACTCATAGAAATAACAGTATCCCCTACTTCTATATTGTATCTAATGCTCAACACGTTGCTCTGTTCAAAGTTAAAACCACTTCCCTTCATATGTGATCGTCAAATCGTTTGAAGTCGAAACGCGTGGGTAAGGGTTGAACCTAAGCTCCGATACTATTCTGTAACGCTCCAACTTTCGGGCCATTAAATACGTACAATAATACAACACAAGTAGGATAGATAACCAAAACATCTTAATATACATATATAACCAGAGTTAATATCACAGATAATTTGTTTATGTTCCATTACAGGATTAGCAAAACATTGCCAAACCAAAAATCAAAAGGAAAAAAAAAAAAAAAACTACTAGTCTAAGTCTTCATATGAACCACAACTCCAATATTTGCTTTCGAAATAACCTTCACCATTGTAAACTGCTTTATCACCTGGCATGACACGCCATGAGCTTGGAATGCCCAGTAAAAACACGCACACCCTCATATCTTCTATCAACCAATCAACCATACACAGAACAAATTAGGTAACATAACATACAATAGTTCTATGAATTAGTAGTTAGACTAGACATCTAAAATCCCCCAAAGAGATCCTTCTACCCAAACACAAGGATTGAACATCGGATTATTCAGAACTCCCCCTTTTGCTGCTTTGCAGACCTTACCACCTATGCCTACCTCCCAGTTATTTACCAGTCAGTGACATTGATGGACCTCAAAAGCGACGGCCAAATAAGTGGGCTCGCTTATACCCAAATCGTGCCTAGGGCTTGCTTACACCCTGAAACCACTGCATAGAGTCTCAATACATCCGTGTCAACCTAGGGCTCGAACGCTTGTGCAAGACTTAACTCATTTGGTTTTAATCCCATCATAATTCATGTCATTCATATGTATAAATTATTCCACAACACTAATGTGAACGTCACCCATTGCCAACCTCTTATCATTTCTCATTTATTAGATACTTTGCCAAGCAAGTTAGTCACATTCGGTAATTCGGTAATATAAAAGAGCATTAAACAAACATAAGAGAGGAAATATAGCCTGTGATAATCATATATAAGTATGGTAAGGCAAGCAAACGACATTAGGCATGCTTTGAAATACTTGGAGACAAATAACAATAAAACACCATTTTCAGCACTATTCAGTTCTGCAGGGCTAACAAGAATGCTTTAGTAAAAATACTTCCAGGTTAGATTAGGGGTTGAAAGTGCACAGAAACAATAATCAACCTGTCTAGTTTTAGTTCTAATTCTCAAAATTTGCACAGCACCTCCAGAAATTCATTTACAAGCTATATTCGAAAACCTGTCCAAATTTGTCACCCTTTAGGAAAAATAGCTTTCCTCTCAATCTACCCGATGATTTTCACTCAAATAAATTTTGTTGGAAAGAGGACTCATAATGTTAAATTTTGAAAAAGGAACCAACTCAAGATGATTTTTCTGGAATTTTGTAAAATTGAAAGAAGTGGACTATTTTTTAGAGACTCGGGACCAGATTTTTAAACACAATATCCAAGCCCTAAAATCACACAAGGAGGGGCTAATAAAATCATCACAAGCTCTAAACACACCAGATATTCTACATTAAATTCAGATTTGAGAAATAAATAGGTTTGATATTTCTTTTAAATTAGAGAAGTTACAGTAGTGTATAATTTGATAAATTTGTAAGGCAAAGTCACTAAATCAAACCCACACTTTCATACACATCAAAAACTCTATACACCATTAATATGCAACACAAGAGGGCATCTAGATAATAGGATAAGATGGGTGAAAGAATTGGAGAAGACATGGAAAGGGTGTATTCTTACCTTGACTCAAGAAGGCATCATTTCCTCATTTTCTCTCTCTTTTTTTTTTCTTTTTTTTTTCTCTCTCTCTCTCTACTTCCCCCTAATCACACTTTCCTTCTCTCACCCTCTCCCTAGGCTGTTGAAAATGTAGGTATGAAATTGAGACAAGGCTCTCACTTTATAGGCCATGAATTTGGGTTAAAAAGACCATTCTACCCTCTTGCTTAAAGACTAAGGAAAATCATAAATATCTAGATATTTTGTGTTCCATTAATTTTCTCAAATAAAGAATAAAATAACTAATAAAAATATTTATTTAAAGATATTTATTTTCTCAAATAAATAATAAAGATTCAAATAACTAATATTCAAATAGGCTAAAATAAAATAAAATGTATGAATTAATGTAGAGACTAAGGGTTAAAATAAATAAAAACTAAGTGTTAGGGGTATTTTCAAATATAAAAATGGCATTCTAGGATTTAGTTATAATACAAAATAAATACAAATAAATTATTCTTTATTAGACCATTTTGTAAAATTCTATGAAATTTGGGACTAACATGCAATTACCCTAAGACTTAGGGTTTCAAGTGTAATTACCAAAAATTAGGGTCTTTACAAATTTTGTAGCTTTGGGGATCGCGGACGGGGAGTGTGATCCCCGGCCCCGCCCCGGCTCATTGTCATTCCTAAGCTTGATTATTAGTTAGTTATTTTTATTTTTATTTTCTAGCCTAACTAAAAAAGTTGTATTTAAAATGAAAATTATTTTTTTTATAGTTAATTTAATAGTTGTAAGAAAAAAGTAAAATAATTATAATTTTGATATTACATTTTATCATATTAACTATTTTAGTCTATTTTATTTTTATTAGCAAAAAAACCATTAAGCCATGTTTGAGATGGACTAACCCCAAGTTAAAATAACTAATAAAATAAAATATCTTATTACATAACTCTCTTTACTTTTTTACATACTTTTTTAAAAAATAAATAACAAAATAAAATGGGAGCTTTTTTAGTAAATTCCATTTCTAAGAGTTCTATTATATACAACTCAAAATGTTTTAGATTATTCCATTAGGTCCTACACATTATATAAAGACCAAAAACCCCTTAAGCCAAAACCCGCGTTCACCATCTTTGAACCAAATAACAATCTCTCTCTCTCTCTCTCTCTCTCTCTCTTCCAGAAAATCGTGGAGAAGATCTCTCAACTTTTCAAAACCCTAAACCCTAGTCATCAATCCCCTATTTTCCCTCTCATTGTCTCATCGCGATGTTTATTGTCATTGCGATGTTCTTCACCGAAATCGCCATTGTCATCTTCATCTTCACCGGAATCACCATTGCTGACCATCTGTGGCAACCAAACCATCGCAATGGTCACCAAACGTAAGTATTCATCACCTATTTTCTATACAAACCCTAAAACTCTTCTTGAATTTGCACCAATGTGGATTTTTACACATATCCCTTGATTATATTCATATAATGTGTGGAAGCTCATATTATTGTTGTTATTCCTGTAATCTTGCGATTATTGTTATTAATATTATTCATAATTGAATGTGAACCCCTCACTCCCAATTATATGATTTTTTTCATGAAAAAAATTATAGTAACAGTTGTTGTTGTTATTAATGGTAGTAAACATTCACATGGAAAACAATATTGTGGACAAACTCACTTGTTTTAGTTGTTGTTATTGTTGTTATTATTGTTGTATGTTATTCTGAAGTGAACATTCACAATCGGCTTAAATTGACCACCCCCTTGTTAATGGCTGTGAACATTCATATCATATATGGTATTTGATTATGAGGTTTATTCTCATTTTTATACTCTCAGTAATTTGTGTGAATATTCATATTGTTCAATGTATTTTTGTGCATGTTGACACTATACAAGCCATTTTTATTTTAAACATAATGGTTTTGTGTTGCTATAATTATGGCTTAATTAGATTTTTCTGAAGTTTAACATTATTCACAATATGGCTTATGTGAATGTCAGTGTGAACATTCACATTATTCTTATTGCTAAAATAATTCTTACATGGGTTTGGTCAATATGGTTATGTAAATGTTATTGTTGAGATAGTATGTAAATGTTTCCTTTGTGTTGAGAAATTATGTTCTTATTAGTATGATGTACTTTGAAATCAATGATATGTTGGTGATGTCTTAGTGGCCCATGCTGTGAATAAATTTGTTACATGATTGTTGTGGATCTACCCATTCGTATAATATATTGTGAACATTTACATCAAGCTAACCTCCAACTAATAAAGTGTCTTCTAATTGTAGTTTGATTTTGATGTGAACCTTAATTACTGGTTTGAGTTTAATTGTTTTGTGATGTTAGCAATTTGAATGTTCATATAGACACTCACTAATGTGCATATCTATGTAGCAGATATTGTCTTAAATTCCGCACAAAGAGGAATAGAGAGGATTACCATGTCAAAGACGATAACATGCTGACAGAGAAGAGCACCCACATCAACATGCGTTGTGTTAACTACCACCAATCAAATATTATAGGCTTAATTAAATTGATGACGAGTACCAAGTTCTCAGAGGCGCAGTTGAACTGCTTAAGGCAAACTCCATTTTGAATATTATTTGATCCATTGATGAACGGCAAGATCGACCACGCCAAATGCATGAAGTTTGATTGTGGTATCGTACGCGCATTGAAAGCATACAAGCATGCCAAAAACTATTATTGATGTGAATATTATATTTTTCTCCAACACAAAATCCATGATTTACGTACAAAAACAATGTATCCACTACCAATGGATGTAAACTTCACATCCTTTGCAATTTTGTAAAAATATTGGAATATATATTGATTGAACAAAAGAACCAGAATTATTTATTTTGGTTGTGCCTAATAAGGTACACTGGTATGTTATCATAATGTTTGCTATTACAATATCAATGCTAATATTCACATTGGTTTCTGCTGCTTTATAATTAAGTACACATAACTATTAGTTTCATGTGACTAAACTAATTTATTTGATATTTTACTCGTGATGTTAACACTCACATTAATAATTTGATTGTGCATAAATGTATACTTCATGTTTGTGTACACATAGAAATGATGGTTTGTGGTTATTGCAATGTTGATATTGTCATATTTTTGGAGATTATAAAATCAATGTGAACATTCACATTACTTCAGCTGGTTTACAATTGTGTACACATAATCATTAGCTTAATGTGATTTTTGGGCAATGCAATTTTGATGTGATTTTTAATATCACCATTCCATGATGGTAATTAACACTTTGAAAACATAGTTTTATCTATATTCCAAAATTCATGCGAACCTTCAAATTTGTATGTTCCAGTGTAAACATTTACATTATGTTTGTATCCAAAATAAAAATTGAGACTTGTGTGATTTAATGCAATATTGATATGAACCTTAACATCACCTTGTCATAGTGGTAATAAACACAGTGAAAACATATTCACCATTCAAGATTATGTAGGTGTATAAATATGAACACCGATCGACAACACAATGACAATTTTCTATTCCAAATTAATGTGAATATTAACATTGATTAATAATATGAACATTCACATCATTTGTATATGAGACACATTACCAATCTCAAAAAATTATTACTAAATTGAAATCCAACAGTAAAAAATCAAAATCAATAGCAGCAACAAAATCAGAAATCTAAAAAAAATCTCAATATCTCAAAAAATAAAAAATCATCACCCACATCTTCTTCTTCATCATTTTCATCTTTATCTTCATCTTCAACAATTCCTAGAATTCTACCAATCCAAATCAAACCAAACCCAACTCCCCTCTCTATAAAGAAAGCCCCATTACTATATCATAGACCTTACTCCTCATAATTCCAACACTCATCTCTCAAACTTTCAAAGAAGTCCACACAGAATAAAATTAGAAACATAAATAGAAATGGAAACAAAACAACATCGCTAAAGCTCATCACCAACTGTGACTGTCGCACCAATACTGATGTGAACCTTAACATCACCTTGTCATAGTGGTAATGAACACAGTGAAAACATATTCATCATTCAAGATTATATATGTGTGTAAATATGAACACCGTTCGAAAACACAATAACAATTTTCTATTTGAAATTAATGTGAATATTAACATTAATTAATTATGTGAACATTCACATCATTTGTATATGAGACACATTACCAATCTCAAAAAATTATTACTAAATTGAAATCCAACAATAAAAAATCAAAACCAATAGCAGCAACAAAATCAAAAATCCAAAAAATCTCAACATATCAAAAAATAAAAAATCATCACCCACATCTTCTTCTTCAACATCTTCATCTTTATCTTCATCTTCAACAAGTCCTAGAATTCTACCAATTCAAATCAAACCAAACCCACCTTCCCTCCCTACAAAGAAAGCCCCATTACTATACCAGAGACCGTACTCCTCCTAATTCCAATACCCATCTCTCAAACTTTCAAAGAAGTCCACCCAGAGTAAAACTAGAAACATAAATAGAAATAGAAATGGAAACGGAAACAAAACAACACCGCTGAAGCTCGTCACTGACTATGACTGTCGCACCAATGCTGTTGTAAACCTTAACATTACTTTGTCATAGTGGTAATAAACACAGTGAAAACATATTCACCATTTAAGATTGTAGTGTAAATATGAACACCGATCGACAACACAATGACAATTTTCTAATGTGAATATTAACACTGATTAATGATATGAACATTCACATCATTTGTATATGAGACATATTACCAATCTCAAAAAATTATTACTAAATTGAAATCCAACAATAAAAAATCAAAATCAATAGCAGCAACAAAATTAGAAATCCAAAAAATCTCAACATATCAAAAAATAAAAAATCATTACCCACTTCTTTTTCTTCATCATCTTCATCTTTATTTTCATCTTCAACAATTTCTAGAATTCTACCAATTCAAATCAAACCAAACCCACCTCCCCTCTATACAAAGAAAGCCCCATTACTATACCAGAGATCTTACTCCTGATAATTCTAGCACCCATCTCTCAAACTTTCAAAGAAGTCCACATAGAGTAAAACTAGAAACATAAATAGAAATAAAAATGGAAATAAAACAACATCACTGAAGCTCGTCATTGATTGTGACTGTTGCGCCATTGTTAATGTGAACCTTAACATTACCTTGTCACAGTGGTAATGAACATAGTGAAAACATATTCACCATTCAAGATTATAGTGTAAATATGAACACCGATCGACAACACAATGACAATTTTCTAATGTGAATATTAATGTTGATTAATGATATGAACATTTACATCATTTGTATATGAGAGACACTACCAATCTCAAAAAATTATTACTAAATTGAAATCCAGCATTGAAAAATCAAAATCAATAGCATCAATAAAATCAGAAATTCAAAAAATCTCAATGTCTCAAAAAATAAAAAATCATCACCCACATCTTCTTCTTCATCATCTTCATCTTTATCTTCATCTTCAACAATTCCTAGAATTCTACCAATCCAAATCAAACAAAACCCACCTTCTCTCTCTACAAAGAAAGCCCCATTACTATGCGAGAGACCTTACTCCTCATAATTCCAACATTCATCTCTTAAACTTTCAAAGAAGTCCACACACAGTAAAACTAAAAACATAAATAGAAATGGAAACAAAACAACATCGCTGAAGCTTATCACCAACTGTGATTGTCGGGCCACCGTCAATTTCGACTGGATCAAACTTGTTTCGACATTCGATGAAAAGATGAATACGACCTCATAATCGTATCCCGTTCATCACCGTCTTTACCTTCGCCAATTGTAACTGTCACGCCACCGTCGATTTCGACTGGATCAAATTTGATTCGACATCTGATGAAGAGATGAATATGATCTCATAATCGTATCCCACTGAATCCCGAGCACACGGTGATGATGCAAAATTGTTAAAACAAAAAGAGCAAAAAATGGAAACGTATATATCAAAAAGAGCAAAATATGAAAAACATGTATATCTTATTTTGTGTGTAATACATATGAATAAAGTAAAATAAGGGTATAATAGTCTAACAAAAAATCTAAATCAAGAAAAAAGGATCTCATGAAATAAAACTATAAATACATGAGACTAATTAAGTTACAAGAATAATTTGTGAACTTATTAAAATAAAACACCTCTAAAAAAGATTTATAAATAAATCTCTCAAATAAAATTAACATATTTCTAAAACACCCGATATACACTAGACGCCCAGGTGCATTTGGACATTTGGTCTGCCAGATGTGCTTTTGACAATTTCTTCTTTTACATATTGACACTTCGACCCCAAAAAGTTATATTAATTACATCTCTTTACAAAATGATATTTTACCTTAATTATAAAATTACATATAGAATTATAAAATAAATTATATTTTCTCCAATTGTAATTAAATAATATTGGATTTATTTATTTTTCAAATCTCTCAACTTCACGAGCCGTCACTTCTAGTATATCTACAAAGTGAACATAGAGAAGAAAGTGAGATTCGAACCTATGACCTTGGTTTGGTAAAGAAAACTTTTACCACTTAAGTGGCATGATTTTGTTTTGTTTTGTTTTTAACTTATTTGAATAAGCCACTAGTACTATTATAAAGTGAAGGCTTCTCATGCTATTGACACAAAACATTACATTTTGATTTTCAAAAATGCTCTTATACCCTATTTAAAATATAAAATTATATAGAAAAAAGAACTAAGACCCAAAACCAAGACCTTCAATTTAGTAGAAGAGACCCTTACTACTTGAGTAGCACACAATTTGTATGCTTTTAAATTTAAATCAAAATTTATATCTTTCAAATTTAACAGCATGCACGGGGTGGACAAACACCACTAGTGTATATATTTATATTGGCTCCGTTTGGGAAGTTTTGGTTTGGGTTTTTTTGGCTAAAATAGGCTCCGTTTGGCAAGAGCTAAACGAGGTTTTTTTGGCTATTTTAGCCACAAAAGACAAAATAGGCTATTTTAGCCACAAAAAGTAAAATATCACATCCAACCCATAATCATTACATTCTTCTCTCACATAAAAAGTCAAAAAAACCAAAAAGCCAAAAAGCCATTCCCAAACCAAACTTTTTAGCCCAAGCTAAAATAGCCAAAAAAGTCAAAAAGCCAAAAAGCCAACCCACTTCCCAAACGGAGGCTAAGAAAACTAATTTGAATTATGTGTATCAAACAATGAAATATATTATATTGCAATATAATCAACTCCATACTATGATAGAATAATTAGCAATTTATAATATTTCATGTTTGGTATATATAATTTATGTATATTAACTATAGAATTCATGTGACTTAGTTTGCTCGGGTCGTGAAAACTTCAGTCCAAGTCCTATCTGAATGTAATTTGGTTTGACAGATTTTAGATCAAGCCTTGCCCTAGTTCAAAATTAAAGACTGTAAATGAGTTGAGTTGATCTGAACTTTTGAATACATATGCTTTTTTATTAAGAATTAGTTGAGTTCGAACTTGAGTCGAGGTCAAATGGAGTTTAAATTTTAGGCCAGGCCTTGACCTAATTCAAAATTAAAGGTTGTAAATGAGTAGAGTAGAGCCAAACTTTTGAGTGTTTAAACTTGTTTATTAAGAATTAGTCGAACTTGAGCTTGAGCCGGAGCCGAAATCAAATGGGGTTTAAATAATCGAGATTGAGCTTAGCTCATCAAATATTTGACAAGCTTGAACTCAACTAGAGCTTGAAAAAAAATAAATTAAACTTAAAGTAATTTACTTATTAAGATTAAAAAAAAATTATGAGCAAAATATACAAGGATGCTTATATTAATAATAAATTTACACAAACACCAAACACAAATAAAAAAATAAAATAAATTATTGAAAATTTATTTGATATATTATTAAAAGTAAATATTAATTAATTTTCTTTATGTTTGGGATTAGTCGGGCTTGGCTTGATTAATAAACGAGTTTAAAAATTGAGTTCAAGTTCATTCATTTAATAAACGAACCGATGTTAAACGATTTTTAACGAACCGAGCTTGAATTTTTCATGACAAGCTCGGTTCATTTGTAGTAATTTTTTCAGGTTAGCTTCGGACTATTCGGGTTAAGTGGACCTAAGCTAGCTCTACCCAATTCACTATAATAATAAATAAAAAACAAAAAAAAACACTAAAGAAACAGTCATCCATCTAGAAGTTTTCAACCAACAAATCCAACTGTCATAATACAAGAGAATAGGAGGATTCATAGCCAACCAATCCAGCCCTCGTAACCTTGCATTGTTCACCCACAGCCTAATTCAAAGAATATCAAGACAATTGACACAGGTAGTCACTAAAATTTGGCCACAAAAAAACAAAGCCTCTGTTTGGCAAGTGAGGTTGGAGGCTTTTTTGGCTATTTTAGCCACAAAAAACAAAATAGGCTATTTTAGCCATAACAAACAAAACATCACATCCAACCCATAATCATTACATTCTTCTCTCACAAAAAAACTCAAAAAAGCCAAAAAGCCCTTCCCAAACTAAGCTTTTAAGCCCAGGCTAAAATAGCCAAAAAAGTCAAAAAGCCAAAAAGCCAACCCACTTCCCAAACCAAGCCAAAAAGTGATTTCAAATTCCTCAATTTGTGATCAATGATCAAACCTGGTATTAGTAGTAACAGTCAATTCCAACATTCTCCACACATTTCAGATTCAAGACTCTGTTCAGTGTATGATAAAAATCCAATCTTCCATAAACCCATTAAATAATGCCAGCAACTGGCTCTCCCAAAAATGGATCAAACCGAGAATTTGTAACAGTCCATTCCAAAATGTTCTACACATTACTACTCGATCAGGACCTCCAATGAGGCTAGTTAAGCCAAAAAAGGTTAAGTCAGAATTTTTAAAATACAAATTTATTGAAAATGTGCATTTAAGGACAAGCCAGTTGGCCTATGACAGAGAAATTCAAGGACAACACAGGCCCGTTTGGTGTAACTGTTAAAACAGTTTATAAATTATAACTTAACAGATTATAGATTATGACTTTAATCAAAAGCTGTTAATCTTGGTGTAGCTGTTGAATTATAAATTTATGTTACTGAATAGTGTTTGTTAAATAAGCTGTGAAAAGTTAAGCCAAAAAAGGTTAAGTCAGAATTTTAAAAATACAAATTTATTGAAAATGTGCATTTAAGGACAACACTGGCCCGTTTGGTGTAACTGTTAAAACAGTTTATAAATTATAGCTTAACAGATTATAGATTATGACTTTAATCAGAAGTTGTTAATCTGTTTGGTGTTGTTGAATTATAAATTTATGTTACTGAATAGTGTTTGTTAAATAAGCTGTGAAATAGTTTTTTCAATTAACTTTTATTTTTTGTTATTCACTACTTGTCTATATTTCTCATAAAAAATAATAATAATATTCTATAGTTCATTTGGGTCTTTTTCTATTTTAAAAAAAAATAAAAAAAAAATTTAAGAATATAACTATAAATTAACATGTCTACAGCAAAAACTGATAATCAAAAGCAAGGGGTGAGCAGCTTCTCAGAATTTTTTGAGTTAAAATAAGCTTTTAGTATCAGAAACTGTTTGAAATAAGTTTAATCAAACAGTCTAAAATAACTTTTTCAAATTAATTCTGAAAAGCTGAAACAAACACCCCACAATTTGCCCCTATGACAGTGAGAGCCGATATAACAATTGCGAATCTCTCCGTCCGGTAACACTTACAACCATCATTTAATTCATTGAAGTCGTATACTTAAACCAACATATGGACTCTCACCTTCTTGTTCGTTTTCTTATTTTTATTTATCTATTTATTTATTTTAAACGATTTATATAAAAAAAAAATTCTTTTATTCTTTTTATGCCTTTTATATGACCACTATACTAGATAATATATTATTTACTTTTATTTTATTTTATTATATAAATTATAAATATAAAAAAAATTTAAATTATATCACATCATTAAAGAATAAATTAATTAATACATATAACATTATTTATAATTATAATAAAAAAAATAAATCATCCAATCATGAACATCCAGACAGTAATACCTTCTACAATCCAATTTCCATGCAAATTCACCATGAATAGCTGTTACTATAATAGCCAATTCTCCAGAAAAACTAGTATAAAGAAATATAAGAACAAATAAAATTCAAAATTGATAAACACAACCAATAAAAACAGAACTTCTCTATTTTATTGCAAGGGATTAAAATAAAAATGGTTACAATTATTCGTAGTAAAACTCAAAACCCAAATCCAAACTAAACCATAAAGAAATCAAAGAAACCATGAACAACAAGAACAAAATTAAAATGATAATGCTGTATGATTTTAACTTTTGAGAAGTAATTTCAATGGCTTGATATCTTAAGATTGAGAGACTTATTGAACCATGATTTCCAGCTCCCATTCCCCTTCCTCTCAATCCTCTGCTTTTCATCAACAATGGCAGCATCATTCTCCATCTTGGGCTTCTTGTAGAGCATGAAATTCCTAACTCCAACCGACCCAATTGTCTCCCACGGACTCAAAGCTACAAAAGAAAACAAAAACAAATTCAAAATCAAAATAAAGCCTCAAAAGATTGAAATAAGAAGATTAAAAATTGTGGGTACTGAAGAAAATGGATGGAATTGGGAATGAATGAATGAATACCTTCAGTTCCAGCAATGGGGCAGTAGAGAAGGAAACTGTTGAGATCGGAGCCGAGGATTGGGAGTCGGCCCTCGCGAGCGTAGGACTTGAGAGCGGTTTCGATGACGGCGGCGACGAGTTCTTTTTCGTTGACGACGAATCGGATGGGACCCGCGGAACCCAGGACGGTGATGCTGATCAAGAAGCGGTTACCGCCGCCCTTGCCGCCGCCGTGGCTCTTCTTCTGCTTGTACAGCAACATCTTTGCGAACCCACAAAAGTTACCCAAAACAACACAAAAAAAGGAAAATCTAGAGCGAGAAGATTGATTGATATGGATATGGGGCTTTATGAGAGAGAATTGAAAAAGATGGGATTGTTGGCGGCGATGGTGGTGGTGGTTTTAGGGGTCGACGCCGATGCAGCGGTAATACCAACCTTGTTTGCAAGATCCAAAGGAGGAAGCAGAGGCTACAGAGATCCCCCTTGTTCTAAAGAGGGAGATCATGAACCGATTGCTGAAGATTTCCACCATTCACAATGGGATAGACTCAATTCTACGGAGAAAACAAAAAACAAGAAAACTTCCAGAGGAAGAGAGAGAAGAGAGAGGGGTTGTTATGATCTCAACCTGGGTATTGAATTGCTTTATTTATATGAAAGTGATGGAACTAGGGTTAGAGAGAGAGAGAGAGAGAGGATTGTATATTTTAGGATTGTAAACGGTCACAATCAGGTTTTGGATTTTTTAGGGTTAGGGTTTGCTCATTCTCTCTCTCTCTGAATATTAAGTATATTTGTTTCTCTCTCTATAATGCACATAGATGAGCTGTTGTTAATGCACCACCCGCCGACTCGCTCTTTCCATCTCTCTCTCTATCTCTTCTAAAGAATTATCTGCTGCTACATGGCGTTGACAAAAGTCGCTCAGAAATATAAGATCATGCGGGTCCCTAGTATTCAGGAGCGAATTTCATATTATCGGGTGGTTCATAAGTACAGTTGGTAATGACCCTTGTTGCACCGAATAAGTACAGTTGGTAATGACCCTCGTTGCACCGAATAATTAGTACTCGCATTCAACCCCATCCCCCGTCTCAAAGCTGGCTTTTTGCGAAATCTAACCGACATTCAAATCGGCTGGGATTAAAAAGGAGGATTGCGTATATCGCCACCAAGCGTATGATCTAGGCTCCTTTAGAATTTAGAAATAGAGAGGATTAATCATGGGAAGATTGATAGGGATGAAATTGTAAAAGAGTGATGTTACACATTTTAAATAATTTAGTAAATATTTTATCAAATTTTTTTTATGGGTATGAGTTTGTGTAGGTTCTAATTATGTGAGAAATTTAATAAAACATTTGATAAATTATTTGAGATTTATAATATTTTCTATGATAAAATTGTATTTATTTTAATGAAAATTGTTAATATGTTTATTGTTAAATTATTTTTATATAAAATAATAAAATAAATAAGATTATGATTTTTATTTAACAAAAAATACAAAACATTAAACATTAAATATTAATATTTAAAAAAACGCCTAATAACAAGTATAAAAAAGAAATTTGCAATTGACTGGTTGACTTGCTAGACATTTGGCCAAACTTTCAATCTATCAAGCGGACGTTCGGTAACACTCAATCTGAACGAACTATTTTATTAATACCATCTCCTAGTCCAGACTGCTAATACCTCTCACCAAGGCCTATCGTAGTCCGAAGGGACTACAAATCTGGAGCTCCAAAACCAAAACAAACATGAGTCATTTTCACTATTCATCTATCACAGTCCGAAGTGAGCTGTAATAACGGAAAATAAACGGGCCTAGAGTTTATTATGATATGGAATTAACAATGTCATTTGGGAAGTTAATTATTTTAAGTCTATTTTAAAAAATAAGGAAAAAGTTAATTTTTTAATTTTTAAAAAAATATATATATATATGTAAAAAAAATATAAAAAATAGTGTGACCTAAATAAATTAATAAGTTAATAAGTTAATTTTTTTTTTCTAGTTGTGAAAATATGCTTAAACTATTTGACATTTTAGTTTTTTAACCTGGCTAAAAAAATTGTATTTAAAAGTCAGTTGCCTTTATTTTTAATTGATTTGATCGTTGTGTGAGAAAAATAATTATAAATTGGATGTGATATTTTGCCTTATTGATTATTTTAATATATTTTATTTTTTAATGAACTATTTTAATCCAACTCTCTTTTCGAATAAGACTAATATATTTTATTTTTCTGTTTAAAGTGTTAGTGAATTTTCTTTTCCCCTTAAAAAAAATAAAAAATAATGTTAGTGAATTAATAATTTGAAATTTCAAAAATAATTTTGGGAGAGTTATTAATAAATCTTATATGTTGGAACGTTGTTATGTTAGAGTATAATATTGTTATATTTGAAAAAAGTACACAAATGAGTTTTTAAATGTATTACATTAGAATGTTACATTTCTTAAGTGTTATATTTAGAAAAAATACAGTAAATAATTTTTTTTTTTTTTAAGTATTACGTTTGAGTTTTACATTAGAGTGATGGAAACGTGATCTACAAATTAACTTTCCTAAGATAGCGTCCCCCAACAAGGAATGGTATAAACATCCACCAAATCATACTTGTGACGCTTCAAATCTACACTATTGGTTGTAGTCAAGGGAAAATTACTAATGAGTCCTATGGTCAATAATCAAGCAAGATCCCAGATCGCCGGAGGAGTCAAATTAGTTTCCCTTCTAAATCCAGCTTTCTTAGGTGGCGCACTACCTTTTTGACAGATCTTAAGAGATATTGACACAATGTCTCATAAGCAACGTTACGGGTTATGTTGGTGTTAGAATATAAGTACATAATAAGCACGAATATCCTTAATTACAAAAACTCGTTCCATTACATTACATCCCAACAGAAAATTTAAATCTTCATATAAGCCTTACAAAATATCAAAAGGAAAATTTCTAACTTTTCTAAGAAAGCCAAATGTCTTCAAAGGTTTCTGGCTCGTCGTCTCCAGCTATAAGCTCCTCTTTGGCACCTGGCATGATACGCCGTGAGTTTTGAATGCCCAGTAAACGCGCACACACCCCGTTCCTTTTTCCCAATCCAATACACAATCACAAATATGACAACAAGTAATGAAGCATGATATTTAACTAAACAAATAAAGGGTTACAAAGTTAGATGTTAGGCTTCGTTTGGCAAGTTAACATTTTAGCTAAAAAGCCAAAAAGTTATTAAAAAAAGTCAAAAGCATATAATCTATACCAAAAAGTTAAAGATTCCATTTTCTCTCTACTTTTTACACATCTTTTCGTAAAAAGTCAAAAAGCCACCCTAAACATACTAGTTTTTTTTACCTCATATTTTATCCAAAAAGTTACTAAAATAGCATGTTCCCAAACGAGGCCTTAGTAAACTAGAAATCCCCCAAAGAGACTTTGTCTTCCTAACCACAAGAATCGGACGCGGATTATTCGGTATGCCCTTTCTTTTGCTGCTTTGTTGCAGACCTTACCTCGGATGCCTACCAACGGTTATGTACCGCGTAGTGCCAACCGTAAGGCCTCAAAAGAGACGGTAAAATAGGGCCTTGCCCATTTCCTCCTTACACCAAACCACCTAGGATCTTAATACAACCGCTCCGTTCAAAGGTTCCGAACAACTACTTGCGCAAGACTGTAACTTTCAAAAGGGAACACGTCCCACCAAACAATTTAATTGGGACATAAATTTATCTCATAATAATACTCATGTGATCGAGACCCCATTAGCCACCCCATTAAGTTTTTGTTTAGATTAATGTTTTAAGTTAGTTAGTGCATGCAAGTAACAAGAATAAACTTGCATAAATGTAAGCATCATTGAAGGGCTAAAATATAAGATATACAACCATGGCACGTGTGATATCATATTAAGACACATTCATATATATTAACAAGCATATTCATGAACACAATAGCATGAAATACCAATGCCAAATAGAAATTTCAGATTTAGTACCCGTTAAAGATTAAAATCGAAAGGGTTGTTTCAGATTTTTCCCCAACTCGGCCTTCCGATGATTCGAAGAGAATTTAATTTAGTTTCCAGAACATAATTCAGAAATGGGATAGCTTTTCTAGATTTTTAGTTATTTAAGAAACACTACAGCGCTGTCCAGATTCGTCGACCGTTGCGAAAATCGGATTTTCTTACAAACTGCTCACTCTTTTTCAATGAAACCAATTTTAATTGAAAACTAACTTCTTAAGGAAGATTTTGGCATAAAAATGAGGTCCAAAATATTTTTCTACGTTTTTCTAGAATTTTTGAAAATTGGCTGTAAAAACAGATTTTTAATGCACAATACTCAAAATAAGAAGATTTGTGAGGAAAAGGATCCACTAAGGAAATTTTTCATTTCTTTTGTGTGATGAAAATATGCTAAATAATATATATTAAACTCAAAATTTTATCTTGAAGGTGTGCCTTTGGAAAGTTTGAGAGATCGGTATGAAAAAGATGGTTTTGTACCGAATAAGGGGAACTATAAGAAGAGTAGAATCATGGCTCAACACTTTTCATTTTTAACACAAGAAAATCACTAAAACACATCTGAAAACAATGTTTAGAGCCCTTAAGAGCATGTATTTTAAAAAGGAGAATAAAAGAGAGAGTTGGCCAAGTTGAACAAGATTGCTCTCCTCTTCCTTCCTCTCTCTCTCAAGACTTTTCTCTTGCTCTCCTTTCCCTCCTCTAGGCCGAATGTAGGTGTGTGTGTTGTTTGTGTATGCTATGCTAAGAGGGTGGTTGTATATATAGGCAAATTTGGTGTGAAAAGACACAAAAGCCCATTAGTTGGAATTGGATTGAGAAGTTTGGATTTACTTGAAGTCTAAAGGAATAGGGAGTGATTAGGGGACTTAATTATGTGATTAGACAAGATTTAGTTAGCCTCTAGTTGGAATGGAACTAGGTTGGGAACATAATCCCTTGGTTTAGGGGTACTTGGTACTTTTGCTTCTCGAATGCCATGATTACAAGTTTGAAAATTGATCCTTCGCACTCCCCTAGGTTGGCTGGCCATGGGGAAGGGAAATAGAGAATATTTTATTTAATATATGTGTACTATGGAGATATTCCCAATATATATATAGATCCACAAATTGATTTGGTGGTACTATAGTACAAAAAGTACATGTACTAGTTTTGGGGCAAATCTTGAAATTAATAGAAGAAGTGAGGGCTTGGAATTAAACTCATGTATTGGAACCTTATTTATATAGAATTAAATTAAATTAGGCTAAGGAACCTAATTCGGCTAGGATATTCTTGTTCCAATAAAAATTAAAAATACTAACAGGCAAGATTCAAAATAATTTAAGAAACTAAGGGGCTTTAAGAAAATAATTCAAACATAAGGGTTTTTAAAGAAAATACATTTTTCAGGGGCCTCACAACAAATCCCCCTTAAAACAATTTCGTCCCCAAAATTCAACTATATACTGCCTTCGAAAAGTTCGAGATAGTTTGCCTTCACCCATTCCTGGCGTTCCTTAGTAGATTCCTCAATTCCCCGATGACGCCAAAACACTTTTACTAAGTGAATCGTCTTGCGTCTAAGGTTCTTCTCTCGACTATCTTGTATCGCTACCAGTCCTTCTTCAAAGGTAACATCTTTGTCAAGACTGATTTCTTCCCAATTGAGGACATGTGACGGGTCGGCGATATATTTCCTCAACATAGATACATGGAAGACGTTGTGTATCCTTGCTAACTGCGGGGGTAGAGCTAGTTTGTATGCCACTTCGCCCACCTTTTACAATATCTCAAAAGGCCCAATATATCGTGGTGATAGCTTTCCCTTTCTTCCAAATCGTGCGATCCCACGCCTAGGTCGTACCTTTAGAAACATGTGGTTGCCTACTTCAAACATCAATGGCCTTCTCCTCCTATCCGCATAATTCTTTTGACGGTCTTGAGCAGTTTTTAACTGTTGTTGAATAAGTTTGACTTCTCAGTAGTTTCTAGAACAAGTTCGGGTCTTATCAGATTTGCTTCACACACTTCAGTCCAGCAAATCGGCGATCTACAAGGTCGTCCATATAATGCTTCAAAAGGCGCCATACTGATGCTAGCTTGAAAACTGTGGTTGTAGGAGAATTTAATTAGGGATAGGTACCGTTCCCAACTTCCTTGAAAATCCATTACACAGGCTCGCAACATATCTTCGAGTGGTTGGATGGTGTGTTCTGACTGCCCATCTGTCTGTGGATGAAAAACGGTACTGAAACATAACTCAGTACCTAGGGCTTCCTGTAGACTTCCCCAAAAATGAGAGGTGAACCGTAGATCACGATCTGACACAATAGATACCGGAAGTCCATGTAGTCGAATGATTTCCCCAATGTAGAGCCTGCACATAGACTCTAAAGTGTCGGTTATCTTAAAGGGTAAGAAATGTGCTGACTTAGTGAGGCGATCCACTATTACCCATATAGCATCGCGTCCTCTGGGTGTCTTGGGCAGCCCTGTCACAAAGTCCATTGTCACGTACTTCCACTTCCATTCGGCTATTGGTAGGGGTTGCAACATTCCTCCTGGTTTTTGATGTTCCGCCTTCACCTGTTAGCATGTTAGACATTTTGCTACAAATTTAGCCACATCTTTCTTCATTCTGCTCCACCAATATTGCCTCTTCAAATCTTGGTACATTTTAGTCCCTCCTGGATGTACCACAAATACAGAGTGATGACATTCCTTAAGTACCTTTTCTATAAGCAACTCGTTACTTGGTACAAACAATCTACCTTGATATCTTAAACTCCCATTGGGGTGAATTACCCAATTGAGCATTGGCTCTCCTGATTCCAGACGTCCCTTGATATAGGCTACTTCTTGATCGTGCTTCTGGGCCTCTATGATCTCACTCATCAACTTAGGCATCACTTTATGTGCACCAAGGTATACCTTTGTATCATGAGATTCTACTTGGATTCTAAATTCATTGAGTGTTTTAACCATATTCCATTCTTTGACGAAAATTTTAGCCATCATTCCTCTACTCTTGCGACTTAGAGCATCTGCTACTACATTGGCTTTACCGGGATGATATGAGAGAGTGAACTGGAAATCCTCAAGATACTCCATCCATCGTCTCTGTCTCAAGTTAAGGTCCTTCTGTGTAAATAGATACTTCAAACTCTTGTGATCTGTGAAAATCTCAAATTGTTCCCCATACAGGTAATGTCGCCATTGTTTTAGGGCAAAAACTACGGCCGCTAATTCCAAGTCATGTGTTGGGTAATTGCGCTCATGTGATTTCAACTGCCTGGATCCATACGCGACTACCTTTCCATTTTGCATGAGCACACAACCTAACCCTTCCTTAGAAGCATTGCAATACACAGTGTACCCCACTTCTCGTTTCGGGATGGTCAAAATTGGCACACTAGTTAATCTGTTCTTTAGCTCTTGGAAGGATTTTTCGCAAGTTTCATTCCACTCATACTTTACTTGTTTTTGCATCAAACAAGTCATTGGTTTAGCTAGTTTGGAGAAATCTTGGATGAACTTTTGGTAGTAACTAGCCAATCCTAAGAAACTATGGATTTTTGACATGGTTTTCAGTTGTCTCCAATCTAAGACTGCTTCCACCTTGGTTGGATCCACCGCAATCCCATTCTCAGACACTACATGTCTTAAGAATTTCACTTCATTCAACCAAAACTCACATTTGCTTACCTTGGCATATAACTGATTGTCCCTAAGAACTTGAAGGACAATCCTTAAATGTTGCTCATGCTCTTCTTCAGACCTTGAGTATACCAAGATGTCATCAATAAACACTACTACAAACTAGTCAAGATATGGCGTGAAAATCTTGTTCATTAGGCTCATGAATACTGCCGGTGCATTGGTTAGTCCGAAGGGCATTACTACAAACTCATAATGACCATATCTGGTTTGAAAGGCAGTTTTTGGTATATCATCCTCCTTGACTCATAGTTGATGGTAACCTGACCTAAGATCGATCTTTGAATAGCACCTTGAGCCTCTAAGTTGATCAAAAAGATCATCAATCCTTGGGAGTGGGTATCGGTTTTTGATTGTGACTCGATTGAGTTGCTGATAATCAATGCATAGCCTTAACAACCCATCCTTTTTTTTAGCAAACAGCATGGGTGCTCCCCATGGTGAAGTATTTGGCCTAATGAATCCTTTTTTCGAGCAACTCCTGTAGTTGTGTCTTTAATTCCCGTAGTTCTGTTGGTGTCATGCGATATGGGGCCATGGATATTGGGGTAGTTCCACGTTGTAGCTCAATACTAAAGTCTATTTCCCGGGTTGGTGGCAATCCCAGTAATTCCGTAGGAAATACATCTACATATTCATGTACTATGCGTGGAAGTTCTAATTTTTCTTGGCCCTCCTTGTTTAAAATCAAACTTGTTATCCTACCCGCAAGTTGATCATGCCACTGTGTCTTACGTTTCATTGAAGTCATGGAGTCTTGTCTATCCCCTTTAAACTGGAAACGTGTTCCATCAGGCGTGTGAGCTACTACTTTCCTCTGACGGTAGTTGATCACCACTCGGTGGGCAGACAACCAGTCCATGCCCAAAATGATATTGAAGTATGAAATTTCCATGACACGAAGGTCGCAAGTTAAGTGTAGGTTCGACATTCCTATTTTACAATCCTTATAGATCAATCCTATCCAAACGCATCCTCCCATAAGTTACATTACATTTAAGGTAGTCTCTAAGGATTCACATACAAGTTCTAATGACTTAGCACAAGCAGAGGATATAAAATAATGTGATGCACCAGTATCAAATGAAACATGCACCCAAGAATTGTATAATACTAAATTACCCTCAATTACAGACGGGTCCGCTTCTTCCTCTTGCAAGGCAAAGACTCTGCCGGTTGCCTTCTAGTTACCACTGGTCCTGGCGTTCTGAGTTCCTCCACTCTTCTGGTGCTGTTGCCCGGTAGATCGTGTCTTGTTTGTCCAAGACTTCTGGCCACCTAATGCCTAGGCATTTGCTCCGGAACCTCCTCCCTGGTATCCGAATAGAGGGAGTTGGGGGCATTCGCTCTTTTTGTGCCCCAATTGTTGGCAATGAAAGCACAAGAGTTGTCCTGCTGGCCTTAGTTGATAGCCTTCTCTCTGGATCTGTTGCTGCAGTTGTTGCCGTTGCTGTTATGGTTGTGGTCTGGAGTAGGGCTTTGAGGCCATATTTCCTTTCTGGTTCCTCTAAGGTCCAACAGATGTCTGATCCTCTTTCTGCTTGTTCTAAGTCTTCCTAGCGTCGGCTACTTCCCTTTCAGATTCTAATGTCGTCTCCAACACCTCGGCATACGAGTGGAGTTGTTGTGGGAGAACTCTTCCCCTGATTGTAAGTTCCAACCCCCACTTGAACATCCTTGCTTTCTCTTTGTCCTTTGCTACATATCTAGTTGTGTAACGGGCTAATTCTTCAAATTTTGCAACGTATTGGGTTACGATCATATTCCCTTGCTCCAAGGTTTGGAATTCCTTGACTCACTCTCGGCGGACTGTACTTGGAAAATATTTATTTAGGAATAGTTCCCTAAACTGGTTCTATGATAGGCTCGCTACATCATGGGTATTCTTGATTAGCTCCCACTAGTGGTCGGCCTCATCATCAAGCTCGATACTGCCAAAGCTATTCTATCAGCGGCTTCGGTTATGCCCATAGTGTCTAGCATTTTCTCTATCTGTCGAACCCAATTTTCAGCTACCTTTAGGTTTGGTACACCTGCGAACTTTGGGGGCCTCTGTTTCGAAATTCAGAAAAGAGTTGAGTCCTCTCATTCTACCGATTGTTCCTTAACTGCCCTAGTTCTTCCAGAATTTGATGACCTAGGTTATTGGGGATATTGGCCCCAGTGGGTACGGGTCCGTGTTGATCTCTGGAACGGTTCTGTGCATTGTTGTTGGTTTCTGAATAGTCATTAGCTCGTGTGTTCACCATTCTGTTCATGGTACGTGGTGAGTTGGTTTCCAGTTTTATAGCTAAAGAGAATCTCGTTACTTAGATTTGAAATGAAGGTTTAGTTTCCTTAGGGTGTACTAAAGCAAGTAATAGTCAACAATATAGATCAACACATCATTCATATATTATAATAGGCATCATTACAAAAGGGCTCCTAGATCGGAGTTACATTTAAAGGGCATCTCCAGATTACAAAGTTCAAGTTATCTTATTCTAAGGATCTCTATCAACGGATCTTACAAAAGTCTAGTTTTACTATCCCTCGAACTAGTTCTCGTTCCCCGACCAATCAAAGTCTTCTTCTGGGTCTTCATCAACAGAGTCAGTTGCTTGGTCCGGAGAGTGGGGGGTGTACATCGGTGAGAGGGAATTGTGTTCAGAAGACACCTCTATAGGGTAGGCTTGGGTTGCCCCTTGCTGTTCGGGTGGTTGCTCCATATCCATTGGTTGTTTGTTGCCTGGCCCCTGATAATGAGATTCGTAACTTTCGGCCTGCGTCGGTGGTTGGTGGAATGCTATGGTGGTCAAAGCTCGGTGAATCAAGGAGTCCATTCTCTGGTCATCTTGCTCCATTCGGATCGTCTTCTTTGCTGCCCGACTTAAAAATTGTAGGCGGCGTCGTACCAGGGACCTTTTTTGCTCCCTCATATAGTGGGAGTACTCTGTTTCCACCTTACGTATCTCTGTTATGATCATTTCTTCGCGCGGCAATCGCACAGCGTCGACGGCTAAAGTAGGGGCTGACAGACATGGCCCTCTTTCCCTGCATACGAAAAGTACCCCACGAGTCGAGACTGATGTCGGGTCTTGGATGGCCTCCCAATGACATCCTAAGGTGGAAAAATATTTTTATTTGTTAGTCTCTTTTTTTTTTTGTTTTTTTGATAGTTATTGTAGCGTGATAGTAGAATACATTAATGCATAAGGGTAAGGATTCTAGAGTGCGTATTGGGTTGCGCGGGTAGAGAGTTGAACGTAGGCTCTGATACCAAATTGTGATGCCCCAAATCTACACTATTGGTTATAGTCAAGGGAACGTCACTAATGAGTCCTATGGTCAATAACCAAGCAAGATCCCAGATCGTCGGAGGAGTCAAATTAGCTTCCCTTCTAAGTCCAACTTTCTTAGGCAGCGCACTACCTTTTTTATAGATCTTAAAAGGTATTGACACAAGGTCTCACAAGCAACGATAAGGTTTATACATATACATAGAATATAAATACATAATAATCACAAATATACTTAATTCAAAAGCTTGTTCCATTACATTACATCCCAAAAGAAAATTAAAATCTTCACTTGAGTCTTACAAAATATCAAAGGAAATTTCTAACTTTCCTAAGATAGCTAAAAGTCTTCGAAGGTTTCAGGCTCGTCGTCTCCATCTATAAGTTCCTCTTCGTCACCTGGCATGATACGCCATGAGCTTTGAATGCCCAGTAAACACACACACACACCCCGCCCCTTTTTCCCAATCCAATACGCATCACAAATATAACATCAAGTAGTAAAGCATGATACTCAACTAAATAAATAAA